>BJBW01001246.1:0-180069 GCA_004320125.1 Scolopax mira | reverse complement strand
GGAGTTGGACTAGTTGATCTCTATGGTCCCTTCCAACTCCAAAAAATTCAGTGAAATTCAGTGAAATCCTATCAGTATGCAAAGCAGAGCACTGTTTCTCATGATCTCCCGTTATAAAGAAGGGATCTGAACCACCCCTGATGCACAGCTTCACAAAGCAAAAATCCTCAAAAATATATGGTGATGTGGGGAGGAGAGGGAGAAGATGCTCCAAATAACACTTTCAACTTACCATGCAGGCAGAGAGAGCAAAAGATGGCAAAAGCCATACATCTTTCCAATGTCAATATAGTCTGATTTATAAAACGAGACAGTGACATGCACAAGAAAACCTCTATTTCTTACCTTTGAAAAGGTAGGGATAGTTCTTCCCATCTGAACCCAGGAAAAGCAGCTTTTTAGGTTTGGTTTTGGTAGGCAGAATTGTGATGGTGCTGCCAACGCTGTGAATTGTGACTGTGTCTCTGGTAGATACTTCTCCAGGAAGTGCTATTTCAGTGTTCATCATGGCAGCCAACCAAGGACTGATTTCTTCAAGCCGTAAAAGGTAACTAGCCCGTTTCTGTGCTCTCTGTTGCAAACTTAGCATAACCTATTCCAAAGAAACATTTAGGTTTAGGCTGAGCTTCACCTTAACAGCTTGCATTGAAAACCAAAACCACCAACCCCCCCCCCCCCCAAAAACCACTAACACCTTTCATCCTTGTCACCCTACTAACCCATTTACAGCTTAGGACGAAGATGACAAATATAAAAAACATCCTTTATGCAGGAAATACACCCTGTCTGGTGATAAGCACCAAAGTCACAACAAACCAAGCAAGATGTTTGCTCCTTCATTTATAAATATTTGAGCTGTGGTCAAAACCTGCAGCATTCAGCAAACTCCTGTTTATGCATCTGCATGCTTGCTTGCTCTGCAAAGCAGAAGGGAAACTAAAAAAAAAAGTCTATTTGTGGGTCTACGTTCAGTCTATTAGTCTAATAGACAGTCTACGTTCTGTCTATTAAGACTGTTCAAAACCACCAGGTTGGCTCCAAGTGAACATGTATTTTGTTTCTCCTTGTATCCATAAATAACTAATAAGACAATATCACATAATTGAAAAACAAGAGTATATTTGGGAACAATTGATCATTTAAGGTTTGTTGCACAGCCTGAGGACTACGTTTAGATAACCAGAGTACCAACTTGTTAGAATTCAAATCCACTAAACGCAAATGGCATAGAGTTTTGGAAAGACAGTATTTTAAAATGTTACAGCCCTCTGCCCCCAGAACTGACAGGATCTCAGCAGAAAATGCAAGATTTGAAAAAAGTAATTTCATTGGGTAGAAATGCAATAACGCAGACAGTAAGACTTGTTACAGAGGGAACAATTAGTTTGCTTTAGTGTTTAGCACGTCAGTGGTGATTGCAAAGAACACAAAGTTTCAGGCTGCCATTTTGATATGGCAAGAGAGTACTAAGGATAGGGTCAAGCACATGGTGCAGCAAGAGTGTCAGAAGTCTCTACATTGTACTCTTAGTCTGTGCATATAATACCTCTTTAAATGGGAGCCAGCTGCTTCCAGGTTTCGCAGGATTCAAAGGATTCTTAAGTTTCTCTAGAGCGTTTTCAATTGCATCGCCATAGTTATCCTGAAACCATTTCTCATGGGGAGTTTCTGCAGGAGCTGCAGTGATGCTCCGTACATGTTCCAAAGCAAATACAATGGGCTTCATTAGAGCTGTGTGCTTTTCACGCATGATTGCTATCTTCTCCTCTCTATTGAAAAAAAAATTTCCTCTTGAATCCATAAGACCAAGTTATTTCATAAGCATTAAAATCAGGCTACAAATTCTCAAAATTTCTAAGAATTCACAGAAGTTTTCACATCTCTAAAATGAGGTCTTCAAGGATGACCATATTAAAAGAAACAGTATTTCATTCCACAACAAATGCATGTTCCTCTGAACTGTGTTTTAGTTTTGTGTTGTTTTTTTTTAAATATTTGAACTGGGTTCTTCATTCCTGGAAACCCTGAAAAGAAGCTCAGAGAGCACAACTAAGAAACTATTTCCTTTAAAAATAGAATTTCTAACTACTACCTCCTGAGGGTGCAACACATTATAAAAAAGGGGAAGCGTGCTATTTAGATGATGCTGTTCCATGTAAGCCATGACTTCAGAATTCAAGAGTTCTTCAGTTTAGCCAGTGAAAGGTTTTGTCTTTTACTAATCCATTCACAGGTGAACCCAGGTGAGAGAAAAAAAACCAGACTTGTTCAACAGTGAAAACCAGAAGCGGATCAAGATGTTCCGTTTACTCAAAAAAAATATCTGTATTTACAGCAAACTCTAAATAGATTATGCTCTTCAACATGCTTGTCCTCATTTCAGCTGACTTGCAAGAAAGATCTTGTAATGAAGAACTATACAATCTCATAATCCACAATTTAATATATGGCAATTTAAAAGGGAATCCCAACATGAATTCACAGATAGACTGTTGTTTCTCATTTGCTTAGAGGACTAGCTGTAGTGTCGAAAGGCTCCTGAAATAAGGTCACTGGCTTACAAAGCAGCCGCTAGGATAGTACAAATTCAGGAGCAACAATAATACTGATAGGTTTGACTGCATGCTTCCCCAAGAACAAACATTTGTTACAATTACCACTTGAATTATTCAAAGACATACTTCCGTAAAGTGTTGTTGTTTTGGACCCTCTTGACTTCATCTTCCAGTTGTTGAATCCTTCTGAGTACATACATGTGCTGTTGCAGTAGAACTCCCAACCAAAGTTCATCCCAAAGAACTGTAACTCTGCGCAGCTCGGCCACTAGCATCTGAACCTGCATAAAATAAATTGATTCACTTAAGAGTACTAGTATTAAGACTTATTCTTGTAGATGAACAACTTGAAAAAAGGTGACAGCCTAACAGCAAAGATGCACCAAACTTTCAGTTAGACCTACCTCCAAGATACACAAATTAGATATTTTGTAGTTCAAATAAGAGCACAACTAACATGTTTAGATTATTTACCTGCAATACCATTGTTGGATTTGCAGCAGAGAGTTTCTCCACAATTTTGCTGTAACAATCTTGCATCATTGCTTGATCTTCATTTAATCCAACTTTTGCGTCATCTTTACTACTTTCTTGAGAAGTTGAGGGGCTCCCTCCATCACATTCACTACCCAACAATTCTTCTCCTTGAATATTACCTAACAAAGTAGGGATGGCAGAAGGCAGCTTGTTCCCTAAATTAAAAACAGATGTTAAAAAATTATTTACACTGTTCTGGCCTTGAAAGGCTCAATACTACACTTAGGATCAGGTCTCCATATTACATTAAGGATCAGGCCAAGTATACAATGAAAAAAATAAATGAAAACCTCACTTATTTGACAACCGGTAAATCAAATGAAAGGTATCAGTGAGATCCCATAATAATGTTCTTAAGATAGAAAGTTATCAGAGTTACTGGAAAAAAAAACCAAACGACTCCTCAGCATCATTTTATCCAGTGTATAAAATATATTAGCTAAAGCGCAGTTGAACATTTACTTTTTCTGCCATACCTGATGTCTGGGATTCACTGCTAAGGGAAATGGTACCCACTATGGCAGGATATAGTATGAGATGAGGAGAATCTTGAGCCACTCGACACAGTAAGTTGCAAATACTCTGACGAACGTACACTTCTGGGTGATTCAGGCGGGAGAAAAGCTGAGGAATAATACCTTCATAAACAGGAAAGAAAATGTGCCAGTTCATTTCCATATGCTTCAAATGATGCAGAATTCTATTTTATTTTTAAAAGCAGACTGGTTTTGCATTAGGAGAATGCAAATATATAGTTTCCCAATAAAAACTTCTCATTTTAAATAACTGTCTGTCACAGTACAGGCAATGACTTATTTTCTTCTGCTATTCAAATACAGATATCAGAAGCAATATATAAATCCTTTAGTTAAGCTCTGGTAATTGAGTTTTGCACATTGTATCTGTTACATAATTTTTAAAAAATAAGGAGAGTTGCATTATTATTTCTTGAAGTTAGTATAACTGGATGTTTCAATTTTGCAGTAGTTGGCCTCCTCCTCTTCTGCTCTCCACATTAACTAAGTAACCTTTTGTGGAACAATCCTGAGCAACCAGAACCTATACTGTAGTGACAAACATCTACTTCCAAGACATCTTTCTCTGAATACTGTAGCTCAAACCGTAGCTAGGATAAAAACCCACCTCATCTTTTTAAAGGCAGTAATGTACTACTTCAAAAACTACACCTCCTTTCAATGTCTTAGGGCGGGGAAAAGAGGTGGTACATGTCCTTACCTCTCCAAGGAGCAGTAGGTGTAGTTTCTAGCCCATGCTCTAGATACTGTCTGAGTTCTCCAGCATGTTTCACAAGCAACCGTAACAGCCTTAGGGTTGCCATCACGATAACATCATCAGTGCTTTGCTCAGAAGTATTTCTTAAGTGCAGCCTGGGATCTTCTTCATCAAGTAGAACCTTGAAAGAAACACTCCTCTAAGTACAAAGGTCATATTATAATTTAGAAAAGCTTGTAACTGGATTTCCTCATCAGCACAAACACTAACCTGACCAGCATTGAGTTTGAGGAAAGTAAAATATGCACTGCAGGAGAGTTTATAGAGACTGAAAATTCTGTCTACAACTTTCCTCCACACTTTAATTAACCCTTCTGTTGCATTTTCATCAAGATCCGAAAGCCAAGGACAACTTGTTAATAACTGACGCCATATAACATCCACCATATCATCTTCTTCATTGTCTTCATTTTCAGTGATTTGTAGAGTCATATCTTCATCCTAAATGCAAATGAAGGGACAATAGATTTGATTAAGTTCTCCAACTGTTTCTATAAACAGTATTAGTTCCTAATCAGTTTTTGTCTAGATAATTCATGAAGTTGCATTACTTGCTCATATTACTATAGGCCACAGAACAGGAATGTTACCGCTTTGCTAACACTTGGTTTTTAAGAGAACTCTTGTATTATCTGAATGTTAACTTCAAAACATTTACAAGAGTTCCTCAGAAGTAGAGGAAAAGCACATTTCATGCCGAAATTGAATGTTTTCTAAGGCAAGCAAGTTTACACTTACTTGAATCCCAGCTGGACGACACACAGCCTGCCCAAGAATCCCATAGATTTTCTCCCTATCTTCCTCTGCAATGTTGTCTGGAAGCAAGTTCTGAACTTCAGATTTCTCCCGGGGCAGCAGACGAACACCTTCTCCCTGACTGTAACATTTAATGATTATTTATTGATCCCCAGTATATTAGTATTTGTAGAATTACTGAACCCACTAACACTGTATTTATAAAACTTCTTAAAGGGTGAAGATTTCTTCCTTCAACTCAGAACTAATGTCACTTCTTTTTGGAGAGCACAAGAAATCAAGAGAACATTCACATTTTTCTGCTCACATGCAACTTCTGACCACAAGGAAGAATTATCACAAATGCAAAGCTAGAGTTTGTCTTAAGAAAGAAAACTAGTTATGCCATATCAATTGAAACAATAGGATGAATTTACCTGGCATTATCAACTACTTTCCGGCCCCATCTATAAGCCCAACTAGCCAGGGCTGCCCACGACTTGGCTACTTCAGGTGCCTGTACAGAAGACAAGTGATACAACTGTCCCAAGATGAAGTCAGGTTCTCCAACTCCAATATTTACTGTGATGGGAAAAAGAGAGCAGCATGGGTAATGATGTAAAACCTACTTGCAATTTCCTCAACATACAAAATGACAGCAAAACCTGAGAAAAATATGAAAGAAATCAAAATACCGATATTAAGGTGTTTGGATTTTTAATTGTGTATAGTACCAATGGCGCAAACACACTGTTTACCTTTGTATTAGTAAAATAAATATGCGAGTGATGGAGCACTTAAGACTTTATCAATATAACTCGTGTTATCCTTCAGCAGAATCATCAGTAACTAATTTAACAAAAATGAATAAGAACACCACCTCTACCTGTAGATTCACTTTCAATCCTAGGATATTCTTCTTCCAGTGTATTAACATCTGGGAGATCAATCAAATTATATATGTTTTTAGACAAGGTAGACAGACCAGTGTGATTCTGCTGCTGTCGAGCTCTGTACACTTGTTTCAACTGTCCTGAAATCTCTTTCCATTCTGCTTGAATCCATTTAGCCAGAGTGAGAATAGATTTAGCAACTGCATATTCAGCCTTGGAAGATTTGCAAAAGGATATGGCACAAGAACTCAACATTTCCATGGCATGCGTTGACTGACCTGTGTATCATGAAAAACATACCTTCAGTAGAGTGTTAACTTTAATCAACACACTCCTGAAATTCAGGAAATTCAGAAATATTCAGATACAGCTTGTAACAAAATATTTTTTACAAAGAAAATTCTCTTTACATTTAATTTACAAAGTTAATTTCTCTTTTGAAGTTAAAAACAACATGGAAGAAAAGATGTGTGAAAATACGTTCAGACTGAAACAACAGTTAATAGGATGAAATCAATTCCTAATGATACTGTCCTATTACGATTTCTTTAAGGTTAGGGTAATTAGCCTGCTTATAAGGACAAGCCACCCAAGGATCTACAACATAATGAGCAAATAAATACTCACCTGCCGTGTACAACAATTTTGTTTTCTCAATATCAAGTTCAGGACCCCATTTTTCATCTATCTGACCAGGTGCAGACAATTTTTTAAAGTGCTGGACTAAGTCCTGTGCAGTGGTGGTTTTTCCCAGCTGAACTTCGCTGCACTGGGCGAGCAGTCGTGTAGCTAGGGCAATATTTCCTCGCTTCCGTGCAAATTTCGCTGCTGTTAAGCCCAGCTCCATTAGGTGGCTTTTAATTGGGACTGTTGGTTCTGAAGAAGAAAGTAGAACATTCTAAACAAAACTGTTAAACAATAACTGCATCTGGGGTACACGATAATTTCTACCCTGTGTGTTCTGTACATGGCCATCCATAAAAAATTGCTCAGCTTTTCCATATTTCCTAGCACCTCCTTCAGAAATTTAGATTATTTCATTTCTGCCTTGAATATTTATATACCTCATCTGAAGTAAATATCTGAAACATATCCATAGATTATCTGCTGGGCAAAATAGTAATTTTTTTCACTACAAGAATTCTTCTTAACTAAGAAATCCACTTATGCTTAATACAAATTCTTTTTCTCCCATTAGGTCTTCTCATAGTGCACATTTAAACAGCTTTCATAACTGTTTTTAAAGATCCGTTATTGATAGAGTTGAAGTGCTCAGAAGCAAAAGCATTTAAAGTAAGAATAGATGAGCAAATAAACTGTCATTAGAAGACTGAGTATCAAACTGCTAAGCATTTCAGAATAATTTTTTCCTTTTTGACACGGTCTACATGACAGTAGTAATTGAGACCCCCAGTCTTACAACGGGACACCTAAATAACCAAAATCTGGCTTTTAAGAAGTAAGGTGTCTAAATAATAGAAAAAAACCACAGCCACTGCTTTCAGCAGAAGATTTAAGTTCAAATGCTGCATTTACCTTTCATAACACTAAAACGAGAGCTTATATACCTTTAAGTTTTTCCATCAATTGATTCTGGTACACTGTGTACCTCAGTGCATGCATCCATGGCCTTACATCATGCTGTTTGCATGACCTCAAAGCATCATTGAAGAGAGGTATGAGACAGTCCTGAAAGAGGCAGAGAAGTTGCATAGTTGTCAGAGACACCTTCACTGAAACATACTTTCGTTTATCAAAACCAAAGACCATTTTAGTGAAGAGTAAATATTCTTATTTATGTAGTAGACACTATTGTTAACACAAATATGTTTTATGCAACTCTAGAAAGACGTGCTGATTTTGAGAGAACAACACTAGGAATAACTCAAAATCAAGCAGAATTTTTTTTCTGAACAACATGATTAGAAATTGTAACTAGATCACTCATACTGGTTCAAGCCTGACATTGAGTTTTTAATTGCTGAACTGAATGGTTTTTGATAAATATTTTAAAGATATTTTTAAAGTAAGTTTAAAAATAGGTGTTGTAGGAGTAAGTATTACAATGTAGAAATATATCAACACTTCTCTAAATAGCAACTACCAATGAAACTTTAAAAATACTAGAAGTAATTGAAAGAAATGGTAGATTAATAACTATAGAAAGAAGCCCAACTGAGATGTAAATTTAAAAAAACCTTGGGGGAGACATGTAGAAAGCTAAATGAGGTCTTTTTACAGTATGATTAACAATGGTCAAAACAGTTAATGTACGTTCTATATTCAATACTTCATGACACGACATGGAGAAAGACAGACCTCTGATGTCAGCCTGTTGGATACAGTGTTTTCCAAAGCAGAAGAACAATACAACTGAAGAGTGCTCAACACTGGTAAAGACTGAGACACAGTGAGTGTGGAAAGCCTTAAAGGTCCCATAGCAATTCGAGATGTTTGTTTTAAGTACTTAATAACATTTCTGAAATAAAAGAATCAGCACAGTCATTTTTGTTAATGAGTAAACAGCAGTACCAAAATTACTGAAGAAAAAACAAATTCAGTATCTTCAAAGACATGATGAGAAAACCTTTCAATATCACATACAAATTATAGTATGATACTTTATTATTAAACTGTCAAGAAGCAGTATTTTATCAGCTCAGAGAACTACGTAATCTCCAAATCAAACATCATCTTATTTTTCTTCAGTAAACTTATAACAGCTAAAACTTATAGCCAACTACCATAGATGCTGAAGTAGAAAGTTTGTTGGTTAACAAACTAGAACAGATTTTCACAGTATATTACATTCATTCATAGTATACTTACTCAGAGATTACAACTTACTCAGAGATTGACTGCCACTTTTGCTCCTGTTCTACGTGGTTTACAGCTGTTGCCAGACATACTGAACTTCTCAAAAGCTGTACTTCAACTGCTTTTTGAAGTTCTCTTGGATCAGGACTTAGCATATTAGGAAGGAGCTTCTTCATGTCTATATGGAGATTAAACAATTGAAACCAACTAGAATTGCCAAATTTTATCAAGTGTAACCATCTGAAAATGCATTTTTGAGAGCAAGAAAGTTTGGAAAAAAGTCCCTTTTTACTATATATATATTTAATATATGCGTATGTATTCATACTAAAAATTGATGATAGATTACTTATAAATAAACACAGTAATTCCAGAATATACACTTGTATCAGCATTTAGAATGACCACTGCCAATCATTTTTATGCTTGAATCACAAAGGTTATGGTCAGTCCACAGAACACAGCAAACTGCATTCAGAGACTTCAGCAGAGGCAGACACATGAAGGAATATTTACTTTCGAATTTGAAGTAATGTTAATTTATGCATTTATACCTATTTTTTCTTTGGATCCCCCTGCAAGTAGGTTGATATTCTCTCCTGGTAATAATTCTAGTTGTTCAGTGCATTCAGTAAGTTGTCCAGACTCAAAGCTGCTCAAAGATCTGCAATTCAATGTTTATAGTTTTATTTTCACATTTCTGACTGCATTTCAGTTGTTAAACACTTATACAAGTAAAAAAAGACTCACGCTAAGCTAATATGCTTTTATTTTCATATCAAGAAGTTTCAGCCAAAAGGATTTTTACAACATTTACCGCAACAGAACAGGGATGGAGAGTAATCAAGTTGTCAAATGAATCAGAAAGGTCCCTTAAACCTTGAAGGACTATTTCAATGTCACAAATATTTTTTCATGAACCAGACAAATATCAAAGGTTAGGAAATAAATGCACAAACTACAATTCTAAATTCCATTTAAAATAAAAAAAAAACCCCAAACAGAACAAGCCAAGATCACCTCCCTAATATACTTTTTACATTAGATTAATTAATTAAAATATTCTTAAGAACTGTACCAGACAGGCATTTTTTATCATTATTTAACTTGTGTAAAAGGATGTCTCTTGTGCCAACAGCAGTAGAATAAATTTGGTATCTTTTGGTTTCAGAGAAAAGATGCTTTTCTCGAATACTAAGAAACCTCTGAAATAAGAAATCCACAGTAACTCTGGCTAGTTATGGCTAGTAAATACAGCCAAGTTTTCCCCCTCCAAGAACACAACTTCCTTCTGATCACACCTTCATTTCAATGACATTCAGTTTCTAAATCCCATGGAAACTTTAGTATTTCAGTTCTAAGACACTGAATTCTAAGGTACTGTTGAGCAAGTTAATTGTATCCTTACTTTACGTAGTTAAAGTCTGCTTTCAGATTGATTGAAGTATTACTATTGCTTTTCTTCAAGTCGTGGACCATATTTTGCCACTCCTGAACAGCAGACCAGTCAGCAATGGAAATGTAACATTCACATGCTTTGTTACCCAAATAGTTTATAACTTCAGGTGAAGAGTCACTTGGCTTAGTCAAAACAGTTTTTCTAGTTTCTCCTGTGAAATTAAAAAAGTATATATATACTTAAATATATGTACTTATGCTTATATATTTTAAATAACCATTCTATTACTCAAATGTTCTCAAGAAAAAACCTCAACTTAAAAAAATTAAGTAGTTGCACAATTATAGTTTTTTTTTTTGAAAAAAAGAACGTTTTCAAAGGAGGTGTTGGAAAAATTTAACCCATATCTGTAAAGAAGTATCAAAACAGGAAAACAGAAGAACTAAATTAGGAACATCTTTTTAAAGATGAAACGGAATACTGAAACAAAGTCATAGTAGTTAACAGAGTAACTAGTGCATTTATGCTACAATTATGTCATAAATACTAAGCCTTAAGCTATGATGATATAAAATAATTTAGAATTACATTAGTAAATTACAAAATATTTTATCTATTGTTTTTATTTTCATTCAGCTACACCTCAGTACCACAATTCCTCACATCTATACATAATATTGGCTTCAATGGCATTAAGCGCGGTCTGGTTTAACCACAGACAAATATGTTTTCAGACTTAAAACCAAGACACTACCATTACCCACAGCTATATCATTTTGTGTTCTTTTTTTACGTACATACAGTTACAAGATTGTATTTCTCTTAAAAAGAAACCAATAAATACTGACCATTCAAGGAATGCTTTGGGCTGGCATTATTCACACTGTTTGAATTGGCCAACTTCAGAACAGTTTTGTCAAAGCCTGTTATGCAGCAATCCACCCCCGTCATGGAGCACAGGTGCTCCTGGTATTCCACAGTTGCTTTTTCAAACCTTAAATGGTTTAATATTTTAGTCAGCATTTTACCAAAAGATAAAACTGGCTTAGAAAATAAACTATAAACATTTCAATACCACAATACTCAAGAAGTCCATGCGTCAACTTCAGCAAAAGAAAGGAATTAATATAGAATACAAGATTACTGGCTGAATTTCCAGGTTAGTATAGTATAAAAGCTTTTCCATTTAGGTTCTAATGCTAGCTTCAAACCAAGTACAGATTGAAGGAAATGAATGAGTTTCATATTTGACTGTCTCACTTTTTACCTGAATGAGTAAAGCCGAATAGTGATTAACTATGTATCATTTAATAGAGGACTGTAAAACTAGTTCCAGGGCAACAATTAATACCTTAAACTTGACATTCCTAAGAAACATCTCAGGTACTACAAAGCTGCAAATTATTTTAAGTAATCCTATGAAAATTGGAAATTATTTGTTTTTTGTTTGGAGTTTTTTTACATGTAAGGTGAATAATTAAAGTTGTCCTTTTTTCATTTCATATTAAATGAATTAAAGGATGCATTGCTTTAAGGAGATGCCAAAACGAAGGCATACCCTATCTGGAACATTGACCCACTTATTTGTATCTGCAGCTAAAGACTCTACTTCCATGGACAAGACGACACTTTTTCAAAGCTGAACTAAGACTGCAAAACACCTCTCTCTATTTCCTCTCTTGACAAACTGTGACAGATAATCAGGTAATGCCACTGATCAGAAACTTAATTACAAAATATTTAAACTAATAGTATTTTGCAATGGAAAACAAAACAATACAAAAATAGTATTGCTGTGTATAAAAAACTAACAAAAACCAGCTTAGGAACACCAATTGTATTTAAGTCTTGGTAATTTAGTTGAAAAAGTTAAAAATATATATCGGAAAATGCTGGATGCATTAGGTATCTCTGAAAGACCCAATGACTTTAACTGACATGGAGATGAGATCGGTAGCCTTAATTCACACCACAATTTAAGAGTCAGAGGTAGATCCAGGCATATGAAGGAAAAAAAAAATGCCCCAAGTTTGTAACATCCAGCTATCTGAGAAAACTTACCGTCCTTCTGCTTGTTGAGCTACAGAATTGATCCAGGCAAGACTCTTTCCAACTACAGCAGAAGACCAGACAGCAATACCCTGAATAGCTTCAGGACAGTGAAGCTCACACAGTGCTTCTACCAGCATCATAATTGTCACTTCCATTTCATTTCCCTAAAACAAAACCAAAAGCTTTATTTACACAAATCTTGTATAAAGTAAGAACTATATACATGGTTAAACACTTGTGAATGGTAAAGCAGCATTTCAATTATATGCATCTACAAGTGAAGATGCATATCCATCCATTACACTGCTTTTGGAAAAGCAGTGGAGCTGAGGAAAGAGTGTAAGCTGTAAATTCACAGCCTCAATGCCAATAGTTATCCATCCCTAGGTGATGGTCTATACCTATATAATTATCTGTATAAAGGAAGTAATAAATATCTATCAAACCTCCTTTGTTAAAATATTTAAACAAATCAAGGAATGTACTGAAGAAACTATTCAAACTTTTTAAAAAGCATAATCATTTTATATCCACTCATCCCACTTCTGCACTTACCTGCTAATTACTTATAGAGGAAGGACATCCTCACAGTACATCCCCCTCCGGCTCATACCCACAGGTAAGCAAAGACACTACACTACACAAACTCGGGAAGTCGTCGTACTAATACAAGAGAAGTTTCATAAGGTTTAAGTAGAACCTTCCACTATCGCATTTGTTTATACACAGTATTTGACCACATGCATACAGTACATCCTAATCTCCAACCTACAGTATCACTTAACTACATAAGTCTGTAAATTCCGAAGTATCAGTTTAAAACGTAGCTTTAAATAGCACAATCTTTTACAGACCACTGATTGCCTTAGCTTAAGCCTTTCAGAATATCATGGGAATATTTTTGCAATCGTCTACAGAGCTTGAAAAGAGAGTACCTGAGATATACTATTATTCATTTTCATTTCTGTGAGTAAATCAAAACCATGCCTGACTGTCACCGCAGGCTGACCAGCCAGCAATCCAACTCTCATGATGGAAAGTCTAATCCTTGTTAGCCAATCTTGGCATGTCTGACGATTAGTATAGAAGAATGTCCTGATAACCTTTAAAGACAGAAAAGATAAGTTATAAAATTCCATTCTTCTGTATGAATCAAAATACTTACATTACGTACATTAATATTTATAACAAAGTCAAGACAGGCTTCTTTACTCCAGTTAAGTTTTCAATTGAGAGATTAAGAAACCGAGATGCAGAAAGAAAATTTGGCATCTTGAATTTTATTAAAACAGATGGTCTGGAAATGAACTGGCTATAAGTTATATACTATTGTCATGTCAGGTCTAGCAATTAAACAGCTTATTTCAACAGTGAAGAATGTTTTGCAGTTAAAACTACACAAAGGGACATATTGTTTATAAATAATTATTATGTTCCTCAAAAAGCAGTTTAAAGCCTCAAATAGTTGTGTTAATTTATAAGACTGCTGACAATCTACGAATACGTGACTGCTATGAATTAGAGGTACTACAGACTTCCTTGATTTGTACCACTATACAAGTGGTACAAATAAATAATATTTAGTAGAAATAAATCCAGTTTTCACATGTTCTCTAGAAATAAACCAAAGTCAAAACCAGATTAATTAAGAGTCTCAAATTTTGTTTGATAAGTTCTTCTGAAGTTTCATGGTTAAGACCTAAATAACCCTGAGAACACTCTTCATTCAATACATTTCAAGTAACATCAGCACCATAAGACAGGCAAACCTTGGGTGGAGATGTGAGGGCATTGGCACATCCTTCATAAGCATTGTACATCAATTTTTCCAAGTTCTCCAGATACTGTAGAAGGAGAACAAGCCTAAGCTGGTTGCTACTGTGTCCTTCATCATTGTCTGCAGTAGTCCACTGGCTAACATCTTGGTCAGGGTTTAAGGTGTGGGCCGCGAGACTTCTAATAATCCCTACATATTTTACCAAAACATGGAAAAAGAGAGTTACCAGACAATATTTTATTTATATAGTCAAGGGATAACAATGCTAAAGTAAAATCACTTAAAATTTAATACTAATTATGCAAACGCTTTTCTGCCATTGTACTTTTTGACATGTCAGATGAAAACAAGCTAAAAATCTATAATCACTGACAAATGAAGGCATTGTGCTTCTTGCCTTGGACATAAAAGTCCTTTGCTGCACAACCTCTTATAAAAAAATCCTGTGAAAATAAGTTATATTCTTTACATTACCTTCAATTGTTTGAAATGTATCTTGGGCTCTACCCAGAGGAGTTCTCAACTTTGAAAGAACAGTAAACTGAGCTGCTTCCCAGACAGCCCATTGCCAAAGGACTGCATCAGTCTTCAACAGATTACGAGGGATTGTTGGTTGATCTCTCTTATCTAGCCTTTGACAGCTATAGAACAATCTTTCCAACCAATTATCCTTCCTGCAAGAAAAGTATCAGTATATTAACATAAGTTGAAGAGATAAATTCAAACTGCACACACTTCAGCTACCTATTACTTTTAAACAAGTCTCTCATAGGATTATTTCCAAACAGCAACGTACATACGCAAATAGGTGTGTATTTGAAGTTATTTATTAAACGCTTAAGAGAAGTGTACAAAAAGACTGAAGGTAAAGATAATTTGTAATTTTTAAAGATAATTACAAATTTTAAACTAGATCCAATATGGAATTGTCCACTATCAATTCAATATCCATGAATTTCAGTTTTAAAACAAGTTCTTACCCAGTTCGGTGAGAGTTTCCATACAAAATAAAACTAATGACATCAGAGAAATCCTGCGGGTGGAATGTATTACTTGGAGCTTTGCTCATATGACTTCTTATAGCCAAAGAAATTTCTTGTATTTCTGTGTGGGTACGGTTACTGCAGGAAGAGGGGAGGGGAAAAAAACAAAAAAAACCAACCCATGCTATAATGTACTTCAATAAATCAAAAAATATTGTGGAAAAAAGTTATGGGTGTTATATATATATATATATATGTATATATATACAATGACTGCAAATGAGTATACTCTTTGGTATAAGACACAGTGCAAGGCGTTAGAGAAAATGGCAAGACATAACACTGCTGAAGATCTGGATAACATGGACTTTACAAGTATGCCTTTTTGCTCCAAGAAATGCTGCACAGTTTATCAAATTTGTTAACTACTTTCTGTACTACCTATTGTTCTTAAGCCTGTAACAGTGGAAGATACAGAAAGACTGTCATGCTTTTTGATTTTAAATTAAAAAAATACAATGACATTTGGCTGGCATTATTTTTCAGGTATATTTCCTCAAAGAAAGAAACCAAACCATTCTCTATATTAAAGTTAATCTGAACAACTTACCTCAACACAACATCTAGCGGAATTGACTTCAAAAGTTTCCCAAAAGCTTGTCTTACACGAGCACCACTATGTACTAATTGAACACGACACACATCAACACACCTGGTATGACAGAAAAGGAAAAAAGGTCATAACATTTTCATTAACTGCATCATTCAAATATACAAAATTCTATGCAATTACCTTTGTAGAAGGTCATCTGGCAGAGAGGAAGACAGGGCATGGAGACTACTACATGCTTGAAGACAAATATTGACATCTTCCAGAAGTGCTGAATTAAAGAGTAGCAAAAAGAAGTTATCCTTTCTAGAATTAGATAAGTGACACGTTATTCTGGTTGTGGCAGAACATCTAAAGATATTTTTACAGGATAGCTGGTAGAAGGAGACAGGCTTTAAGCAATACTACTATCTTTATTTAGTGACTGGTTTTACTCTAATAAGTAAATGCTTAGTAACCAAAAGTCACTTGTGTTACATGTTATCTATGGGCCTGACAGATGAATCTTTCGATGGTCTTCACACACTGGCGTGAGAAACCATAGATTTCAGTAAGAACAAACTACAGTAAAGTTAGTAACTCCTGGCCTTGAGAAGTTACTGCTCTTGCTAGTAGTATGGTATGAAAAGTATTTGTTCCCATATTTCTATTTCCAGGTTATTTTGAAATAAAAAAACCAACCAAACCATCATGTTATGGAATGGTTCTGCTGCTTTTGATAAAATAAAATGCAATCTTGCAGGATTGGCACACCATTCATGTTTTTGGTAGATCAATTTCACAACCACTAATATTTTTTTAAGAAAACAATTATTTACAGAAATAAGGACTAGTTTCAGAAAAATTACAGCAGGAAAACATAAGGTTTTTACACAATATAAAATGGAAGCATCCTTAAAAGTAAATCAAAAGTGCAGTTACAGCCATCAATGGTATATGAGGTCACTTATGTACTTAATTATGCCATGTAAAAGACAGTTGATAAATAAAAATATGCAATATCTTACTGTTTGCTAGAAGTCCTTTACAAAACTTATGAAAAGATGGGAGCGAAAATAATGGTGCATATGTTTCAGATTTTTTCATCAGAAGAGCCACTTCCAAAGCCCACGTCATCAGTAGTTTCCTTCAAAAACCAAAACTATGTCACTCCATACAGTTACAGAAAGCTTACCTTTCAATATAACAAACTACGTCATGTTACAAATGAGTATTGTAGCATAACTCATTTTTGAAACAAAACGGTTTCTATAAGAATTATCCATAGCTTTCACAGAATTTTGGTAATACCAGCATATATCTATTGTAAAAGGGTACTTTCCATGAGCAAAATCTGCTTTTCAGTAAAGTTTGATAGCTCTGCTTTTACTGTATATATCTTCTGATGGTTTCAATGTTTCTAGTTTTCATACATAAAAACGAGCTACTTGTTCAATAGGTATTTTATTATTAATGTCTCATAAAAGCCAAATACTTGTCAGGTTACATTTACCCTGAGTTTTACAGATCAAGTTATCCTCATTTCTGAATTAAGCCATTCTAATGAGAAAAAAAAAATACATAAGCTATCTTCTCATTAATAAGAAAATGTTACTTACCTGGTATCTTGAGTAAGGTTATCCTTCTTAAGCAGTAGCCCCAAAAGGTTTAGTATGATTGAGAAATGTTTTTTTGTTGCTGTGGTTACAGTACTTATAACTGCTCCATCAAACAGAGAGGGAGAGGAAGAACTGAGGCTACTGGATATGAAATGGTCATGCCTGAAAAGGCAGGGAAAAACAAAATATAAAACCACCCCAAGATTAGGGATACTTCCTTCAAGTATACAAGAGGGGAGAAAAACAGCAACTAAAATCAAACAACCAACCCCCCAAACCAAACCAAAACCCCCATAAACAAGCCCAACTAAAAAACCCAGCAGCAAAAGTTAACATACACCCATGCAGTAAACACTTTATATCAAAACCCAAGTATTTTGCTCCCTGGCCTAAAAGAACAAAGCTGCAATTTTACAGCAGTCCATGCAGCTCAGGAACCTGGTTTCAACTATGGCTGGTATCAAATGCTTGGTGAAAAATCACAAAAAGCAAGAAACATACAAAGTAGCAGTTAAACTAGTATAATCCCTTAGTTTGACAACATTTTGTAGTAATAAGGTCCAAGATGTGTTTAAATCTATTGTTTACATTTCATTACCTCTCCTAGATCTCACAGTAAGCAAAATAGTAAATAATCTTTCCTTATTTACTTTCAGTAGAGTTCTCCCTCAGTTATCTCTATTCAAACACAAGACTTCTAATCTGTCTTTGAATAAAATGCCAAATTTTAAGCCAGGATATGCTTTCTTGGCTGAGATACAGACTCCCTGCAATTAACGAAAGTAAAAACTGATTAGGGAACTTTGGGCAAAAGCTTAATTGTAACAGCCTATTTAAATTCATCCCTCCAATATTATATTATACTCAGATAAGTCTATCCTAGTGCTCTTAAATACTGATGAATTAGTAATTTTCATACCTGGAACAGTGTGAATATAAGGTATAGAGTACTGCATACTGGACAGCAGGAAAATGAACTGCTATGTCACCATGAACAATCATCAGATTTTTACTCAGTAGTGCAAACACAGTCGGTGAAAGAGCCCACATCTATAAAACAATTGCAACATAAGTCAAGAAACATAATAAATAGCATCTATTTTTAAATGTAGTTTCCATACAATTAATTATTGTGTTTTGCTTCTTCCCGAGGGAAACAATTATTTTTCTGACCTTAATTGTAACTATTTTAAACTGCCTTTTAACAGGTTGTTTATGGTTTTATTTGGAAAGATCTGGAACAAGTGTTTTCACACAGCTGATATACTATAAGAGGACACACTAAAGCTGCTTTTACCAGTCTTGATTTTCAAAAAGAATTACTATGACAATCTTAGAATAAATCCATAAATAACCCTGATAAGACACTCTTCCCTAGACGCTCCTTTTCATTATGCACCAACTAGATACAATCTGTAAGTTTTAATATGGGAAGTTTTTCTATAACTTAAGTTGGGAAACAAATATGATAATTTTAAATATGCATATGTGCACTACTAGAGAACCACATTATAGTGTATTTTAAGTAAAAAAGAGTTTTTACACTTAATTGCACAAACTTTATCTGTAGAGTTTCACTCACCCCAATTAATGAGTTTTTAGCATTTCCAATAGTACTTAGAGCACTGAGGTCAAATATAACAACAAACTTTGCATTATCCACATTTAATATATGCTTCTTGAAAGAGTCATGCTGGATTTCACAACAGGCCTCAGGAAGATGTAAACTATACAGAAGACTATTTAGAGCACAGGTCATTTCTCCTAGAATCAACCTGTAAGCAGTCTCCAAAACAGGAATGTTCTTCAGGCTCAATACGGCTTGGTATACAGCAAGGGCTGCTGCAACAACCTTGAGAATATAGAATAATTACAGTAATAAATTATTAGCATGAGGTCACAAAATACATTAATCACCAACGCAATTTAAAATTGTGCTCCTTTATCTATAAATTGCCTAGTCCAATGCACATACCTATCTTCTGTTTTCTGCAATTAAGTACTACTTACAGAATGTTATTAATCACTGTCTGGATCATCCACATAACAGGCTGAGTATGGAAGCCACATTAACTAAGGACTTCTCTATCTGGTATGATGGCCAATGTATCAATTCCTTATCAAACCTAAATGCCAAAACTTACAACTATCTACATCGACCTTTTCAAAAGTTTCATAGATATATAGTTAGAAAAAGAAATATTTAAGGCAAACTAAGTTTCACAGCTTAATAAATGCATTCTAAGAAGTGCATGAAGGCTGTTATAATACACTTGTAGAAGTCACCGACTCTTACCTCTTTCTCCTTATGATAACGAAGAACAAGTAGTTTAGATTCTGGTATAAATAATTTCTCTACAAATGATGATGGCAGTTTTGTATTTATTTGTTCAACAATCTGAGGATAAAAAACAAAATTATGAATGCCTTTACCTGCATTAACTTTTTACTAGAACAGTTTACTAAAGATTAATTAAAATACTGTTTTTCTAGCTTTTATATACTGTATTTAGAAAAAACAGCTTCCCAGCAACAAAAATTTTGTATTTGCTTTCCCAAATACATAGAGAATTAGTTATTTTCAGGCTTTAACAGCATGACAGAGAAAACATCACATGATTAATTTAGATTGACATGTGTTTAAAAGTTTATAATCTACACATTATGAGCTATGTCTAATTTCCCAGGTCATAACATAAGTAGATAAAATTAGAACATATTAAGCAGTAAGATTCTGAAATTCATCAGGTGGTATTATCAACTACAGAGGCCAGAGAATGGCACTGTCCAACAGTCAAGCCAGACAGGAAGAAAAAGGATAAAAAAAAGACAAAACCAAAACACAAACACTCAGGCTAAAACTAACCACCACTTTATGGACAAACCTAATCCATAAACAAGCTAGCAGCACAAGCTTTACAGAAAAGAACACAAGTATTTAGAAGAGGAATTTTTTTGCTTGTGACCAGGAAGAGAAGAGTTTTAAAATATTTATCTAATACACACACACAAAAGCAAGGTTGCTTAGAAAATATTTTCCAGTAAGAAAACCGTAGTAACAAAAATATATACCAACCAGTGTCAACAGATTCAGAACTGAAATGATATAATCAGTGCCACAAGTCTGACAGTTTTCCATTTGATCTAATCCATATGTGATGACCATGTCACAGTGTATGGTCATACTAGGATCTAGGCTGCCAAGTAAAACACCAACACACTCATTGGCAGCTGTAAGAACGGCTTCAGAAAAGAATACTTGGTTTGCTGCAGTCACACATCTCATTACTCTGTACAGAACCTGGAAAATTAAAGACACACTAAAATTAAACTCCATTAGAAAGAGTCAAGGACTGCATGCTATTTTAATTATATTCACATCCATTTGATATCCTGTCCTATCACTGACTCTGCAGCTTAGTAAATTCTGTCAAATAGAATATTCCAAATAACACACATCATGGCACTACACTTCAAGAAGTATAACAAAAAGTGATCCTTAAATTGTCTGGTTTCCTACTCAGCTCAAGACCTGCAAAGACCTAGAAAAGCTAAATTCATTATTCATAACCCTGTTCAGTTCCAAGTGCTGTCAACAGACCTCCTCTTGCAAAACACAGACTAGTGTTTTTTTTTCTTGAGCTTGTGTCACAGGAACCCTCTGCAGATTAAGAGACAACATAACTCTCTCGGCTTTAATTGAGAAATCTATATATTTATGTATCCAAGAAGTTCTGAACCTCACAATTCTGCAAGAGCAAAAATTCCAGTTGCACAGGTAATGCAGCAGCAAGAAGTTTTTTAACTTTAAGTATTTTTATCTTGTTTAATCTTTTTTTGTAATCACTCACACTCTCTACAGTTTCTGTTAAAAGTATGGCAGCTACTTAGCACACTATAATATTTATTCAGAGTTTAGAACACCAGGATTTTGCTATCAGATTTAATAGATACAATTTCAGCATGAATAAAAACCGCTACATTTTATAAAATCCAATTCATAATTTGAATTTAGTTTTTGTTACCAGTTAGAATAAATGGTAACATTTACAAAGACAGATAACACAAGCATGAACCTATGCTGTATGAAATTAAAATACCTAAAACAGTTTCTGCTATATATGACTCCTATGTGCCCCTATGACAATCTACACCTTAATATTTAATTAAATTCTTGTAGCATACTTCTTCAAGAAAAATATTTGCTCAAAGCTGAACATATACATATTCAGGTAAAATTCACCAAAAATAAACAAACTCAATAGTGAACAGCATCACTATGTGGTGACAAATCATGTCAGCAGCAAAGAAAAAACACGAGAAACTTCAGCTCTTACATCAGTTACATATGCTTCCGTGATTGGTGGTCCTCTAATTGGGCTGAAGCGCTCCCCAATACTCCTCACCACAGTACTGAAAACCCGAAGAAGTGCAGCCAGTTTAGGTAGTGACACTGAAGGAGGAGGAATATCTTCATCTACAGATTCCCCAGAAGCCACATGGCTGAGGTCCTACAGCACAGAAGTTTTTTATGTCAGTACACATCAATGACAGTTATAATTACATGCATAAAAGATCAAAATATCAGATTGAAAATACTTAACTATAAGTACTTTACAGACATATTATAGATACTATCCAATTACAGATATATTTATCCAGTATCTCTAATTTCACACATATACAAAGATGAGACACAGACACACAACAATGATGACCAAGTCACAGAGCAGTAATGAGCTGCTGCTCATTAATTTAGTTACTGAGAGTACTCAGGCTATACCTCATAAATGAAAACAGAGACTTACAATGATCCTGGACCCTGAAACCTGACCATTCATACTGATGCACTGTTAAAAAAGTGGTCTGCACACTTTTACTACTCTCCCAAACAATTCCTGACCACAAACTGGAGTCAGGATGTCCAAGTGGCCATTCCCATCCCACTGTTTACGTGCAGCCACCTTGATCTGGAGACCACGAGTTTACCAGCAGGCTGTTTCATGCCAGCTGGCACCAGTGCTGGGAACATTCCCAGAAGTGCTGATCTCATTAGTATAGATATAGCCTTGGAATACCCCACTGTCAGATAAAAACACACTAGCTGGAACCACCTCCTCTGTGATTTAACTTAATGCATGTTATCTTAAAACTCTTCTGTGATTAAGAATATGCACGTTGTCCAGTTCATCAGACAAGCTGATAAGCAGTGACTTATTGCACCGACTTAATCGCTAACAACCGTGTGCCCACAGTCAGAGCAGTGCAGGTTTCTGTGGGCCCGACACTGCCAGAAAGGTCTGAGAGTCCTAACTCCTTAAACTGCACCTTCAGAAGCCTTGGTGTACATGTAAGTACACTAATAAAATCAAATTATTCATTCTGCTTTGAGTAGAACAGATTATGCTGGAAGTACAATTTCACCAATAGCATCTGCATGTTAACATATATAATATAGCATAATCTATATAAGCATTTATACACGAGACTCTTGTGTCTTAAGAAAAAGACAACTCCCCAGAAAAACCTCAAACTCTCCCTTTAATGACAGCGTCAGATAAATTCTGTGCCCTGTTAACTACACAAAAGTTGAAGTCAAAGTAAAGTACGTCAAATTAATACACTTTCATTTTCTATCAGTTTCTGATGCATTATTTCCTGCATAATATAATCAATTTACCATCCATCTATGGAAGCATTAAGAATCCTTCTCCCCCAGTGGTCACTACTTCTGAAAAACCCTGAAGTTGGATGATCAGAGAAAACACCAAGGAAAGAGGATGAAATGTCTTCCTTGCCATTTTTAAAAATTAAAGCATTCCTGGTTGGTTAATTGCTTTCTTTTTTATTATAACATGATAGTCTCAATCAACAATGGCAGAAAGCCTAGCTATGATACTATTTAAATAGTTCATGAGGATTCATGTAGGATTCATGTCATTTAAATTATACATGCCTTAAGCATACGCCATAATTTGATCCTCAGGAAAACCATATAATTTTATTTTCTACAAATGTGGCACGTCCATAAGCATCACACTGAAGATTATTAAGAAATCCACAACAGTTAACTTTGGTATAAACCACAAAGTCTTGTTTACCTCAGCATAAGCTTCCATATCTTCTAAAAACTGACCCAAGAGCGTGGTAGAAAAAGTAAGATCAGCCACCCAAAATGGCTCCAAGCTCTGCAGCCATCCTGTATAAAAATGCCAGGGTAATTAAAACAGGGGAACAACATAATATATGAATATTAAATTTCAGTTGCATATTGCTGAGGTAAAAGTTGCTAAAATAAGAAAAGGTCATCTGCATGAAAATTTTAACATAAGTATTTTTAAAAATACTTATAAATTGTATTTCTTTTGTGCCTTTGACAAATTAATTTTAAGGTTCAGTCCCGCAGCAGTTAAACATTAAGGATAGAACCTAGGACTACGATACAGGAAACATAACAGACTTGCTGTGAGTAACTCCAAGATAACTACTATAACTATGGAAAAAAGTTTCCCAATTTCTTAAATGTCAGTACAGTATCTTTACCGCAAAGATTTTTCTAGAAGTTCATACCTACTAAATACCTACTAAAATTGTTGACAAGTTACATAATGCAATTGATGTTTAAATGTAGCCTGAATAAAGCATCCCATTTTTTCAGATGTATCAAAAAATGGCAAATGTAAATTTACTAAAAAAATAGCAACAAAGCCTCTTGTTATGCAGCCAGAAACTCATTTTGGTTTTATGTCATCTTCCATGTTAGCAGGACCAGACTTGTGTAAATAAACCCACATTATCTGCTAGCCAGAGTGGGACTATATTGATGATTCTTTGGTCAAACTTACCAGACACCTGTTGCGTCAGTGAAGGTTTCTGAGTATGATCTATGTGCCACCCAACCAATATATCCACTGTGTCCTGGAAAGCAATTTTATAAAAAGGTTCATTTCTTTATTTGCCACACCAGCATTTCTATGCGAGAAAGAAAATACAGAGGACAATGTAAGCTTACCCTAAAATTGGTGCTGAAAATGTGTGGGTAGCATCGGGACACCAAAAGGATGCACTTGACACATTTGCACAGTAATTCTGGTGTATCCACATTTTCTAGAATGGACTGCAGGCTGGTCATTACAAGCTAAAAAGTAAAACAATGCCATTAGGCATTTCACTTCATTAAAACAAGACATGAAAAAGCTACAATATTAGACACACAGATTTATTCATCGTTGAACACTTTTTAGCAAACTACTTTGATTCAAACAGTAACATCTCAATACTCTTCCTGTCGGAAGGAAAAAAAATATCTAAAAAGCAGCACATATAATCTACAAAAATAATTAAGTGGGCATATGCTTGAAATGTGGCAGACCAAAGTTCCTAAGTTCTATGTTCCTGTTTCTCCAATTGAAGCTTTTTGGCTCTGTAAAGAAAGTTTTAAATTGGAGCAGAGATCTAGACAGAGCTGTTCTATACCCAAAGTTCCAGACGCTAAAACTTGAACCAGGGGACCAGATTTGCACACATACATCCTACTCCCTCTCAGATCTAATTACAATTCAGGTTAGAAATTGTAAACAGAAGATAGCACAAAATAATCAACAGGTCAGGTTTTGTACACTATTTCACTTGAGTCTCCACAAGATGATTCTTCTTGGATCTGCAATATATACTAAAAAGTCACATCAAATGGATGCGCAGATCATATCGATGATATGTAGATCGTATCTACAAAGATTTGACATTCTTTTTTAATGCAATCAGAATCAAAGAATTTCATTCAGTCAGAAAGTTCCCTTCCATTTGTAATGATATTTACTTGTTATGTCAACACATCATTATTTATTGTTCATTCCAGTTTAAAAAGTTGCTTCAAGCATCACATTGGAAAAATCATTAATAACCCTGTTTTAACTTGTAGTCTTACCTGCATTAAAGATGAAAAGGCTTTCTTTTCTCCTACGGTCTCCAGTGCTTTGTAGGTTGCACACAAATAAAGAAGTTTAACTTCATCTTTTGTGGATGAGCTGAATTTGCTAAAAATCCATTTAAAGATCTTCTCAGCCTCATAGCTCAGAGAAGCACAAAGAAGGCCAAGACAGCAAGCTCCTTCCTGTCTCAGTTCTTGAAGCAATTTGCTACTGTATTTTGTGGAGAAAAAAAAAAGACAACACACAAGAGATGTGGAATCTCCAGACATGAGAGCAGAAGAAATCATGAACAAATTAAAACATTTCCTAAAGAAGAATACATGCATGAATGAAGTTTCTTCTCTCCTACTTACTGGCAGCAGTGATGAAGCTAAAATTAATAATCTGAAAAAAAATCTATGAAATATTATTTCTATGGAATAAAACCACTTGAATACAAGTATGCAATAAATAGGCTATTCTACTTGCAACACACTATCCAAGGGAAAAAATTCTTAACATAGAGCTAACTTTGGGTAATAACACTGAACTAAACACCAAAGAGCCCGTACACACCTTAGCTCCCTCTACACATGCTCTTAAGTCACATGTAAATGAATTAGATCAGGTTGTAAAAAAAACTTATGTTCAATTTGCAAGCTAGAAAACCACAGCAGCACTCTACTACACCCAGGTGACTAAACATAGGTTGAGAAGCTTCATATTACCTAGAACATAAAAGCCACACTTGTGCATTCAAACTCTGTCCAGAGCACACTTGAAACGGCGAGTCTCACAGTATTGTTGAAATGCCTAAGACTCTTAACTGTCCCCAGTTCTGTCCTGTTACTACAGTGTCACACCCATGCAAAATTAGTGAATTAATTCCTTTCAACCTTTTCCCCTTTCGCTTCATGTCTATACTGAAATTCAAGCCTAACTCTGTCATTATTTTTCCTCTTTAAAGCCTTCCAACTGCTTAGCTTTTTCAGCTTACCTTTCATTGAGTACATCATGAATGGCAGTCAGGATATTATCCAGTTGTTTAACTAGTACCTATAGTACAAGATACATAAAAGACATAAGCATAATAATGGCACAATAACTTGGCCCTGCTCACACCCACATGAAACACACCGATGCCAATTCTGGTTGCTAATAGAATGCTATTATGCTTTCCATGGTCTCTGCAGACTAGCATGAACTATATTAAGCAATAGTGCAATATTATCCTACATGTTATATTTCAAATTTATTTACAGTAGCCACAAAAATACACTGGTGGCCTGCTATCAAGATTTGTTCTAAGTTTAGTTCTTGCTGATAACATTACATCACAAATGTGAGAGTCATCATACATCAGTAGCATCTAATGAAGCCCTAGTCTCCTATACTAATAATCAATTGGATCAGCAGAATATGTAATCAATCAGATAATACAGCCTGATGTATTATAATTTCTCCTTAGGCAATCCTGACTTTCAAAGAAACTATTTTGATGTATGAAACATTATTGATGAACCAGTGCTGCTCATTACACATAACCAGAAATACTTGTTTTCCTCATACACACTGAAAAATCCTCACATCAGTGAGGTGAGTTGCAAAAGAATATATTAGCTGCATCTGTATAAGATATTAACAAGAAGTCTTCTTGAAGACAAAACAAAAAGGTTTGTTCTCTTCAGAAATATATTAATCTTTAACACAGTGGATGTTATCTAGTTTTTCTTGTTAAGTTTTGAGCAGCATCACTCTTGGGGATGGGTGGAGGGGTGACAAAGAGGTCCACATGCTTGGCCCCTCAGAACTCAGAAGGACATTTTAAAAATGTGCCTGGTATCCACAAAAGAGGTTACAAGAGAGATAGGAGAGGAGATCTAAACAATTTAGAAGCTGGAGCACAATGCCCTTACATGACAATGGTACTGACATGAAAAAGTTTTAGTAGTGACTTTTACTACTTTGCTTTGCTGAACACACATTTCAACCCAGAGAAGGAAAAGAACTCTGTTAAACTACACTTAGTGTCAAGAACTGCAGGAGCTACAGCTAGATTAAACACTGTCCATTACAAAATTTTAGGCTTGACACTGTGGGTATCACTGTGGGTATTGACATCTGACCTTGTTCTCATTAGCAAGCTGAGAGAAGTTTAAAGTTTCTCAGTGACAAACTTCTAACATCCTGACCACTATAAGTACAAAGTTTGTCACCACTGAGTTAAATATTCGAATGGCAGTACCAGTATATTCTGAGATACCAATAAACCGAAATAAAATGTTTTTGGAGTAAAAAATAAATGGAGGAAAAAAATGCATTGATAATACCGGAATTAAAAAAATGCAGCCACAGAATAATCGTGTAAAACTTTTATTCCCTAAACCCTTGTATTAACAAGAATTTTGTTTCAGAGGAAAGGTGAACTAATAGCTAGACTTGCACATGGTTTGCTTATATCTAGGTGCACAGAGTAGAAAAGTCTCAATGCTTGTCAGGCCTTTTGGAAAACAGCATATATTAATTAACCAGTGGTAATTATAATGAAAGAAAGAAGCAAATTCTTATAAATATGGACAGACACAAAAGCCACAACGGGAATACTACAGCACTTCCTGTAAATGAGTGGCAGGGTATTAAACCATTGCTCTTCAATACTCTTTCAATACTTGGAGAGCTCCAAAGCTCTCCAGAACAGTGGGGGAGACACGTCCAACAAAATACTAATAATACTTCACTTCAGAAAAAGTATTACTAAAAACATATACCCACAATGGGATACTTCCCTTCCACCCCCAAATCCTTAAGAAACACTTGAGGATATTAGAGAGTTCAACAATCCATTAAAATGCACCAAAGATGTAATGAAAACTAAGACTTACTTTGTTCCCTTTCTATAAAAGGGAATCCACATACAAAGGTGTTTAGCTAGAAAGCTAAGAATCTCTAAGATAAGCTTTTAACAAGACTGTATAAATATCTGCATATTTTAAATTTAAAATACAGAAAGTCTTGAACTAGACAACAACATGTTTTACTTCCTTTTTTCTCTACTGCCCTGCTGAAGGACTCAAAGGGCATTGCTAAGACCAGTCAAAAAATTCCACATGCATATCATATTGATCCCTGCAGCTTCTGCATTCAAGTAGTTTGCTTCAAGGCAATACATTGTAAGTAATCAAGAAATAAAAAAATTCCTGGAT
Organism: Scolopax mira; assembly: GCA_004320125.1. NCBI lineage: Eukaryota > Metazoa > Chordata > Aves > Charadriiformes > Scolopacidae > Scolopax > Scolopax mira. The sequence goes on along the minus strand of BJBW01001246.1, from coordinate 151,707 downwards.
GCTGGAAAAAAGACAGGCAATCCTTGCTTTGTCATGGAAGGGAATTCCTTGTATATAAAATAATCTTTGCAAACATATCCCAATACTCAGATTTTTAAAAAAGACAGTTTTATAAAACAAGAAATACTCCAGCGCTATGGAAAGGTAAAAATTACTAACCAGTTTGTTTTCTGGTTGCTGAATGAATTCTTTCAGTTGCTTTACAGTAGCCAGTCTTCGGTCTCTGTCGTCTTCCCGAGTAATCCTCCGAAGAAGATTTGACAGTCGAGACTCGTCAGAATAAGACAACGATCGCTCTGAAAAAGAAAAGACAATTATTTCTTCTCTCTGCAGCATTTGATCTGTAATACCTGTACTGTCTGAAGTATGTATTTGTGGACTCAATAAGTCATAATAATAATTTGAGAAAAAAAGTAAAAAAATGAAATCCTGATTTGCTTTAAAACTAGTATCAGAAAAAATTAAATGTAAAGTCTAATTTAGCTACCTGATTTAGGTACCAATTACAATAATTCAAAGTTTATTTTGAAAGTTGATTTTGAAAAGTTTATTTTGAAATTTTATTTTGAAAAAATAAAGTTTATTTTGAAAAGTTTAACATTAGATGTTTATGGTGATTAAAGTTAGAGGATTCATGTGGAACATGATGAGGTTTTCTTAGTCACCATGACTCCTATGAGAACACCCAGGACAACTAGAGACAGCTGTTTTTCTCTGGTGTGTTACACATCAGCCATCTGATGGGAGCAGCCATTAAGGCAACTTGGTTATAATGGAAAAATACTGACAGAAGATGATGTCTGTGAACTGCTGGCCAGAGACATTGGCCTGGGAACCTAGAGCATCCTTGAACAGCAGCTGGGTACCTAAGAATCTAAGACATCCTGACATACCCTTGATAAGCACAAAACAAAGAAACTGCAACAAACTTACTGTTTGGAAAGGTGAAAAATAAACTATAATGGTGGAAAACATTTTGACAAAGCAGTAATCTGCAACAGCTGTTGTATGCTCCTGCTTGAAAAACAGACTGAGAAAGCCAAGTGGTCTAAGAAAACAACAACATCATCTATTGTCTGTATCACGTGAAAAACAGCAGTTAGTAAGAGCTACTGGTGGCTCCAGGTGGTTGTCCTACACCCCCTTATGTCTCTAGCAACATAAAAATAACTTGCTTTCTACCCAAAATGGAGCTCCTCTCCAGGAGTTTCCCCTGCAAAGACTTCGCCAAAGAGATCTCCTGGACAGACCAGGCCCTCGCTGGGGACACCTGACTGACTCCAGGCTCCACGATGTAACTCATCTTCGAAGTGAGACTGCCACCAATTGGCCCCAGTCCTGGGAGAAGCCTGGCAAGTGCTGTACTGGTAACACTTAGAATAATATATACAGGTGTGCATATAAGTAATTTATCGTAAGTATATACTGTACACTACCACTAGTAAAGCAAGTAACTTGTAACAAAGAAACTTAAACAAAAACATTTGTGTCCTCCTGTATTACAGAATCCTATGAACCCGCCCACAGACCAGTAACTCTTATAGGTCATGACAACATCTACAGCACGTCTGCTGTATTGCAACTATGAAGAATATTGTCAACTTTATTCTCATGTCTTTATTTTTTGAATTTTAAAAGACAGTATGAATAAAATTGGCTTTGATAATCTGTTTCTTGTCAGGCATCAGTTTAAGGAATTAATTTTGAAGACACCTGACACTCTGAAGGATTAGGCAGCCGTAGCAAACATTAAAATAGGAGTAAGAGTCTGAAGGATCAAATCTACGTTTTGTTCCTAGCTAGAACAACTACATGAGACATGTTGAGATGTTATCTGACAGGTATGAAGACACTTCTTTTAAGATGTTACTGATTTTACAGAAGACTAAGGCATACATATCCATTTAAGAAGAATTAAGTTTCTTTTCCCATGCTTTATCTGGAAACCAGAGTCTTCAGTAGTTTACAAAAAGCCACAGGAAACATGGTCTGTGAAGACACCTTCTGAAGCAGTATCTGAGGTCCTCCTGAGTGATGGTGCCAGACTAATAACTACAATCCCTACAATCCCTGCTAGATGATTACTTGCACCTGAACATCTCATTATTTCTGCCCAGAACTGAGCCCACAGCTGTAGTCCAAAGCTTGTCTGCCACTGGTCAATACATCGCTAAATTTCAGAAAGATGGACCTAGCACAGTTACCCACCCAAAAAATTTAATCAGCCCTGGAGAAGGAAGGATGCAGCTTACCCAGGGCTGAACCAAGTCTGCATTTTCTTTAACACCTGAGCAGCAGTAGAAGGTTCTCAAAAGAGCAATTTAAATCTGCCCTTGAATAATACAATGCATTGGCCAGCCCCTAATACAGTCCTTTCCAAGACAACAGATGTGCCTCAAAAGAAAAAGAAGTCTATTTTATAACATTCCTACAGGTGCACTCTACCAACACTAACCTGGACCAGGAATGCCCAGTACAATCACTTCCCTCCTCCAGTTTGCACTGACCTCTGCAACTCAGCAAGCACGTGGGAAGCTACACCAGCACTGCTGGGTTCGGTCACTGGGTTTGCTTTTTGGGAGAAATATCTAAGTACAGTGGTTTAGAAAACAGTGAAAATAATTTTTCTAAATAACTTTTCATAAAGATATTCTAGATCTTTAAAATGTCCCTAGAAAAAAATCCCCCCCGTCCCTAAAAATGTTGGTTGACTCTCCAGTGTTAGAATAAAAAGCAACAGTAATTATAAGCCTTGATTTAATTAAATCCACAACTTGCAACTTTTTTGCATTGTCTTCTGTGTTTATCTTTTTGTTTGCAATATCTTTATTTCAAAATAAATTACATTTTTCCCTAAAGTTGTGCTGTACTACATACAGAAAAAATACTAAAACCAAAACTGCATAAATAAAAATACCACTAAAGTTACTGTATAAGACACATATTTAACTGCTGGTAGAACATGATGCACTGTTGAGAATAAAAACAAAGCTGCTTTTAGTAGAATTCAGCTAATATCTGATGAACATTGGCTTTTCTCCCTAAGAGAAGAAGTGTTAGCTGTCTGTTGAACCATAATCATAACCTAAAAATAAACCAAACTAACCAAGAGGGTGACTGAAGCTATTCTAATCAAAGTGCTAGTTAACACACACCCATATGACTTCCACTTGTGAAAAATCAGCAAAATCAGCTAACTCACTAACAGAAGACGACTATTTAAAAAACCACTTAATGCACACGCTAACAAACAAGAAAATATAAAATAATTAAAAAATAAGATCCTGTGGCAACATAATCCAACTGTATTTTGAAGATCATATGAAAAACCATATGAAAGATCATATAAAATGACTTGCTGAAAACTATAAAACCACAAGGACAGCCCAGTCAAAGAGGAGGAACTCTTGAAATCTGACATCTAGAAGACAGAATACACACAGAGGATACAACTCATAGGCAGCAACTTCAGTCATCCAAAATTATAGTTCCAAACATTTTAAGGATTAAAGAGGTGTGCATGTACCTAGCAGAACAGTCTCAATTTTCTGCTAGTAGTACCTAATAGTAAATTTACACACAAAGTCACTACCAGAATTGTTATTTACATAGAGTTCTCTATTTCCTCTATATAAACATAATTTAATACACTAAAAGAACTGAATTATTCTTTTATCAAGACACAAGAATGGGATTATAAAGTCTGGGATTATTAAATGGGATTTTAACCCATTCCAAAGATCAGGCTTTTGCAGTCTCATCACCACTTGCACCTCAGTTCTTCCATCTGCAAAATACATTGAACACTCTCCTTTGACCTTTGCCTCCTCTGAAATATAAATCCCTGAGAAGAAACACTATGTCCTCATGGTGTTGATGTACCTGGCATAAAGCAGTCAGAGCTTTTGTCAGTGGCTCAACTGCCACTCATACTAAGTAATGCAATAAATGACAGTGCTTAGTAATAACAAAGTTTCTATTTTCATTCAGAAAAAAAAATCCTTGGAACAACTGTCTTTTTTTTTGTAACTACAATTTAAACACAAATTGTGGGAAAGGTGAAGGCTTCTTTCTCAAAAACACGTGCCCAGCATTCTCACACTCTTTCAACACCAGATTTACTCTCACTGCAGCTTCCAAGACCTTGCCCACATTCTTATGATGCCTCCAGTTCCTCCCTGGCCTCTAATCCTCAAATGAGCAAGAGGGAGCATGAATTGTGGCTAGTTCAGGAGTACACATCTACTGACTAATCAGCTGGTATGATGTGATGACTAGTTGACCTGCAGGCGAATGAGAACAGATAACGGTTGAGCTCACTGTTGCAAGTTTTCTCACAATAGAGACTCATTAACAACTTTTTACTAAGGCATCAATTCTCAACAAATCTAACAGCAAATTCTCCTCGGAGCCCTTGATCTCTTTGCCAAAACTGGCTAATCTTAATAAGGGTTCAAACAGCATTTAAAGGAAATTTAAGGACTGACAGCATAAGTCATATACTCAAGAGAACTACCTAAGAGGAAGCCTCAATGCAGGGAACAGTAAATACAAGAGTTTCCATCAACATCATCTAATCATATATCACAAGAAATAAAATCCATATAGATTGCCTAATCATACCAAACTTCTTTTCATATTCAGAACACAAGAGAGGTTGCCAAAAGAGATCCTCTTTTCCTGAAAATCTGTGGTATCCTTACCCTGTGATTTCCTCATGTCTTTTGTGGCTAAAGCACGATTCCCATGCGGAACACTGGTAAAATCAGGATTGGTCACATTGTTAACTCTCAGCTCTTGCCCCAACGACTTCCGACCATAAGTATTTTCCCCAGATCCTCCATTGACACTGTAGCCACCTGTGGAAACACCAATATGAGATTAAAACAGGCCACCAGACTGTATATTTATTTAGTAGGGAAGTATACTATGAGTTATTCAATTCATATACAAATTAGCAGCCATATCCTCTACCACCTTTAGCTTCCTTTATCATTTTCACATGCAGATGTTTTGTTATGCCCTGTAAGTTTCCAGGTCACACATTCAGAACCTGATCAGTCTTTTTTTGAAGCATATGAAAAAACTTGACTGCAACAAAGATTAACATCGATTTTGTTGTATTTGGTTTTCTTATTATAACTTTTGACTCTGTGTTTTACAGTGCCCTTCATGTCCCACTGCTAGATACATTCATTTACTTGCTCCTTCGTAATGTTCATCAAATTTCCACTTTGTTTTTGTTATAAATCCACCACACAAGGTCAGTAAAATGGCCAAGAGAAATCTTTTAGAAAGCCACAGACCCTTTATGCTGTCACATACAGACTGAACAACTCTCCCTAAACATACATCAGTCACTATTTTAAATTCATTAATTTCAATCCTACTGTCTCCCATTAAGATACACGTGGTACATCTTTGGTAACAATATAAAAACAGAAAAAAAGAGTAATTTTGAGTAAGGAAGTTATTTTGACTCCTAGATCCACAGAATTCACATACTCAAACTCAATACTTTTCTAGTCTGCTCCACCACTCTGAGGGACAGGTTCTTCCCCTGCCATGCTGCAGAGAAGTGAAACTGCTCCCTTGAGCCTGTCAAAACTTCACTCCGTGTATTAGAGCTCACTTCCAAGTCAGTTGTGCAGGCAGCTTTCTGAAGTGCCTCCCCCAACTCAGACAAGGAGGAATTAACTAATAAGATTAAACACAGAACAACCAAAGATATTTCAGAAAATAAATTCCCACAATTCCACCTGCATCAGTCTATAAAAGGAAGCCTGTGAAAAAGGAGAGGTGGCTCTCCATAAAAAGAAGCTGTCTACTGAGACTACAGGATGGATATAAAAATAAGTTCAAAGATGAAGGTGAATCTAGACCTTAGCAGATGTAAACAATGTCATCCCGAAGGCAAAACTTTTCATAAAAAGTAGCTGTTAAATACCAGTGTAAGTTTGTATATTTCTGTACACAAAGGACTTCCCTAAAATAACAGAAAATCCTGTGCAGTCTCAGTTGTAATTAGCTAATTACAATTATAGTAAAGAAACATTGTGTATATTTGGATTTAAACATTAAACATTTAAACATTAAACTCAATTTTTAAAGATAAACTAGCATGCCTGCCACTTTAACATCATTTTGCCATAACAAACCAACACTGTCCTATGAAGGAAATTACTTCTAACAGCAATAATTATATTTTTGACTAAAAAGAAGTAGATCACTACAATTCAAAGCAACAAAGAAATTAATTTAACTGAAGATGTCAGATAATCATTCATACAGACCACAAGCATCTACTAACAAAAATAGACATACTACTATATACTAATGGAGTTCTTAAAGTTATTTCATACTTTAGCACACAAAAAAATCCTAGCTTTTTTGGTTGTCTGCAAAGCTATTTGGTATTTGCTACAGCGTATTTGATACTGTCTTACATTAAACAAGCACAAACATTTCTAGGTACTAGTAGGATTCTAGGTACTTATGACATATAGTTATCCAGGGAAAAAAAAAAGCTAGAAATTCTTAAAATGAAAATTCTTTGCTGGCTGACTCCAACAGATTAATTGAAAAAAATCTTAGTAAGCAAAGAAACTATTCTGCATCTGTATGTAAGGTTACAAATATCTCCAAAAATAAAAATGAACTAGAGATATCTGGAATTTAGTTTTATAGTAGAGAATATCCTAATCATCTCTTTTCAAGTCACACCTGAACAAAGTAGCATAGTTAATGTGCTGAGCTAGCACAGACACACCCTGTCAGATACAGGACTTATGGGAGATAGTGCCATTTGAAAAGAAAAATGCACCTTTCCCAGCAAGTTCACAAACTACCTTACTGAATTTGTCCCAAACTTACTATTTCACTATACTGCCAGTACAATCTTTAAATACTAGCACACTTCCAAGCATTAAAATAACATACTATGCCAGTCTGTCCAAAATACAGTAAAACTCTCCATGTTAGCAGGCACAGTGAGAAATATACTCACTCTCTAAGCAGTTTCTCTGTTAAAATTAACCAATCCTTAAGGTTCTCAAGGTTTGCAGAAAACCAAATACCTGCTTCATGCTTCTGCCTCCTACTAACTGTACCTATGACTTATAAAAAAGTAAATTTGCATCAGTGTACCCAGCTGTAACTTCCCCTAAGATGTAGCAATTCTTTACAGATATAGGACACAAAAGTAGGGGGAGTGCAAATGCTATTTAGGTTCCTGAACAAAAACTCCCACACTAATATTACTGTGATATTTTTTCTGAGTCTGGTCTGCCTGAAGAAAATTTACATAGTCTAAAAAGTAACTCAACAAGTTAAAAAAAAAAATCTTCCTATTTGTATTTAGGGATTAAGAAAATTCAGAATACAGATTTCTCTTCTGTAAATGTAAAAAAAGATATAATTTTGAATTTTCAGCTATTTTCTGGAGAAATTATTTCCAGTCTCAAAAAAAACCTCAACCCACCAAAAGAAAAACACCAGTATGAGCAGCCATATATCATGCAATTTATATGAAGCCTGACTGAGGCACGTAAAAACAGAATTGTCATTAATGACAAATATAGATTCAATTTACAAACTAAGATTCCAGTTTTCTGCAGTAAAGCTGCAATAAGTAAGACATCAGATTAGTAGGTCCATTTAATTAGGCAGTCCATTTTCAATGCCAGAAGCACTAGACAGTATTCAGGAAGAAATTACAACTTGCAAAACAAACACGTCCAGAACACTTCAGGAAAAAGTTTGTTTAAAAAAAAAATTGTTAACACAGTAAGTCTTCTCTTACATTCTTCTCCTTATGCAACTGCATATTTTTCTCACTATTCATATCAATCACAACATTTCTTTGGTCCCTGATAAATCTCTCAACACATTGATACTGTAGCAATGAGTTGTATCAGTTCACTGTCACTTTTTGGAAAAAAAATCTTCACTATTTCAAGTTTACTGCCTTTCTTCTTCCCCTCACAATTTATACATGAAACAGCAATCTGTATACCTTTTTCTTCATTCTGTATGTCAGTGTGGACTCTGATATCATCGTGTCTTTGTCGAGACACCACAGCTGAATTTGAGGGTTGTAATCCATAGGAGGCAGAACTGCCCCGATCTCTGGATGAAGAGTATTTTAAATTGTCCTGGTCAGCTGATGCACTGTCAGTTCTATAAAAAGAAAAATATTTTTTTTATGTAGGGGTATAACAGGAGTGGGATTCACATTCATTTATAAATGCAACATTTAAATGACAATCCCAAATGTATTTTAATGGGTTAAAAAAGCTGTATGTCTAACCTGCTTCTTAAAAAAGTGACTTTGAATTCACGCTGGGATTAGAATTCACTAATTATTACAACATGCAAAGGAAACGCATTCTAGTGCTCCAGTGCCTTCCCTCAGGATGTTCTCAAGTCTCTTTTCAGCTAGATGCCTCTATGAGATAAGGAAAAATTACTTCCCAGAAGTGAAAAATAAAATACAACTAGGTATAGGTGTGTACCACAGCTAAGCAATACAATGTCTACTATTGGTGAAAGTCATTACCAACCCACAGATGAACATTTCCATAATATGCTATGGCCCTTACTGAGCAATGCAAGACCAATTATTAGATGGGGATGGTACTAGCTTATAAGTGATAATAACAAAGGAATCACATATTAAGTTTTTGAAAAAAAAAAAAAACAACAGGCTTTACTGGGGAAAAACCTGGAATGTAATTTAAGAGCTGCTATGCTTTAGAGTAAATGTTTGCCACTCTCATACACGAAAACTGATCTATAGCCTAGAATAAACTTTCAAGGAAACAAGTAAAAAATATGAAACTAACTCTTCCCACTGGACATATTGATTTCATTATTAAAACTACAGTAACTTTAATATACTAACTTGTGCACTAAGACTTCAGAACCTAAATTCAACCAATCCCTACAAATTTATTCTTCCAAGCAATACTGGAGGCTTTACATTAAAACAATACCCATCTGAAACAAATCAGCAGAATTTTGTTTAACTCAAGTATATTTGGAATCACAGTACTCAAATTATTTACAGGGGGCTTTTCCTAAAGATCTACTGTTTTTATTTTAAGCTTTGGATAGTTGATTTGATTATTTAACAAAAAGCAGGACAGATCATTCTTTTTAATTCCTGTAAGTTAATTACAATTTGTGTAAGGACAAACATCGCATGTTCTTGGGAAAAAGTCAAATTTTTACTTTTCAAGAGAACACTATGATTAGAACCAGTAGACAAATTCAGGGAAAAGGAATAAATACATCTCAGGGCCAAAAGGGCTAAAATTTTTGAAAAGCAGTTGTTACTTAAGCTGTCCTAAAAGCTTACTATTTTCAAATACAGCTTATCCTTGGTACAACTGGAAGCATAATACCACAAGAGCTGATATTTACAAAAACTGGAATGAAAGAACACCCCCGCCCCCCCCCATATTTTATTCTCTTGAGAATGTTAAAAGACAACATAAAAGACAATTTGGAACAGGGTTAAAAAGAAGAAAATTGTGCTTTTTCTCTGTTCTCACAGTGAAAGGTCGACACTAGGTTTGCTGGGCAGGTATTATTCCCTTATGCTCCATAAACAAATTCATCTTTAGATATACACAATAAGACATTTTCCTCATTCACTATTCACTGCAGCGTCACATCTGCTGTTTTGTCGAACACTTACTTGGATTAATTTATAAAATAGGCTACACTACTCAAGAGGCAAAACCCTAGTAAAAGTATTTGCTCACAATGATCAGCTAGGATTCCACAAGTTGGACCTTCATCATTCACCTGAATTACACTGAACAACAACAAACTTCTCTACCGTACCTTCAAATGGTATAGACTTTCAGTATGCCCATACCACCTGCAAGTTTCCCAGTCTGCTACAGAGCCCCCAGATTTACTTCCTGCTCTGAAACCTGAGGAGACTTCCAGCTCACTTTGAGGAACAGCAGCGTTTATTACAGAGGATTCAAATTATTTAAGCCGTTCAATGAAACGGACTGACAATTTTTCAATTGGTAAATTTAAGTAGTGATGGGTTCTTAACAGTGCACCTCCCCAGTTTGGAGCAATTTGTTTAAGGTGATGTGATATAGACTGTATTATCTCCAACTGTCAAGTGTTAAGTCTGAAATTCTGTAGTCTGAAGGCAAGCCGATTAGCCATACAATTTTTAAGGCTGTTCTGCATATCCCAATCAACTGCAGGACACTGTGTGCTCTCAGCTAACCTCACTTCCCGCCGCACAGCCTTTGAACATTTTGTAAAATTTTCCATTGTAGTAAAATACATAAGCCTATTGTTTCCCTGGGAAGAACCACACACTCACTTTGTCCTGTCTTTGGGAGCAGCTTTCTGCAACCTAATCTGTCCACACTTTATCACCCAACTAAAAGGTAAGGAAATTTTTATTGAAAATACATACTTTTTTCTCCTTTTTATCAATTCGCAACAATAGTTCCCACTACAACAAATGTGTAGTTTAAGTAACCAGCAGTTTTTGCCCTTGCTTTATGAGGCAGAGAAAAAACACTTCATAGAAAGATACTGTTTCCAGCAAACTCGGTTCCGTGACCCAACTTGTTTTCCATGGTCCCCTTTTCTTTGAAGGATTTTGAACTGGAAGAAGATTCACAGCAGAAGCAGAGCCCACCATCTCATGGGCCCATGTATTTCTAGCCGTCAGTCAGGCCCAGCATTTCTCAGGTGAGAAGCACATTCAAGAATTGCCTGATAAGCTCCTGCATCAGCACTCTGGGAGTTTGTGGCGTGGGCTCATTGAGACCTGGGGATGTGACCCTAATACCTGTCCCCTGCACTCCCTTACCGAGCAACACAGATGCCCAGGTGACAAAGGACACTGCTGTGTAAACTCACAGTGAAGCATGGCCTATGTGCACAGAAAGAGACATGTAATTTTCAAATCTGGAAAATATCATTTTTCACATCAGAAACACGTTCATGATTTTGAAAGAGAACCGCTTAAAACCTGTCCACTCTATGGACAGGTCCTTGCCAAAGTCTCACAAATAACTGCTTTTCCTCCCTCCCTCCAGCCCTTTAAGGCACACTGCAGTCATCCCACCAGGTGACAGGAAGAATTCTACCCCCAGCTATTTCAACTCATGCCCACATTGCAAGAAGACACTTTTCCTGTCCACAGGGCAGCATTCCCACTTTAAGTGTGTTACGCCAAGCAGATGGGAGTTGTGTGACAAAGGTAAGGCTCAGCGTCATCATTCAAAAGAAGTCTATGTAACAACAGATTTATCAGTTACATACATTGACATTGTAATAGATCTGAACAAACATTGTATGTTGTGATTTTATTGGTATACAATGTTAGCAACAGATAAACAGAAGCACAAACACAAATGTGATATTACATAAAGTTGGAATGGGAAATTGCAAGGATGAACATTATTATTACCTTATACTGTAGCTTCAAAAGCTTATTTGCCACTTTACGAGACACTTTTTATTTCCATTTTATTTCCACCTGAAAAGTTGGTAGATTTATTTCCACCTGAAAAGCTCATTGATGGAGCATAAGCAAAGGATTTCAAGAGCTCACATGACAGTTTTCATCTGTGCCTGGTTCTGGGTGGGAGACTACCTGGTTACCACCAACACAGCACCAGCTGTCTGCATACACTGCTTTAGCAGTATCATTTATGCAGAATAATTGCATTCAGTTTTCTGCAGGGTGATTTTTAACGTGCCTTTATCCATTGGAAAAATGAAAATAGTTCACCCACTAAATCAGCAGAAGTAGCGACTAGTTCTCCCCAAAAAAAGTTCCTTTTTTTTTTTCCAAAACGCATGCAAAAGGGAAGTTAGACTTTTCAAAAAAGAACTATATCTCATTCCATCAAAAGCATCAACATGATTTGACTAGCCAATTTAATTTGTATGACTAAAGAAAACATAGCTGAGAACAACTGGCTTGAAAAAAAAATATCTTTTTATATAGGAAAAATAAATATAGGTCAATCAAAAATATATCATGTTTCTTTAGTTATATGGAAGCCTTAAGAATTTTTGTCTAAGAAATTTGTTATAAACAATCTGGTATATACTATTCATTATCTGTAGCTCTTTCAGAACAAGCCTGCCATATGGATATTATTTCGAGACAAAAATCACTTAATTATTCTATTTATTTCCAAGTACAGGATCTACATGGAAGATTTATTCTGAGACGTTTTTACAGTACAAGTTGTATTATTGCTCAAGTCAGTCAATTTTACTGGCTCTATTTGCCAAGTTTATTTGCTGTAATGCAGATAAATTCTTCATTACTTAAAATCTTTATCAATAAAACATTAAAGCTTACAGTCACTGGATACGTTCAAATTAACAGCTTCCCACCAAGCTTCCAAGCTTTCTTCCACTACCATGCAGTTGCAATGCCAGCCTTCTTTTGCTGTGCTCATTTATCATCACTTGGTCCATCTTGCCAAGGCCAGGCCTGGCTGAGACTATCCCAAAGCCTACTGTTGTTTCTACTCCTTTGTTGAGAGTGTAAATAGCTGTTTTCTACTACTGAAATAACAAATAATTAACCATTTTACTACTGCAATTCTGCTATCTCCACTGCACATTTCTGCATCACTCGCTTCTTAAATAGTAGCTCACCAATTTCCTTCTGTTCTGTGACAGACATTAGGAAGGAATGTCAGGAAATTTATTCCATATATATGCATCTTCTTCTTACTTTTCCACAGGCATCTTCTGATACCCATTCTTGGGTACGGAATATTATGCTAGCTAAATCCAATCTAGTCTTCCATACAAGCATAACCATACCATCTGCACTCCAAGTTCCTTTTTCTTCCCACTGACACACTTTCATCTTCTTTAATCTTTCTCACATCTCATTCTCCTCTGTCTTCACATTAAAAACAAAGGCTTTCACGTCACAAATTTTGGCTCCCCCATTTTACCAAAAAACAAAAAGCCCTTTGATCTCATACTTTCCCAACTTTATCAGCATATTCAATAACTCAGATGTGAAAGGAGATCAAGAATTACTCGTTGCCAGTTCAGAACTGGCAACCTGAACCCATTCCTGTTCAGCATCTCCCACACACAGTCCACTGAACCTCCTCCCAAGGTTTCCACTGACCTGCTCACAATGACACTTCTCAACTGATACTGCATCTCATTCTCTAAACTGCCTTCATCATCACAGATTTTTTTTCCCCTCTATCCCCCTGTATGGTACATAACTATCTCTCTCACCCTTTGCGCTCTCCTCTCTCTCTCCCAACTACCCCTGTGGAGATGGAGAAGCCTCACCAATTTTCATCCTTCATGACTCTACACCCCTTCTCAGGTAAATTCAGCAACATCTTCAAACATCTCTATGTTGCCACCTTTCAGGTGTCTCAGTTACACACCTGTCCAAACTAAGATTTCAGCCTATTTCTAACAAATATTTTCTGTGTACCTTGTTGCCCAAGCAAACACAGAAGAGCAAGCCTCTGTCTCAACTCTCTTTATACACAGCACCCACCCTGCTTGTCACTCAGCGTGTTAATCCAGCATTATGAACAGACTATATCCACAACTGGTACTGGCCTTTTGAAAAAGACATGCTTCTGCCCTTCACAGCCATGTAAAAAGCACTGTTCTAACCATCACTTTCTTAGTCCATTTGCTCTGACGAGTTTCTTTGCTCCCCACCAATACCTCCCATTCTGTCTTTAATTAAACACAGGGTACTTGTCCTCAATCATGAAGTCTAGCCAATAGCACTCACCTGCTTAGGTTACAAGCTACCTGGAAGAAGAGTCATTTTTTTGTCTTGTCTCATCATGTTGGGACCCAGGTGATAACTTGGTTTGGCAGACACCGTGCAAACAGAAACTACTAATTCATAACACTGACTTACATTGCACAAGAAGGATACACTTCATTTTCAAGAACAAATTTCAATACTTAACCTATTAAAACACTTCTGGAACTTTTCTCAGATGCGAAAGACTTTCTTTTTAGCTTTTCTGTATGCACCCCTGCTAAACTACATTTATGAAAGGAGAAACAGTAAAATCTTAACTTCTTTTTCCCACTCTTACCTAAGAGTAAGAAAGCCATGGTGCACCCTGCACTTCCTAACCTGTACTCTCACTCCTGTTTAGTACCACCATAAGCACATGAAACTTGCTCTGCCACTCAGAGTACTTCCTATCAAAGGAGGTATTGCGTGTTTCAATATATAATTAGCCTTTAGCATTCTACCAAATTTACTCTTGCTCACACGCAAGACCTGCCCACTGACATGATGGGTTTTTTCCCCCCAGAAAAACCCTATCAGGGAAAATGCAGCAAGATCTGTCAAACAAAAAGGACAGGGAAAAAAAAAAAAAAGTAGTAAAGGTCTAGAAAGCTATAAAGATTAGGAGAAAGGGGAACAAGACCTTCTCAAAAATCCCTCCCTGTTCTGTGTCACATACACCCAACCTTTACCCAAAGTGTTTGTGTTGCTATTAATTTAGAGTCTGGTACACCTCAGTGAACACAGTAATATGCCCATGTATATCAGGACAACTTCCTTCTAATACACAGCTCTACCAATACACACACTGTAGGAGTCCATGTGCATCTCACAGATATGACTGCATTCACGCAGACACACACACAGAAAACCAAATTCCAATTAAAAACTACTCTCCCTTAAAGAACAACTTGAAGTCAAGCCTTCACTTTCACAGTGTTTTCACCTCGAGTCCCAATGCTGGTTAGCATTACTAGAAGTTGAGAGGAATCTATACTTAGTAACAAGAGTCAATCTAGCCATTTTTTACACACACGCAAATGTGCATTTGAAACACAATCCATGCAATAATACACCTGTGTATAAGCAGGGGTTTTTTTTCCCCTTTAAGAACTTTACAGAAAACTAGTTTTCTGTACTTCAGCCACGTGCATTCCCTCTTCCACGCCCTGCAAGAAAGCATTTGCCAGCACCTTCACTAAACAAAACTAACAGTCAAAAGAAAAGAAAGGGTAAGGAAAGAATATCTGGGTATATTTTGCCTTGTGGGGTTTTGTCCGAAAACACATTCAAAACAATCAACGAAAAAGAAACACTCATTGCTGGTTTTATATAACAGATATCCTCTCGACCGTGCATGTGAATCACTTTTAAAAATTAATTAACGCCAAAACAACAAAGACTGATTTAATCTGTGCTTCGTTCTTTAAGCTTTTAATGTAGACTCACAGGTTCCATATCACCACGGCCATCTTACTGAAACTTAAGAAAACTGGAGCATAACATATAGAGAAAAATGTGTACTATATTTGGGACTATTTGACTGTTTCTTATTCCTGTGGTCTCTCACCAGATAAAATAAAAATTTAAAAGGAAAGGATAAAGTTAAATTTCTTACTGACAGAATCAGTGAAGAGCCACTACCTATTTCTCAGCAGGAGTGCTAATCATACAGAGTGATGGGAACAGAACTAGGCCCTACCCATGCTATGGGGTTCCCCACACCCGCCACACTTTCTCTACTTCAGACTTCAGATTATCGGTTCTGCTGTGGGTTTGGGGATAATTATTTTCGCAGCCCAGTTTACAACAGCTGTACTTGAGCACTAAGGCAGCAATGGGGGAACGGACCAGAGCCAGACACAGGGGGAACAGACTAACTTCTTACAGCAGCCTTATCACCCAGCAAAGCATTTCTGCAGCTACACTCTTACTTTCACCAGCCCCACCACTGAACCTATCACAATGTTATTTTAGAATGAGTCAGTTTCCTAGCTCCTGGTAAGATATATTTTTGAGGCTAAAAGATAGAACTTGTGACAAATTAATATACCCAACCAGAAAGCATTTATAGAACCCACCCACTGCAAAACCACAAGACTTATACCCAGCTTCTTCCAGGTGGGAAGGTCAAAAGTTCAGGTCCAGAATTCCAGGCTGCAGCCCAGAAATCTGAATCAAGGTAGTAGTGAGGGAGTAAGAGAGAGATCAGACTTCTTAGTTCACCCCTCCAAAATCTAGATGCTCTAAGATGTCACTAACAAGGTTTGCAAGTTTTTAAGTGAGGGAAAAAATAGTAAGTTATTTGGTCAAGTAGTTCAATAACAGAAGAAATTAGAACCTAAATAACCATGCCCCACATACCATTAAGAATTAAATAGCCTCTAGCATTAGCCCTACAGGCTGTGCTGCTAGCTGCTCAAGCAAAAGGAAAGCTTCCTTCGCAGGAAATACAGAAGTTACATCTGTGTTTCATAAGATCTACCTTCACATCCACCCAACTTTCCTTGCCCAAATCACATGCAACTGGGGCTGTCATCTGTAAACGCATTCCCAAGCATGTGCTGCACTGTTTTTTGATGGAAATTTTAAAAGTAGGATCCCATACTACGTTAAAGTTTCTAAAACACACACAAAAAGGCCCAAATCTTCCACATTAAAAGAAAAATAATTTAAGAAACATCAAGTTCATTTACAATTTCTACATGACAATTTTGACTAATAAAATAGTAAAGCAGAGCAGTGCAGCAAGTATACTGGAAGTTATCAGGGCCTGAAACACACTCTCTATACTTGACTGAAGAAGTCAACAAACTTTGAATTTCACTTGCTAAGTGCCACCTTACAACCTAACAGATTGGATTAGTTCTCACCACAGCCCACTTACAGCTCAACCACTTCCCCCAGATTAAAAAAAAAAATAAAAATAATCCTGTACTGTTTTATTAATCCTCAAAAGACTACGAGTAGTTCTGCAGCCTCTGTTTTTCTCTGATTAACTGCCAGCTGAAAAGCAGACTCAGAAAATGCAGGTACCAAGTCCACTCCCAGCTCTCGCCCCACTGCAGCCCCCCTGACGCTTCAGCCCCCGAGTCCGGTGCCTCCCACCGAAGGAACAGGGGGAGCCGCTGACCGCGGACACACACATTCCGGCCACCCCGAACCGGGAGGGACCGGGGGGACACCGGGAGAAGCGGGAGGGGGGAGGCGGAGGAGAAGAGGGATCGGCTCTCACCCGCCAGCTCGGAGCCCAGGCCAGGGTCCCACCTAACCCAGCGCGGTGACAGACCTGTCCCTGACCCCTCTCTAAACGCCGGCAGACGCGGATCCAGAAGTCCCCTCCCGCCGGGGCACGGCGGCGGCCGGCCCCCTCCCCGCCGCCTAGGCCCGGTGGCCGGCCCGCTGCCACCCGCCCCGCGCTAGGCCCGGCGGCCGCCTCCCGCCCGCCCCTAGGCCCAACAGCCAGGAAGTGGCTCCGTCGCCGCTCCGGGCGGCCGCGGCCCGCGCCGCCCTGCTCTCCCAGGCCCGGCGGCGGCGGAGGAGCCGAGCCCAGCCGCAGCGCCCCGCTTGCCCCGACCCCCCGCGCCCCACAGTCGGCCAGGCCGCGCCCCCCTGCCCCAGCCCTGCCCACCTGGGTTGCCAGTCATTCCAGCCCCGCGGGTGGTAGTGCTGCCTGCTGCCGGTGCCGCTCAGCCGAGACCCCGGGGCTCTGCGGCTCATTACCTTGCCCGAGACGGCATGGCCGGCCGGGCAGCGGCGCGGGACAGGGGCAGCAGTGAAGGAGAAGGAGGAGAAGAAGCAGGAGGAGGAGGAGGAGGAAGCAGGGCGGAGAGGCGCGGGCGGCGGCTCCTCACTGGCGCTCGGCGGGCGGCTGCTGTCTCACACCGGAGGGAGGGGACGCGGCCGTCGCGGCTGCTCCGGCTGCTGCCCGGCCGCGCGGCATGCCGGGATGGCGGACATGGGCTGCCCGCCCCCTCCGCGGGGCAGGCTGGGAGGGCGGCGGACGGGGCGGGGGGGCGGCGGTGCCCCGCCTCCGGCCGCCGCGGGTCGGGCTTCCCCGCCTGCGGGGAGAGGGGTCCCCGCCGCTACCCGCCCTGCGGGGCACCGGGCGGCGGTCTCCCCCGTGAGTGGGCTTGGGGGAGCGAGCGGCCGTTGTGGCCACCCCGTCCCCCGGCTTGAGGAGAGTGGGGAATCCCACAGACCCGAGGGGAGCCTGAGGCCCCTGGGCTGTCAGGGGTCGGTGACAGCCGGCAGAGCCCCTGCCCCTCAGCTCTGAGGGGAACCTGCGGTCCCTGGGCTTGAGGGCAGCCCGAGGATTCCAGTCTGATCAGCGTGAAGGGAGCCGGGGTATCCCGGGGCCTGAGGGGAGACTGGCGGCCCTGCACCCTGAGGGGACCAGAGTCCCCGGGGTGTAAGGGGAGGTACAAGCTCCTGGTCCCCAACTGTGAGGGATCCCAGATCCTGCGTCCTGAAGGGAGCCTGGGCCCGTGGGTGCTGAGGGGACCAAAGTCCCCAGGGCATGAGGGGAACCCAATGCCTTTGAGCCCTGAGGAGAGCCAAGGTTCCCAGGCTGTGAGCAGACATGGAAGACCCCTGCCCTGCGTCTCCCCTTGTTAAGAGGATGAGGATGTCTTCCCACCTTCCCTCTGCAGGGGTCTGTGCAGCCCCAAGCCTTGATGGAGTGTCTGTGCAGAGCTGTGTCCCTCCGAACAGGCCGGATCCTCATCTCCACATTAGGACGTGTTACCCTTATAAGTACTGCCAGGGTGAAGTCTGATGTTTGGCAGTAATCAGCAAAAAGCTGGCTAATCCCACACTAAACACTGACTAAACCCCTAAAGTGTCTCCTTCTTCCTCCCAGCTGCTAAATTGCATTTCAAAAGCAGACTAGCAAGATAGTGTCTTTCTAAGCCCAGATGGATTCCCTATATAAAGCAGTCACCACATTTGCTAGAAGGGCATTTGGTGCCCATTGTGGGGAAAGCCTGCTTGTATACATTGTGGGGAGAAAAAAAGTCTCCTCTATTTGGTAGGTATTCTGAGTACATTTCCCCCAAAAGATATGAAGTCTCTTTCAGGCATATTTTTATTTCTTCTGCAAGACCTGGAAACTTAAATTAGCTGATTTGATAAACCCAACTTCTGACTGCAGAGTATTTCCTTAGGTATGAAAAATTCCAATAGATTAGTCAGATATTCAGCAAGGAGACCTGGGTAGATCTTTTAATTACAATATTCTACATTTGAGACCAGCGACAGACCTGAGGAGACTTTTAAAATTCCCCTGTGCATAATATGCCATGGTTCTGTTGGTGACTTAGCTAAGACAGATGGCATGCTGCCGCCTCCCTTGGATTCTGCTGGGCAGCCATCGTCCTGCTGATACTGTCTTGTTGGCTCACGGTCCACAAGGAATGCGTGCAAGACATGTACAGATTTCAAAATCAGTTTCGGGACAAAAAAAAAAAAAAAATTATATTATGAGGCTTCATTGCAACATAGTGCCATTTGATGCAATAAGACCCAGTGCCCATCAGGCTGCCTTTCAGCTGACATATGTGTGTGTATCTTAAGCAAATCAGTTTTGCAAAACCAATCAGTTCCATGAGCCATGATAGATGTTTTTTCCCCTTCTTTATAATTGAGATGGACATGCAGAATTCCACAACATGCGGGAAAATTAGGGGTTTTTAAGTAAAGCAACAATGCCATTTTCTCACCATTTCCAACAAAGTCTAGGAGATCCTCTGCCCCTGGTGACGCAGCAGGTGATGATTTTTCTTTTAATTTCATGACTGAGTAGTATCCCGATGGTAGCAACAGGAATCACTTCAGGGATGAGTTAGCACTAGGAATGTATTTTTAACTACCTTTCAAATTAATTTAGCAAGGGGAGGCAAGAAAGCTAGCATACTATGGCCAACAATTACCTGCATATAGCAAGAGTTTAAGAACCACTAATTTAGTGTTTGGTAGGTAAATTTTGTATCAGAAATACTGTATTCTAGAGGTGAATTTGCTGCAGTCTGTGTCATATAATGCAGATCCCTCTTCTGAGTGCAGTTGTCTCCGTTTGTAAAATGGATCAGTGAGGCTTCGCTTTCTAAACTGCTGTTGTGCACGTCTTAAAATGCTATACAGCTGCCAAACAAAAAGACATACTTGATCTGTTTCTGCAAGGATGATTATATTGTGAAATTTGAATGTTACTATAGATAATAGTTAAAATATTCATCAAGATTTGTGAGATAGAGCAATAATTGTTTGTATAGCACTTTCTCAGCTGCAGATTTCAATCAGCCTCTTTGCAAAGATGGACAAGGTCATTCAGAAACCACTCTCAGCGTGAAGCAGCACAGGGAAGTTGAGGCCAGGATTTTCAAAACTGCATTCTAATTTTCTGTCCTCAAGTTTGGGACTTCAGTTTTGGATACTTAGTGGCCAGCAGTGACATCAGTTGGAGCTGTAGATTCTTGAGTCCTGTTAAGAAAAAAAATTAATAAGGTATCTAAATCTGGACCCCCTCAAAATAGAAATAAATTGACTTAAAAGACCTGTCAAATCGCAGAATGAGTTGGTGACACTCGCAGAGATACGTCTGCTGTCTCACTCTCAGGTGTATGCTCAATCCATTCCACCAAACTGTCCACATCCGTCCCAATGCAGAACTCCGGAGTGACAGGCACTGTGAACCACGCTTTTCCTGCTTTATAATTCATGTTAGTGATTTCTCTATTTAATATATAAAAGAGAGCTGCATTAATCTCAGTGTTATTTTTAGTTGGAATAAAGAGCAGATTGTATATATTTAATAAGGCAGTAAGCAGTATTGCAACTTTTGCCCCTTATTAGTTTACTTCCTTACTAAGCAGTATGTCTAGAAAAAACAGCATGTGCTGAGGATTACAAGTCGCTTTTGGCCCTTGGTTCCCTGATCCATAACAAAGCTACAGATTGAGAGAAAAACAATCACCAACCACGAGAGGGAAAGAGATGCTATTTCCTCTTCTGGAAATAGGACAGAAGCCAAGGAGCAAAACAGTATTTAACTGGAGCAGAGAAGAACCAGACGCCAAGATCCTGTAGCTTGTATATTGCAGATGGATGCCTCTTAAAAATTATAAAGGATTCCTAGAATAGTTATCCCTATACCTGCCAATTCTACCCCTTTGATGGCAGAATCCTGTTTTTATCAGTAACCTGACAGATTTTCAGTTGAATGTCCCCATACACTATTTTCTGGATAGAGTGGACTTGAAGCACATGTGATGTATGGCAAATCTGTGCAGGCATCGAGAGCCTGGGGTGTCCAGAACATATTGTCCTTGTGGCGCAGGCACAGCCCGTCAGCACATGCACAGTGGGTCCCTTGGGACTCCTACTGTTTTCTTCATTAAAAATGTCAGGTATAATGGTCTGTGGAGATTGTACTGCCGAGCAAAGATACTGTCTCTCATGAACAAATGGGGCAGTCCATATTGGGGCCTACATTATTTCACTCCAAATTGGAATTTTTTCTTATCTTATGGTGTGTATTAATACAGAAATACAATGTACTAGTCCTAACAGCAAGGTACATTGAACCATTCTAGGGTTTTCTGTCGGAAATTTTTTTAATGCAAAAAAGGTCAATCTTGCATTTTATAATTCCGTAACAAATTCATTATGATTTGAATACTAACAAAAAATGTCTTGTACCTTCTTTTCTTGATATAAAATACTAAGGAAAACATTATTTTATTATTTCTGAGTATCTATAAAACCACTTTGAATTTAAGTGGGATAGCACATAGAGCCATCTGCTCCATTTCCTCAAGGTCTTTTAGAGGATAACTTCTACTGAGCAGTATTCCTCTACAGCAGTGCAACAACTATAATACATTCACTTCTCTTAGAACTTGCATTTTTGCTCTACAGAATTTCTTTAAGGCTAGTACATCTTCAAGGCATTTTACACCTCCTAGCAAGGTAACATTATGTACAGTATATGAGTAAATATTTGTGTGCCTATCACAGACATTTGTTACAGGTTTATTACATCATGTCATGAAATAAGCTGTTTCTTCATTTTCTGTTTATTTACTATATTCTTCTTTAAACATCATTTACCTATTACCAGCAACAGTGGTAAATAATATATAAATTGAGCACTTCCATTTAAATGACTGGTTCCTACACAAGTGGTCATTGGAGTTACTTTGACCTGACTAATACAAAGCCTGAAACAATTGTACATCTTGATATATTGAGGTCTTGAAATGTCCAAGGAAAAATGGTAGAAAAATAAATTTTTTGTCAATACAATGAGCCATATTACATCGGTTACATTTCAGCCAGGGTAAAAATGGTAAGTTACCCCAAAGCAGTAGTTTCCATGCTGGTTTTCAGGAGAGCAGAAATTGCAGCAATCCTTTGTGAGTGTTGAAAGTCACACAGAATGCCTTAGAGGAAAGTCATAGTCTGCATGCAGTGTGTTACGTAGTTAAATTGACAGCATCAAAGCAACTGGGTTAAAAAAATTTCTCAACAGCTCTGAAAATCAAATTCTTTGTGGAACAATCGCATGTCTGATTGGTAGAGAGCACTGGCCAGGAATCAAGTATGCTTTTACTCATGCTGAATAAAATGTGTGCCACAAGCAGCAGTTCCCTCTCCGCTGCTCAATTAGATGGTGCTGTACCCAGGGTCCTGCCCCAGATGTTCTGTTAGCGTGGCTGGAGATGAGTTCACGTGGCTGCAAAAGCTGGCTGTTTTGACTGGAAGCTGTTGGGAGGTTTGTGCTGCTTGCATTATTTCTGGAGAGCCCAGGCTTAATGAGAATGAGAAACACTGCATCCTGCAGGAGTGAAAAGCTGAATCAGGACTTAGAAGCAATTGCGTATTATGAAATGCTGCACAATGCTGGAGCAGAGCTGGCGTTCTCTGCACTGCACTGCAGAAAAAGACAAAGGTGGAGCAAGAAGCAGTTAGCTTTTACCACGGGTGCCAATAGTACAAGGCTATTATATGGTGAAGTCTTTTTCAAAAATTAATAGCATAGTTGATGCTTCACCTTTCCAGTGAATCTGAGCATTTCCATCTGTTAAAGTAACTGCTCTCTCACATAAATTTTCATGCTCTACAAACCCAAGTTTATGTCATCTTTGTTGAAGAGGTAATTTCAAAGAGGATGTCAGGAAAGTATCAAGCCCTTAAGGCATAGTAAGCCCAGGGAAATTTGTTTGGATGGTGTAATGAATCCAACTTGTTAATTTATCTCAGTTTGGTGCTTATTGCTGATAGCGGAGTGCTATGAAAATTAAAAGAAAAATCAGTCTAAGAGGTGCAGTACAATTAGGAATGAAACATGCAGTAAACTCCCCCTAGGTATTTATCGTTTAATCTTCTCTAATTTTAACTGCTTTTTCTAGGCTTATTTTGCTACCTGTTTTTTAATGTTTTCCAGATCTCAACATTACCACGCCCTTATCTCTCCATCTTTCCTTGAAGCCTCTGGACAGACTTCGATGATACCACTAGAGATGTCACTTGGGTCACATTTCGAGTGACAGCTTGATAACCAGCCTTTATGAGGAAAGACATAGTAGCAGAGCACAAAGGGCAGGCCCACGGGGCCAGACGCAGAGAGAGATCTAAGAAGCAGGTCCTTATCCACCAGAGTTCCCTGCTCTGGCCCAGGCACTCTTCCATGGGACTGATTTTATATGTGAAGAACCAGATTCTCTGTCAGTTCTGCTCATATTTCTCAGTCCTACTCAGGTTTTCCCACAGTCCCTCTGTGTTTTTGTGGAAACTCACAAGTTGAATTGTTTGACCACAGAACTGGAAATGGGACCAAAAGTTACGACCAGAGGACCCACTGCCCACCTGCTGGCCCAGGGACTATGTAACTTCTATTTCCATAAGAAACCAGCTAAAAAGACACTCTTTCACGCCACTGGATATTTGCATGATAACATGCTGCCACCATGGAAAACCACTCATCATCAGAAAACAAATGGAGTTGAATTCCTTCTCTGGTGGCATGTGGATAAAGCTCAGGCACGTTTGCGGTCAGCAGCAGCAGAAGTCACTCTGCTCCATCTCAGCAGTGTCTCTTCTGCTTGGCACTGCAGAGGATGGGCATCCCTCTGGCAGTGGTCACCTGGCACTATCTGGAGCAAACCCAGGAAGGTTCAAAATCTCCACAGGGGAAGTTGAGGCCCCAGGCACTACTTGGCACAGCTGTTATTGCGTGTTATTTTTGTGAGACAGGCTGTGTCCACGTCTAAAGATGACACAATTCAAGCCAAATTAAATAAGAATAAAATTGCCTTCTACTGCCAGATACACTTTGCGCCTGTGAAAAGCTTGGTGTGGGAGAGCTGTCTAGCATTATGTAAAAGAATTTGATTTCCCAAATAACATATATGCAATGTAACCACTAAATTGTCTTCTTGAAGTGCCCTATCAAAGTCACTACAATTTCCAGCTTCTCTAACAACAGCCTTACAAACCACAGCTTCCTTCAGTGTGCAGCTCTGCTCATCCCCAGGCCAGAATGAAAAAATAGTATGTGTTCTTGTGCATAAAAAGTGTACATTATTCCTAAACAACCTGAATTCCGACTTCTTCCCAGTTTGCAAGTTTTGCTTTTGTAGCCTTCATGAAGTTCTCTTAATTCAGTTTTTGCATGTTTACAGAGAAAACTCCAAGGATTTTAATCAGAAATAAAGAAAAGAAAGACAGCAGATCTTATCATGCAGTATTGACATGTTCTTCTAACTTTTTCTTTTTTGTGATTTACGCATAATTGATACTCCTTAGTCCCCAGTACTTGTGATTTCTGTAAAAAACATGTTATTCTATAAAACACTGTATATTGCAAAGCTTTCTTGGCAAAAATGACATCTTTCCTTATGTTTAGTCCTGGAAGACCTTGATCTAGTTGGAATCTTGGAGCACAACATAACATTAAGTCTAATAATTCTGCTATAGAAGAATTCAAGAGCCTGAGGTCAGTGGGAGCTTAATCATTTAAAGCAGAATGAGCCCTTAAAAAGAGCACATGTCCCTCCTATTTCTCTCTTTCCTTGGTTTCCCAGACCATAGTTTACACTGTGCTTTTGCCCAGTTCCTCATAGCACAGGTGTCCTCTTCAGGCTACAGCTCACTGAGCCAATCCACACAGCAGTGTTACAGCCCTTTAACCCAAAAGCCTTTTAACAAATATGATCAGCCTTTCATTCAGTTAGAAAGCAATCAATAAGTGACATAAATTTACTGTCGTCTTTCACGTAAGTTCTTTCACATTCTTATTTGAGATATTAATTAGGTTGCTTTCAGCCTATGCTTTGGAATTACTTAATTCTCTTGGTTCCTTGAACTCATTGCTCTTCAGTCTTGCAGGTATGGTGATCATTCAGAATGAATAAAATTGACCTTGAAATAATCAGTAATGCACAAGGATAGTGCTTCATCATGGTGCTTTTTCTTGTTATTTCCGTTCACTGAATATAAAAACAGGCAATGTTTTGCTCTCTCAGCTCATTCACTGAGATGTTTTTGTAAAACACTGACACTAGAAGCTGCCCTGCATTTATTCCACGTCTGATGTGCCCATTAGTTAAACACCTACTCTCCAGATAAATGGAAATCAGCTCCAAGTGTGCAGAGCCAGTCCACCAACTCCATAATGACGTGTTCACAAATCCATAAATCCTGGCTGCATGCTTTCACCAACACATAGCTAAAGAACAAGCTAAGTTTTTAAATGCTGAGAAGAAAACCCATGATGAGACAAAAAAGCGACACTGAGAAATGTATCAGTACAAACCAGAGCTGCACAGGTAATTGCTGTTTGGGCATAGGTACCCCTCTGAAATGCATTTGTGTGTATACATACATACACATAGGTTCCCATACACACTATTTGGATCAACATTGATTTTCTTTAAATCTGTATTCCAAGTTGAAAAAAAAGGAACATCTAAGTCTGAATGAACTATAGCCTTTAAATTTTAAACTTCATAAGATTAAAACTGACACTGAAGCAAATTAGGAAGCAGCCCCATCACTTTTAAGACACACTGAAATCAATTGTACAGGGTAGATTTTGAATGCGTTTCCCTCCTCTTGTCATTCTCCGCTGCCTGTGTGTGTGTCAGCTGCAGTGCGCTGCCTCCTGAATGCTGAGGGTGCTCTCAGGGTATGGCCCCTGTACCCGCACAGCTCTGTCTGCTGAGCCATGCTGCCACAGTCCAGACCGCCTGAATGCTGCCCCGCACACACCAGGGCCACATCAGCCACATCTTAACGCAGCTTCACATCTAACTAACTGATTTTTTAAATATATAGAGTGTGATTTGCATAAGCGACAGATTATATGTGATTCCTTTCTGTTCCCCCAAACTCATCTTCATTACCAGTCACATGCCTTAGTAAAATATGTAAATTTGATGTGCATTTTTTGCAAAATGCCTGAATTGATTAATTACCTCATTTTATTTATATATTTAAATTCTTTTATCAGGGCTCAGCTGTTCCTAGTACCTGCTGAATATTTATGGCTCTGTGTTGCACTCAGGTGGTGATTTGGAGACTGTCTGGCTACTCACAGATTCCTGGGTAGGGGTGAACTCTGATTTACCCAGGGAAGGCTCCACCTCCAAGCCCTTCTATGGCCTTCTAGCCCAGTAGCCAAATGACATTATATCTGTTCTGAGTTACTGCAGTGTATAGACCGACATAATACATACAAAACTCATGATTATGCTAATATGTCAGGCTGTGCACTGGAGTGGGGAAATAGGGTATGGAGCTGGGAACTGAGGCCTCAGCTGCCATCTCAGCATGAACCATGAAGCTCACAAGAGGGGCTGTAGCTCCCACCTTGAATGTGGAGCTTTATTATTTTATAAGGTGCTCTATTTTTGCCTGCTTACTTGCGTCCACTTTGAAAGGGGTCTTCCCCTGGTATGGAGTCCCTGCTGGACTGGATTGCAAGGATTGTTTTCCCTCCTGTCTCAGAAGAAAGACACTCCGGTGTGCTCAAACCCACTGCTTGCTGGCCCTTCAGCCCAGCAGTGACCACTTTCCTGTGTACCAGCTGTTGTAAACCCCAAATGATAGCTTCTCTTATGTCTTGGTTTTCTTAGTAAAAGAAAAATTTTGCATTGGCCAAAGTGGTTTGAGTGCAGAGTCCCAGCACATGGTTGGGTTCCTCCAGCCTGCTAGTGTCACTGCTATTGCTGGGATGATGGTGCAGCCACCCTACTGGTCACTGGGAGTCCAAGTGCCATTGCCTGACTGGCAAAAATTTGGGTCCTGCCCCAAGTGGGGTGCAGCCTTTGTCCGGGAGTCTGCAGTCCTGGGAGCTGGTCAAACCAAGCCACAGAAGCTCCCTCTCACTGCACACTTCCACACCACTGGTGCTGCTGTGTGGCTCTCTCCCTCCTGCCCTGCAATGGTGGTCAACAAAACGGTTCTGTTTCCCACTCATTTGCCCCATTATAGTTAGGCATTTTCCTTGTTTTCATCTGTTTTGCTCCATGTAGTATCCATGAAAGACCACCATATCTTCATTCTCTGCCCTGATCCTTGAGTTTGTGAGCTTATTCTGCTCTTAGCCCAGCAAGCCAGTCCCTCTTGCTATTTGGAAACTTGTCTCTTAATAGCCTTTCCTGTAATTATGTCCTCCCAAAATAAGTGATTAGGAAATCTTAAGATCTCCAAAGCTGCAGTTCACCTATACCATGCAAACATTTACTCCTTGATCTGATGTTCTGAAGTGGCCTCCTCACTGGAGATAGCAATGGCACAAGAACTCCACAGAATACAAGTTTAAGACCTGGAGAATAAGAGAGAGTTTTGGACTTGAAAAGGCATGTCAAGAAGCCAGGGCAAGCCTTTGGCTACCTCCCACATGCAAAGTTTGCTTCAGCTTCAAATGTGTCCCCAGTGAAGCCACCTTTTTATAGCCCTGCCCTCAGAGCTGTGCTGGGTCAGTTCAGAAAACCACAGCACAGACAGTCCCTGGCGTGGCCAGGCTGGACAGTGCAGGTGAGAGGCCAAAAATTAAACAGCACTCCTCGTTCTGAGCAGTGAGTTATGAAATACACATTCCTTGTGGGGCGCTGGGAGTTGCTAAATGAGTTTCTGATAGTCTCCATAGCAATGGAAAAGCATACTAAGATGAGAAACCACAGAGAAGATATATGCCAGAGATATGTCTCCTTGACAACAATCGAGGCAAGGGACTGAGGGAGCTGTCTGGAGAAGCTAAAGCTGGATCCTCACGTCCTCCTCTTCTGAAGTGACTCAGGACATCAGAAGGGGCTACTCTAAATAAAAACAACGAGCACCAAGACGAGAATAATTGGAACCACTAACACCAGGAATGGGACTACCAACAATTTATATGAATTGGAAAGATATGTCGGGGCATATAAGTTCCTTTGCCTACATATATGAATTATGCATGAGTTTTAGATATTCATATGCTGCAAAGTCAAGCATTCAGGCTTACTACAGGCCATGCAGCTGTCTCCAGTCCTCCTGTTTCCTAGCCTTATGAGATATTCTTTAATAACGTGATCAAGAGAGATTTTTCTATAGGACCCCTACCTTGTTCAGCACACTAGGCAGATGATGCTTACTGAATTGGTGAGTCAATATTTTGTCTTTCCCTGGTTGTTCAATAGCTTGCCTCAAGCCTTCTTTATTTCATGCTGTACAAATGCATTCACAAAGACAGAATAAATTCCCTCATGACAATTTCTGCAGCAGTTATTATAGCATCAAGGTTAAATGCTACCAAACTGGAATAATGCTAAAAATACTAGCAAAAAAACCCCCACAAACCCACGACAATGAAGAAACAAAAGCAGGCAGAAACAAGCCGAAACTGTTGTACAGCTGTACTGCTCACCAGCTCACCTGCAGCGCTCCAGCAGCCAGCTAATCCAGCTGTTACTTTTGCTCTCATTTCTCTTTCTGTTTACACAGATTTCAAGAAGGTTTTCCAGCCCGAAAACACCCAAAGGCCTACCCACCTCACTCAGCCCCCAGCCCCTAGCCCCTCCAGGCAGAGATTGCAGTAGCTGTGGGCTCTGTAAAGGAGCTGTGTTACTTGGGGAGTCTACAAAATATAATTAATAAGTAGTACCAAAACAAACAGGGCATCATTCAACTTGGTGCATGTTCTCATGGTGAACTCTGGCACTGAGGGCAGATACTGCTGTATAGACTTGGGATTATAATTTAAAAACAAAGTGTAGGGCCCTAGTTTATTCTTCAGTCAGGTGCTGAGTATTAAGTAAAGTCCGTACCATGGTTTATCATGTCAGTGGTGAAGTTAAATAAAGCATGGTATTGCATAGCAGGAAGTTCTGTCACTTTTGTAAAAAAGCCCAAAACAAATCATAGGTGAGTTGTTTGAGATTTTATTGAAATTAAATTGTATTGTTTGCCCCATCTTGCTTATAATTAAAGGAAGTAATTACTTTTTGATTATTTAGGCGATTTAAAATTAATTCCATTGTTATACCCTACTTTGGTTGTTAGCTGAAAGATATAAATCCCCCAGGTCAGTTGAATAGCTCCTGCCATGTTGGTCCTCCCTCCCCCCCAGCTGACTCTTCCTTGCCTTGGAATTTTCAGTATTTCTTGGGAACCAGAAGGAATCTGTGAATCTTCCTGCAGTAGTGTCAGCAAAGAGGGCTACCAGCAGTCAGCTTCAAAAAATTAAAGAAAGAAAATGAAAAAAAGCACAGTCAGAACCTGGGGCTCAGCAGACTCTAGTCTGGAAGTGATGGGTTCCCAAGACAGGAGGCTTGCTGAGGAGTCCTGTCTTCCTTCAGATCCCAGCTGGTCATTCTTCCTGCTGGATCCCAGCAGGTCATTCTGGACCACAGTTTGCCCCTGTGAGAGGGAAAGGGCCACCAAGGCACATGGATGAAATCATTAAGAGCTGGGGCTCATCCTACAGGTGTAATCACTGGTACCGTGTGAAGTACAATCACAGTGACACATCCAACACATTCTCTGGTAGTAGTCAACATTATTATTCCCTTTTATCTTTCTGAGAATATTTTCCATTTTCTGCACAAAAATGAAGTAGTTAGCCCAAAGCTGCTCATACTGCCCCTGCTCCCAAGGAAGTTTTTCTTCCAGAGACCATGATGTCATCAGTGACTTGGACCTGGCTACTGTGGACAGTATGCAGGCACTTGTGTGCCAAATGAAAAGGACAATGGCAAAATATTTCACGGGCTGCCAACAAGACAGACCGTATCGCATGAGGTGCCTGCCTGCAAAGCCAATTAAATGCCCAGCACTTGAAGAGAGCCTCAAAATGTGTTCAGCATGAGAGCACAAACCCAGGAAGCAGGCAAGTCCTGGAAAGGACAACACATTGAAAAACAAGGGAGATTTCCTTAATGCCTTTTATCCACATGTGCAAAGCTGACAGTCTTCATAAGCCCTGGGATAGATCTTGTTCATGTTGTGTGAGTAATACCATTTGTCTTGTGGCAAGAAATGACTCCGTGTCTGCTTCGGTTTAACCTCGCAGCTCCCCAGCCTGGGGTTTCTCTCACTGTTGCTGGAATGCAGCTGCCTCTGGAGCTAGGAGCAATAGCCCAAAACACGGCTCCACAGTTCCTGCTTTCCCACTCCAGGCTACTGGGTGCTGGTCAGACCCTCCAGAAGTCAAGTATTACCCTTGAAGTTAGGGGAATCTATACGAAGATCGATATGGCTCTGCCTGGTACAGCGATGGGGGTTGTATGTCAACTTGACTTCAGTTGAGCTACAAACAAGCAGGACCAAGGGGGGTGTACGTCAGGAATGTTAATGCAAGTCCACAGAAACTGCCTTTTCTCCTCCCTTTCTTTTTCAGATTATTTTCTTTAATTGAAACAAAAGAAAAGGGAACACTAACCAAATCAACAATGAACTCTGCATAAAAGGAAGTTTTCATTAATATCCCAACCTCCAGCTTCATAATGGATCAATATTCATTCTGTACCAGATGTGGCAAGTATAGCAGTAGCATTAAATGCTACTCAGACTATTACTAAACCATCAAAGAAGAGAGAAAATTGTAATACAATCGCTATGAATGCTCTTAGGCCACAGACAGATCTCAGCAATATGTGGGAAGACTTTCACTTAAAATTAAGGACAGTGATAAGAGAGAGAGAGAAAAGCATTTCACTTAGCAGGGTAAAGGAACTGGACAGGGCTTTTGGCCAAAGGAACATCCCACCCCTGGATTCAGGCTCTTCCCTAACAGGGATTTTGTCCCCACAACTCTCTTCAATTGCAGAGGTATGTCCCTGCAGCTCTAAAACGAGTTCCTAGCTCTTCTGTATGACATCTCCACCAATTCCTTCAATATTTGACAGGTTTATTTTTACTCTAGGCCAAAAAAATCCCAAAGTGCTGCAGCAAAAGAGCTACAATGCTGTACTTGAGCTCCCTAATACTAAAGGGGGCTGAGAGAACCACACAGCCTTGGCTACATTCATTTGAAATAGCAGCTAGATCCAAATTTTGCAAATTGTTCAGATCTTTATGAAAAGCCAAGCTTCAAGGCTTGGAACAGATATGTCTGTTCAAAACGTGCATTTTCAACTTTTGGGGATGTGCCCTGTCACAGAAAGACCTCAAACTTGAAGAGCTTCTGGTAAGACATTGAGACATGTGACATGAAAAACTGAGTTGGAAAGCAAACAAGCAGGAACAAGTCAATACGCTGCCTGTCAAATATAGAAACATTCTTGTAACTGATGATAGCTGAAATTAAAAAAGAAATATTTTTTTTTACAGATGCAATCAACAGAGGGGTTCCTACCTGGCACAAATTTGTTGCAGGAGTAGAAAGACCCTAGGGTTGAACCGGGATCTGTGAGCTTTCAGATGATGACTTGGTAGACAATGAGAATTTCTCCTCCTCCCTAAAGAAAGTTGGGTGCGCAGCAATGCATACCCTGAGGACCACTCCTCATGCCAGAGGCTCTCAGCGCTGGCCAGCCTGGGGATCTTATTCCTATTGAACTCCCCTGATTCAGCACCTCTGCCATGTATTTGTCACCTTCCCTTATCTGATTCTAGCTCTCCTTGTAGGAAATGATCCTCTGTTTCCTGCCCTCCAACTGCAGCTGAGACTCAGATCCTGATGGATAAAGGTGGGTCAGGTGTTATATCGAGGCCAGATGCCCCTGTTGGGGGTAGGCTTACAGGGCAAAACTGGCTGTGCTGAGACAATTTAGGAAAAATTCAGTGTAAAGAGATTTAAAGAACATATTTAGTAAATATAGACATAGAATGGCTGTGCTGTTATTTTATCTGTCTCTTCTAGAAACCTTTTCTGACTCACTGTGTTTCTGTGGGTTTAAAAACCAATTCCTCCTTTTTCACTTCCTAGAAGACTTCCTCAGTACCTTTTGTGGGGTGGCAGGGATGAGAATGTCTGGAGTCTCCCTCTTGATGGGAGGAGGATAAAATAATGAGATAATGTCAGAGCTCACCGGACGTCCTTCTGCTGGACAGACCAGAAAATCACATCCCCTGACATAACCCCTTTTTGTGAAGCATATCCCACACTATGTGCATGTGATGAGGGAAGAGCAGGTGAAGACTGTGAAGGCTTTAGTACCATGTTTCCCAAGGTCAGGGCACCCATGTCCCTGTGTCCACCCTGGCCAGGGCCACTGTGGTGGTTTGTGGTGACACACCAAGTGGGGCAGTTGGTCTCAGAGAGGAAAAGGAAAACAAAGCCAATGATGAAACCTTTAACCAGCTTCTTTCGGTTCTACAATGGAAGTCGAGGCAAAGTTAGACTGTACCTCTCCTGTCACGATCTCATGTCCCTGCTGTCACCCCAGCACACAGCGTGTTTGCTCCAGCTCCTCCATCTGGACTGACTCCAGCTCGTGGGTGTAAGACCTGGACCCACAGTTTTCCCCAATCTGTGGGGAAAGCCGTCAGGCTGGAAGGGCACTGGAACACCCCACTCTTCCCATGCAGGGACAGTGCATCCAACTGCCCATCAGGCACACTGAACCGAGAGGGTGTGCAATACGAATACTGGTGCTGGCAGCACTTGGACAGGAGCAGAAAAGACCTGGACCCACCATCTTCCCCACCCTGCCCCACAGCCTGTCCAGGCAGAGGCAAGGGAGCAGGAGGTTTCAAGGGATGGGTTTCTATATATCACGATCTGGACAGCAGATCCTAACTTCTCTCTTCTGAGAAGGGCTCACCACTTTCACCGCTTCTCACCTTTCTCTTTTTCTTGTCTCCACGTCTTCCCTCATCAGCTTTTCCTAACTTTCTCAACTCCCATCTCCTTTACACAGCCTCAAACGCACAAACCAAGACTTTCTCACCTTCTTTTTATTTAGACCTTTTCCACTTTGTGTTTTTTCCTCATCTCCCCCTCTTTCTTCTCACATCTCTCCTTTTCCCCTCTCACCCAAATATTGTGCCCTGGTCTTGTTCCCAGATGCAGTCCATGACCCTATAGGTCAAAGACATTAGGCAAATGCATTTCCAGAAATAACTCCAGACACTTGGAAGCAGCAAGTGGTCAACAGCCTGGGGAAAGCTTGCCACCAGCCAGTTGGTTCATCTGCTGGTTGCCACCCACAGACACCATTACAGACTGACGGGGTAATCCTAAACCTGGATTTAGGTTTCTTGTAATGCCAGGAAGTCCAGATGAGGCTGTCACCCCCACCCCACCAGGTGGGGCAGATGCTGGTATGTCTGTGGGGCGCTGGGGTCCCCACAATTCCTCCTCCCACTCGGCGGTAGCTCGTGCAGAAGCTGGCATGAAAGTGGGTTCCGTTCTGCCATGCCCATGCAATTCTTACTATCATCAGCAGATGGCCAAATATTACCACACATTCATAACATTTACATCAAAAAGGCCACATAATTGAGTAGAAAGCGCCTTTCCTTGCCAGCAGCGTTTATTTATAAAATGGCATATGTACACTTGGCATTTACCTTTCTATATGCAATATTACCAAATGTGTGACAAATGTTAACACTCATTTCCTTTCCCACTCTTGACATGCTTGCCAAAGTAAAGAGCATTAAGCAAACAAGGTGTACAAGTAGTAGGATAAAGCTCTGCCCTAAACCACCTAAATGTTATTTCTTATTTCAGATTTAATTTATAATCAAGAAGAAAAACCTAAGGCCTAGACCCGGTTGCACTGAAGCCAGTGTTGGCAGCAGCTGGCAGCAGGTGGCAGAGCAAAGGTGCTGTCACACAGAGTGGGAGGCAACCGGAATTTGAATGCAGAAACTGTTTCATTAAAAACCAAAACAAAAAAAAAAGCCCAGTGAGGGCTTGGTTTTGCAAATACACAGTTTTATAGTTTTATCTAGTTTCAAGAAAAGCACACAGATCTGCTCTCACGCTGCTTCACAAGGATGGAGAGGCTTTAATGTTGCATAATGTCTGAAAATAATCAATACGGGCACAAGGGCTAGCATTACTAATAGGAGCAAAAAGCCAAGGAATAACCTTTCCAGCATCACCTCGGGGCATGCCTGTGCGGACAGTTGGGTGCATAAGTGGGTTGATTCAACTGGGATACGTGCCAGACAGTGAAAATGAGCTGGCTGTAACTGCAGAGGAGCAGGAGCACAGTACCCAACTCTCCAGCATCTTTTTGGGACCATGGCAGAAACACACACCTGCGTTTTGCTGCTTTGGCCAGGACTCCCAGGCCATTGCTGCTGTTGTCTGGTAGATACAGCTCTCCAGGGGCTGGTCAAGGAAAAACAGCTTAGTAACTGGCTGTGCATTCTTTACTGTACATCGGCTAAACAGGACAAAGGGAGAGGAAACAGCTCCACCACTCAAGCATGCTTCAAGAGAATAATTTTCCTGAAATGATGAGTTTCCAGTAGCTCAGGAATTGCCATTTAATCTTTAAGTGGTTAAAGATTACTCTAGGGCACCAACCATAACCAGAGTGAAATGCTTCCTCTGTTATATAGTACTGTATTTTACTTTTTCTCAAACTGTTTGAGCTCTGTTCCAGCCTCCCAGCTAGCTGCGTGGTAATATTGGCCACTGGGAAGGCTTTTGGTGTCACTATCTCCTGCAGGAAACACATAACTGCCCCACACCCCACTTAATTCTTGGCTGACGTTTATCAAGACCAGTGTTACCAGTGGCCTGTGACTCTCAGTTACATGAAGGATGTAGGATAGCTTTCTAACAGCATGAGCTGTGGACCAAGCTGGCAAAGAAGGCTGAATCCATGCTGGATTTCTGCCTTTCATGCCAGATCATTAAGACTACAAGTATGCACTCAGAGCTTTCATGCTGGCAGCCAGTGCTCCCAACTCTTATCCCGGCCCGCAGCCTAGGAAGTACATGAAGATGCTCCAGGTAAGATCCTGGGCACAAAACAACAGCAGCAAACTGTCCAGCTTAAATAGGGAGGGATGTTCAGAGATCAGTTCTCTCAAGCAGGAATCTGTCTCACAGTAGGTTCTGTCTCACAAAGAGCATCGCTCCTGTCATAGCATCTGTTCTTGCAATGACACATACCTCTGTGATAACCAGGCAGAGAAGATCCCAGGCCTCTGTTCCTTCCCACCCAGACCAAGCACCTTCCCACCCACACAGCCCTCCCCACACACACTGCCTTCCCCTTCCCAATACCTCCTTTGCCTGTGCTCAGAGACCTGTGGCTCTGCAGCTTGGATGCAGTCCCAGACATATCCAGTCATACATGATGAGGAGATGCAGGAACAGGAGCTACAGCATCTCCCCTCATTGGGGAGACAGCACTAGGATGTGCACCAGAAGGAACATGCAGCCTCAGCCTGATTTTTCAGGTTTATTAGATTATGCCAAATTTTCCACTTTGTGCGGTCTCCAGTTTTTCTCCATGGCCACATGCAAGCTTTTGCACTCTTAAGGAATATTATTTGCACTATCCTTGAATTTAAAGGACTAAAGGTGCTAATGAGAGGCTGCTGCCCCCAGCTGGGACCCTGCTGAGGAAGTTCTTACTCTACAACAGCTCAAAAGAGAGAGCGCTGAGGACCAGCCCAGGGTGAAGGATGGCATTAATGTGGTGGATGCTGCACTGCAGTCCCTTTCCACCCATCCACAGAAGCTCCTGTCTGTGCCTCCTAATCTCCAAGACCTGTCTGTCCTTTTATGGAGACTCCTTGGGGCAGACACTTGGCTGAGCTGGGCTTGCTGTCCCTCTGCCCAGTGGCCATGCCAAAGAGGCAGTGTCCAACACCACCACTGAGCAGTACTAACTCCTAGAAGGAGTTGTAGCACTCTGAGTGTTGGAAAGCTGCTGTGGTTTCCATGTGCAGACATCACATCACCAGTGGCTGGGACAGGCTTACGATTGTGCATCAGCTTGGAGTCCTGCTGTTTTGGAAACCATTTCCTAAAAGTCCCTGTTGTGTATTGTGTTTGTACCTACAGTAACTCATTTCAGGATCTTACAGCTTTAAAAGTAGCCTGTCAGGGCATGGAGACAAAAGAATTTTTTCTTTAGCTTAACATCTTTATAGAGTTATCTGTGTCTCAGCAATCTGATTTAATCAATTTGAGCAGATATAATTTAAGTACCAAACTTTTCAATTTGAGAAAATAACTCCCTTTGTCTTTTGAGAGCCCTGTTATGACTGAGGGTATCACTGATTTTACGACAAACATAATTCCACTCTCAGACACCAGCAATCCGGGTAGGCACTTTTAGAGACACACAACTCTATATATGTCAGAGAAAACAGATCATCTGAAAGTAAAATGGCTCACCAAAGAATAAACAAAGCATCCTACTAATCTTTTGTGCACTGAGTTTTCTTGGCTATGGGCTGGGGACTTGCACAGACGCATGTTTTGAGCCCCTTTTTTGATGCCCGTTCCCAGACAGAACAAACCCAGAGGGAAGGGGCTGGCTGTACTGGAAGGCTGAGCCCAGGACAGGGGATGCAGCCTCTGAAGGCCAGTGGGGGCTGTCACAACCGCACGCAAGGGAGATCAGCCCTGTGTGTCCAAGAGCTGCTAGGGTTTTGGGTGGAAACTGCAAGGTAATTTCTGCACGTGTGCATTAATAACCGCCCGCTCCCACCCTAATCATGCCAGCCGTGAGGCGGCTGCTAAGCAACTAAACCCCATCGAGGAGGCACTTTTGAGATAATGCTAAAAATAGTCACCAGCAGGAGAGACGGAGCGAGCAGCCGTAGTGGGTGACGTCAAGTTTCTTACTGCTGCCCTCCCTGCCGCGGTTTGCAGACACCTTCGATGACCGGGTGAGTTCCTCTGAGTGGCCCTGGGGACCAGCATCGCAGCAGGGACCAGCACTGCTGGTGGTCCCCGACACGCTGCAGCCCCAGCCTGCAGCCGAAGCTGGGCACAGCCCCCAGCAGCATCCCCAGCCACCAGCTGTTTGGGGTGGCTGCAGGGCATTGGGATGGCCTTCCCCTGCCCTGGTTGCGCTGGATCCTCACCTGATGTAGGAAGGAATGGAAAGAGGCCCCTGAGCAATCTAATGTTAAAAGGAGCAATTTGATTGAACTAATGAAGTCATGCACACAACTGGAAATGACAATTAACATCTATGGCTTTGGTGTAAATGAGAGGCAGAGCACGCGTGTCCCTCTGTCTTTCCAGTCTGTTGTTTTTGGAAACTGAAATCACTTTTGTAGCCAGTGTGCACCAAATTAATTTTGCATCTGTCTTCATACAGGGATGGAAGAGAAAATAAGCCAAAACACAGGACAAGGTGCTCATATCCACTATGCAGCAGTGTTTGAGATTCTGGGTCCAGAAGAGAGAGGAGTAGCAGGAAGGAGCCTTGTGTTTTACCTGTTTGACTCCCAGCACATTGCCCTCTTCTCCCCACTGTCTCAGTCCTGCCCAAATTTGGCCCATAGATCTGGTTTTTTGGAGGCACAGCACAAACCACACCAGGGAGCTGATCCTGCCCAAGAATCACCTCTCTTCTGTTTTGGTTTCTTTCATTTTATAGTCCTGGAAATGTGGCTGAAGCCAGCACAACTGCCACCTGTGACCACCTCTCAGGCACTTCTTCTGGCAGCGAGACATGTCCTGAGCACCGCCTTCTTCCATGAGCAGCAGCCCCTCTCCACCTCCCTTAACCACATCAGGGAATTTATCAGGCTGAAAAGAGTCCCCCGACGCTCCGTTCCCCACGTCTGCTCACGCTGAGCCCTGTGCTGGCCACCCTGGGTCCCAGCAGGGCTGGGGTGCGATGTGGATGCCTGCTCCCTGTGAGAGCTGTGGGCAGGGAGAGGGGGAGTTAGTCACAGGCATTGAGCAACAGCCTCCTCCTCCTCACAACACCAACCAAAGAAACAGGAAAGTCCAGAAAAGTGCCACCCCACACTTAAGGATGACTGTTGCTTTAAATAACACATCTGAGAGATGTGTTTTACTCCTCAAAATACCACTTTCTTTTAAGACAGGGGCCCAAGGGAATTGACAAACAAGGCTGCTTGACCAGAAAATGTGGGTGCCCCATCCCTGGAGGTGCTCAAGGCCAGGTTGGATAGGGCTTTGTGCAACCTGCTCTAGTGGGAGGTGTCCCTGCCCAGGGCAGGGGGGTTGGAACTCAATGATCTTTAAATTCCCTTCCAACACAAACCATTCTCTGATTCCACGCAAATCAGCAGCAAGAGCCTTCCCTGTTCAAACCAGTAGAAGAGCACCCCAGCAATCAGCGAGACCCTATGCCATCCACACAGGGGTGTCCCCGGGGGCTGGGGCAAGCTTAACTCAGTGTCTCTGTTAACCCAGGCCAAGCACCTTTACTGTACCATCTCCTACCTCATCTCTTCCTCTGGTGAAGCAGCATAAAGCCCCTAGTGCAGAGGTCCAGCAAGGCTGGTGTCAGGTCTCACAGCACTTCCCTTGGAGATGCTTCTTTTCTCCCCTTACACTGCTGTTAACCACCCTGGGGTGCAGCTTTCCCGGCAGGTGATGTCTTTCCATCTGCAGCCCACACCCATGTTGTTAATCGCCTCCTTTGGTTGCCCAGAATAAGCCCCAGGAGAAGGGAGCAAGGTCTGAAGAACAGCAGGCGACTTCCAGCTGGGGCTGACCCACTCGCTAGGTCTTTCCTTCCTGCACACAAAATACTTGAGCTAGAAAACCAAGTTTCAAGTTCACTGCGGAGGAAATGGCCTCTGCAGCTGGGGAGAGGGCCATAAATTTCCTGGCGAGTGTAAGCGGGGATGTGGGTGCACATATGTCTCCCAAATACTAATGTCATTGTCAGTGGGAGTAAAAGCTAATTGATCTTTAACATGCAGCACTTAATTTCAATGCCTTTTGTACATCAACACTACTAGTGAAACAAATACCAGATTTTACTAAAATGAGTATGTGTCAACATATTGATGACTCACACGCCCAGTTGCAAAGGGAGATTCTGGATTACTCAGAAGGATTCTGCTTCAGCACTTTCTATCCAGCAATGATAGAAATATCCCGGCTGGAAATCCTGGTGTGTCCTGGGTCTTTCTTGCTCTTGCCCTGAAGCTGAGGTTTCAGTGCATTTGGAAAAAGGTTTCCAAGTGAGAAATACTGTACATGTCAGCTGCACACATGTGGCATTGAAAACCTCAAGGCAGTGTTCTACAAACCCAAATGGAAAGGGTTCAGCCAATTCAGGATGCCTATATACTTTTTACAGCAGGCTTTTTGTTCCCCTTCCCAGGCCATCCCGGCTGCTAAAGCATGCCAGTGGTGTGACAGCCTGAGGAGCACTGGGAAAGCAAAGCTGCCTGGTGCCAAAAGGTGCACAGCCTGACAGAGCTCCACATACACTTGGTGCTCCTCTTTATGGCTTACTTTGACTGAATTATCATTAAAAAGCTGAGGGTTTGATACCTTACAGCTGTGAAGTATAAAGACAGACCTTTAGAGATATCTTGCACCATAAACATACTTGCCTGTGCTAACCTATAACTAGGTGATAAATGAAGCCCAAGACACTTGAAAGAGCTCCTTAATCTTTGAAAAGCAAACCAAAGCCAATAATGCTTTGTAGTTTTATTATACCATCCATACAGTTTCTTTTGCTCTGCTTCCAAAAGTCTTTGTGGCAGATGGGCAGTCTCCGGTTTCCAGCCTGGCGGGGTTTGCTGGTGGGGTTCATCGCACAGCTCCACAGGCAGAAGCACTGGCACTGCTGAGGAGGAGTGCGGTGAGGAGTGAGGAACCAGATTCATCAGCCCTGGAGAAAAAGGGATGTGGGGGGATAGCCTCGGATTCAGCGAGAGGTGCCCAGATCCTCAAGGCATCTCCTTTCTTAACTGCAGGCCCCTAACGCTGCAAGGACTCTCCCAGGCACCATAGCCATGAATGCTCTTTTCCAGCAGGTATTACAGCATCCCAAGCCACCTCTGAACTGTCTGAGCACCAGAAACTCTCAGCAAAACCTTCATCAGTTCTGGGTCTTCTGGTTTCTGTTCCAAACCACCTTCTCCTGCCATAGCCCTGGCTCATCCCGGGCAGCCAAAGGGTCTATTCTGGTCTGCTCTCCTATCCTTTCCTCCTACTCAAGGAACATGGGAAGAGATCTGAGCTTTCCACTTGTGGGATGTTGTTCAAAAAATGGCTCAAGGGAGCAGTGAGTTGGCTGAATACAGGCTTTTGCCTGCATCCTTTGGACCAGAACATTTTAACATTTCAACCACCAGGGCATGTGCAGGTCCTCAGTGGATGAAAGAGAAAGAAATACTCCTGGGAGCAGTTGTCTGTGTGCTTGTTAGTAAAAGGTATTAGGAGGCAATTGAATATGAATTTTCAGTTGAAAAAGGCCGGTCTGAGGATCTCAGGTGTTCAGGAGCTGCAACTCAAATCAGCTGGAACCTCCACATCCCCACCATGATGGCCTCAGACCTCACCAGGTTTGCAAGCCTTTTTCCTCAAGGCCAATTCTGACAAAACATCAAATCTAAACCAGAAAATTCAGGTTGACCCTAAACTTCTACTAGATACAGCTCCATAGGCCGTCTCTCATCTCCTGGGAAATCTCCTTGCAGAGCTTCATCAACTCTCTCAAATCCCAAACATCTACACCCAGCCTACAGCCATCCACAACTCTCTGTGGAACATAAATCTGAAGAAGACCTACCACCATTACAATCCCACAGTGAGGTGGAAGGATGCTACAAAACCAAGAGCCTGTTGCTGTGCTTTATTTTCCCCCAAGGCTTCACCATGAAACCTCCTCAATAATGTTTTTATGGCTCTATCAATCTTATTTAAACTTCAGTACAAATAAATTGCAGCACATTCACAGTCCCATCACAGTGCTCTGACTCACCCAGTCCCAGCAGACATCATATATTAAATTAATTTTAGAATGCAGTCCAAAGAAATTGTTTCAGCTTCTTCAGCTAAGAACTCCCCATGCTGAATGTTAGGGCAAAGCATCACATGATATCTAATAGGAGGACTTTAATTAGCTGGTGATTAGCCTCATTAGGACTCAGCTCATGAATAATGTAAGTCACCCTCTCCCTTGGCTCAGGGGAGAAAACTCTTACATTGACCTCAGGAAAATGCAGCCTTGATCTGGTATTTTCTTCTCCAGGATGTGGATCCTTCATCAGACACAGGGATTAATTCTGCAGTTCATTACACCTGGGTAACTCTAATAAATTAAATGATCTTCAGATTTACTCTGGCATCTCTCAGAGCAGAGTTAAGCCCACAGACTAAAATGCTTACCAAGTAGGTGGAAAAAAATGCCTTTTCCAGCTGTTAATATCTGTGCCATCTATTGCATGCAACTTCAGATACTCACATGGAAAACGTACAAGACTGAGGAAATTAGGGCCTGGGGTAACCAGCCCACCTTAGGACAAAACTTTCTGTACTGCTGGCTTAAAAACATTCAGGCTTATATTTTCCAGGTTGCTCTGTCCCTTATGGACCACTGCCACCATACAGCAAGCTGCAAGCTCCCATTCTCTCTGGGCTTGTCTTCTGGTCCCATCCTTGATGTGTAATTCAGGGTCCTGTGGGATGAAAAAAAAAAAAAAACCCAAACAAAAAATAAACAAATAAAAAAAATCCAACCCTAACCCAATGTTTTACCCCACTTTGCTTTGCTTTAGCAATAAGTGAGGCTGTGTGCAGTGTCACCCCAAAGACTGTGGGTGGGAGCCCACCTTCCTGCAGAGCCGGGGGGATTGATGAGCTGCAGCACTGCAACAGCACAGAGATGCCAAAGTGCCAAATATGCTTCCAAATAGCAAAAAAAGAAGTGTGCTGAAACTGAATTACTATTTGACTTACTGGCTGACAAGATAATTAGTTGTCCCACACAGATAATTAGCAAATTCCTGAGGCTGTAGTAACCATCAGACCAAAAGCATACCAAACTCCTTGCTAATTCAGCTTTGCTGTATGTCTCCTCTGCCTCCTTTTATTAAGCATCCTTATCTCCTCTGAGCAATGCCTGTGCGGGAATAGGAAACACCTTCCTGTTTAACTGCCTGTGCTCTGGAGTGGTTTCCAATCAGTGGACACCAAATCAGCTTTGGATGCAGAAATCCAGTTAATCTAATCTGCCTGGCTGGTTGATTAATATCTGTGAGGTTGGTGTTAAAGGAAGGATGCCTTGAGAAACCAGCCCAGGCTGACTGCTAACAGCGATGATTATGCAGGCTCACGCTTTCCCCATCCCATCACTTTCCGCTCAGGGAGCCGCCCGGCAGCAAAGGAGCTTGTCTTCTCCTCAAAGCCTGAGCAAAACAGCTGGATCTTTTGCAGGGCAAAGCCCAGGCCATGCTGAAGCAGCAGCTTGCAGCTTCGCTCCTTCAACTTTAACCACATTTCAAGTCCCGAGGAAGAGGCAGAGAGGAGCTGTGGTGACAAGGACTTCCGAGGCAAAAGGGCATCTCTATTGACCTTGAAAAGCTACTGAAATAATTCTCTGTGTAGCAAACTGAACTAAATCCTCTGTGGTCCTGCCAGCATATTCCATCATTTGCTGTTTGGCTGGGTACCTGCACCCACAAGGACAGTCAGTTGGCTCCAGCGTGGACTGACCTTTTGCTAAGCCACACTGGTCAGTCCTGGAAAAGGACTACGAGTACTGAGGCTTTCCTTTTAAATCACATCAGGCTGCTCAGCAAAAGCTGCTCAGTGACATCCATGTCCTACAGCTTTCCCGGAGAAACCCAGTTCTTCCCCAGTCCCTGACAGTATGCATGTGCAGAACAGGAGGAGAGGGCTTGCATGGCCCGTGCAGCCCTGGCACTGCCCCAAGAGACCTACTCTGCCCTGCCCAGCACCACACTGGCCCTCCTGGAGCCACCAGCCAGGAGGTTTTGGGGTGGGCAGTGGTGGATTTGGCAGAGTAGATAATGAGCAGTGCCTCTTATATATAGGGCCATGGGGCCCCCTGGCACTGATCCCCACCCCGCTTTTCCACGCAGGGAAGGAGTTGGATCTCACCAACCTTGCACCATCTCTCTGTAGGTGGGGAGCCCCAGTGACCAGTTTGGGTAGATGCCCTAGAGATATCCTGAATTCATACTAGGCCAAGACAGCAAGGTGCCAAACTCACCTTTCCCACCCAGCATCCTGGTCTCCATGGGACAGGCACTCAGCTGCATGGACCAAAATGGTGCTGTGTCCCTGCTGGCCCTGGCTCCCCTTCACTTAAATCATTGCTGAGTGAGGGCAGAGTAGGGGAACCACTGGGCTTGCATCTGCAGGGATGCTCTGGCCACAGCGGTGGTGGCAGAGGGGAGGCCAAAGAGCAAGTAGCGGGGAAGGAGGCTAAACCCAGACCTTCGCTTTGCTGCCCTTTGCAGGATTCCCACATCACTGTCACAATGGTACCAGAACACTCACACCCTTGTGGGGCTTCATCTGTGGGATTTGCCAGGTAGGAGCCCTGGGCTACTCCTCTTGTGGCTCCTCGTCCCCAGCACCCACTGGGATGGACTCTGACCAATCTTTAGCAGCCTTCCCTCCCAGCATGGGAGTGGGATTTCGCTTCTCTGGGTGCTGAAAACAGTATGTAGGGTCTCAGTCTCCTGAAAACACATTTCAGTTGAGCGATTGTCATTTTGGTGCCGGGGTTGGCCGGGGTCAGCTCTGTTCCTGTCAGCAGCAAAGGTTTGGGCAGGCTGTGCTATGAACCGCTGCGAACACCATGGCAGCTGATACCGTCTGCCGTGATGACTCACCACTGTTGATTTGGGCAGAGGCAAGAAAAACAGCCTGAAACGTGCCAGTTCAACATTCATATTCTCAGCAAGGGCTATTAGCTCAGTGCAGGTCCCCGTCATCCGTCCCTCCCCTCACCTTCTCTCAGTGCAGCATCACTGAAATTTATTTTTCTGTATTGGAAAAGTGATATATTGACAGCCTTATATTTGGGAAAGCAGTTTATGTCACTGCCAGAGATGTCACATTCAAATGGATCACATCTGCATCTACAAAATACCCGGCACAGTTTGACCCTCTAATCTCCCCAGGCAATTTTTATTTCTTTTTTCAAGGCTGCTCAAATATTGGCTTTATCACCATGGGAAGGATAGAGAAAATCCTCATGATAGCTTTTTAGGGCTATTTTCACAGGGCTATTCTCCCAAAAGCATTCACCCCAAAAGAGATGTTTAAATTAGAGTGAGCCCCAGGGGAGGTATTTCAGCCCAATGCTGCAGAACTGCAGCCAGAACCACAGACGTGATGAAGCCGAACTGAGTGCCAGTGGCTGGTGCTTTCCAGCCAG
Source organism: Scolopax mira (assembly GCA_004320125.1). Taxonomy (NCBI): domain Eukaryota; kingdom Metazoa; phylum Chordata; class Aves; order Charadriiformes; family Scolopacidae; genus Scolopax; species Scolopax mira. The sequence continues at coordinate 107,139 of BJBW01001246.1, read as the reverse complement.
TGAAGGGATCACACAGTGCAAAGGAAACTTACTGGGGTTCAAAACATGGCACTGCAAAGTGGGTGGCAGCTTAGGTCCAGCCTCACATGGGAAGCAAGATATCAGGTCACATTTCCTATGTCCAGCCACAGCAGCCACAAGTATTCACTTCTATCTTTCCAATAATTTCCATTTTCTTTTCCTTTTCAAAGGAAAAAGACCATACATGAGCTGTTTGAAGCCACACAAGTGAAAAAGAAAGGCTGCTGCACAGACAGCTGACCTCTACAGCTGATGGTGCCCTGGAACTGTTAAAGCATAACCCATTTCCTTTGAGAGAAGTCATACTGGTGAATTTTGTGATGCTGGGTGGTTGGGTGGATGGATGGATAGGTGAAGTGAGTCATACTTAGCTCTTGATGGTGCTCACCAGAGAGGGACCAGATATGCTACTTTCTCAAGTTCATTCCTGAAACCTATTGTGCTTAGTGGTAGTATATACTATTCAATCCTGGGAAACACACACAGAGTAAATGCTGTACAGAAAACAGAGTGCTCACTTGTTTGCTGATTATAAACTCAGTTTTTAAACACAGGAAAGTCTTAACTATGGTCTTTAGATATTGCAGTGTGCCACTGAAGCAACTAGATAAACCTGAGACATTTCATCATTCAATAATTAATTCTCAAAATTAGATACAGAAAAAATCTGTATCTATGTTGGGTTGAAATGCTACAAGGAGATACTTAATTGAGCGTTTTGGTTGAAAGAGAGGGATGCTGGTGTCCCGCAACACCAGTAGGCTTGCCGCTTGAATGCTCTGCTTGGGCTGCCAGGAGCCTCCATGGTGCCCCTTCCATCTCTTACTTCCAGGGACACTTCACACAGTAAGAGGAATGATACATAGTAATGGGAATAATGGTAAAGAATACACAGAATAAAATAAAGTAGTGCAGATGCAACATTTTCCCATGCAATGCAAGTTGCTATAGGACCCCTCTACAACTCCTCTATACTTCTCCTGATTTGCATAGCCAAAAGATGGCAGCACTCTCTCACATATGTGCTGCTGCAAAAGCTCCCCTCTCCCTACAAATGCATACAGATGCCTACAATTAATGCAGTCACGATGCACATTGGAGGGACATTTTCCTGTCTCGTGCTGTAGCACACACCCAGACTAACAGCCACAGGGCTGTGGTGGTGGCCATGCAGGCTGTGAGTGTGCAGGGCAGGGATGTTGATGGTGCCTACATACGACACCAGCCTTGTCCCCACCAAGCCCTGCCACGCATGTGAGACGTGGCAGTAATCATTAGTAATCGTTTCACACATTGCTGGTCGTCCCCGTCAATGCTGTACAGATGCTGGGCTGTCCATCCATCATCTGCAGGTGCCAGTGGGAGGACTTGTTCTTTGTCTTCTGAATGTTTAGGGGATAAAAAAAAAAAGAAAAAGAAAGTGAATAGCATCCTTTGCCAAATTTTGCATCTGGAATAAGCCTTCCCCTGTTGCCCTGCCTGGTGCAGCCCCCAGCTGCCCCCTGTGTGCACCCTCTTCTACTTCAAGCACTCTGGCAGCACTCGAGCAGAGAAACTCAGAGAAAACATTCAGTCTTGATTTTTGCCTTTCACAAGATAATAAATCCACCATGTGATTCCATCCACTTGCTGGGGTTTTTTTTCCCCTACCCTGCACCCAGTTCTTGTCTGACTTTGCTGGGCTCATTTTAGTGCATCCCCCAGGAACCAGCTGTGCCTTGATCCCTGAGAAGGCCCCGTTCCTGTGGGTTCCTGCCAGGCTGTTGCTGCTGCCAGGGACCACAGCCATCTCTCCTTCGTTTCTGGTGCTTTGCAAACAAAAGAACCTGAGGTTTGCTTTCAATAAATCTGATTCAAAGATTTGCTTTATAATCCCTGTGAAAACAGGAGGGGGTAAGAGGGATGGAAAGCTGCAGGGAAATTCAAGTTTGCAGAGCAGATGATGGCATTTGTACATGGGGAAAAGCTGGAGGTGAGAGTCCCTCCCCACTCTGGGTGACATGGGTGTCTGTACCCAGAGGAAGCCACTTTATATCAAGAAGCCCATCGGCAATGGGGCATAATGGTGCAACAGGAGCCGTGCTGCGTTAGGATAATCACATCTTCAGTGCATTAAGGTCGAAGTCAGGGCTGAGCGTTTCCAGCCCCACAGGGGCCCATCCAGCAGATCCGGAGAGCCTGCAGCAGGGAAACTACCCCAGCTCTGGGAATCATATTGTGCCAAATTATATAGAAAAAGCTTCATTTCTCTGGGCATGATCTACCCAACATGCCACGCTGCCTCCAGGGCAGGTAGAAATGGCGGAAATGCTGCAGCTGCTCAGCACTGCCTGCTCCAACAGGGGACCCCACTGCAGCCTTGGGCCTGGCTCCTTGCTGGTTTTCTTCTTCCCACAGGGACCTGCCTGGTGTTTGCTGTGACACCAAGTGAGGCCACTGCAGGAGCTCCAACCTGACCTGCCCCGGGCACTTACAGCCAAATCCCTCATGTACATCCTCCCTCTGCCACAATGCTGTCAGAAAGAAAAAAAACCTCAGAAGTAGAAACAGTGAATGGTGTCACTCTGGGAGCTGGGGAGAGAAAATACATTCTAATTATGACAAATTTTTACAAAGAAGAACCTCTGAGGTGAGTCGTGCCTGCTCTGGTGGTACCATCAGCCAGACATGCTCCTTTGCTGGGGTTTTGGGAAGACCTGCAGCTCCTCTCCATCACCTCATGGAGCCTCTGGCTCAGATTTCCACAGCAGACACCCCACTGCCACCAATATGGGAAATTTGGGCAGAGAATTAGGGACAGAATTAATTAGTGACAGCATTCATTAGAAGCAGCAAGGTGGTCTCACCTTCAAAAGCTGCCTGCTGTCCACAGCCTCCTCAGCTATCACAGGAGGCAACCCACAAGCTGACAGCACCTTCCTGTGTGGCACCCCCTCCTCCGGCAGCCTTCAGGAGCCAGCTATGATGGGATATGTTTCTTGGGGCTCTTCACTTAAAGAAAATGCATCAAACATTTTCCTTAGTGTGGAAAACTTGCCACGTTCCAGCTGCTCACTAAGCTAGACCACTCTCTATCCCCCACTCCGCCAGGGCATTACTGCTCCAGCTGCTGCTCTGGCACAAGTACCCAGAGCAAGGCATGCTAAAAGCCTGGATCCCATCTTTACAAAACAAGGAATCTGGAATTTGGAGCAACTGTAAGTAAAATCTGATGGAAAACATACTGAGCGTGTTTGGTTTAATGTTTTCTCCTTGTTTTCCCGCAGATGCGATGAATTTCCATTACAGCACTCCCCAGGCCGTGGGGGCAGACGCCCTGTCTGCAGCTCCCATGCAGTCACATCCTTTCCCCTCCCTTTTCTTGGTACTTTCCATCCTGTCTGAGTAGCCCCTGGGACTGGGCACTTTGGGGCAAGCCCCAGCCAGGGCCCGCAAGGGTGTGCAGCCCTGTGTCAGCCAGGCAAACCTCACCATGGGGAAACCTTGAGGTAACCCTGCTGCAACATGGAGTACCCATCAACCTGGGAAGAAAGACACTTCTAGCAGCAGGGCAGCCTCTGAGACACCTAGAAGCTGCTTTGGGCAGAGTATGAAATATCTCTGCCCCACTGATTCGGGGCTTCTTCAAAAGTCCCTGCACTGGTCCAGCACTGTCAGGAGTGACAAGGATGCAGCCAGCACTGCCTTACCCCTGTGAAGCCAAGGGGACCCTAGCCATTCCACCCAGGCTGAATTTGGCCCACAGAGCCAATGTGACCTCAGCAGCAGCTAGGGGACAAGTGGCAATAAACATTACAGCGACGAGCCATGGAAATAGGATCTTCATCATCTCTCTTGCGAAGCGCAGAGCGTAACGTCTCCTACGTTTGCTTATGCTGGCAGGCATTTCATTTGGTCTCTGGTGGTACTCGAGGATGCCTTGTCTGGGTTAATGGAAAAAAACAAACACCCAGAGCCATTTGGAAATTACATACCCAAAATGAGCATAATAGAAAAACAAGAGTGCAATATTGTTTTGTGTATTTGCAGATGTGCTGCGAGGAGCAGAGTGAGCATTATGGCAGGACCCATCTGTAACTCATCCTCCGGGCTCCTCCAATCCCCAGCTTGTGCTGAGGAGTTCAAAGCGGAACACTGAGCTGCTTTCCTAGGGAAGACGACCAACAGACCTAATCTCCACAGGTTGTTTATAAGGGATGGAAACTGCTTCCCTCAAATCACAGAGCACCATTGCTGCAAGCCCAGGCATCAAGCAGCGTTTCAGGCTTTGCAGAGCAGCTCTCCACAGGGAGGCAGGAGGCACTGGGTGAACCGGCTATCACAGGAGACACCATCTTGTCCCTGGGACAACCCAGGGACTTCACCCCACCTGATGAGCACCATGCACTGAGCACGAGGACACCACCGATAACTACAGGCTCCGCAGGAGTCCAGCTGCCCGAGGAGAAAGAAAGTCCAAGCAGGAAAAATTGTTATCCATGGCAGCAATCAATAACCTTCAACGAAAGACAGAGGCCAGTGGCAGTCATGGCTTAATAACAGTGATTTTAGGCTTTATTTTTAAACTGCTTATTTAGTATTGCAGAAGGCATTTTATGATGAAAATAGGGATCTTTCGCAGCACAGCATATGGGAGCTGTGCTGTTTTGTGCCCTGGGCATCACCAGGGAAGTCAGTGAAGGGGCAAAAAGTAAATCAATGCAGAATTTGGCTCCATGAAAAATCTGTCATTACCAGAGAGCTCAGTTCCCCAAATCAGCTAGCAGGGACAAACCATTTAACTAAAATAAATGACTGTAAGGGCAATTCCAAGAACTAGGGAGGAAACTGCTTTTGTTCTTCAGTCACCTATTCCACACTGACAATTGCACTGCGTCCTTCTGATCTTGCTCACTGGTACTCCCTGTCTCACAGGGATTTTTCACTTTAGGCATTTCCCCATGCAGAATGACCAATTCTGCAATAAGTTTTGCATGTACTTACCTCTCTCTTACAGAAAGATCCTGGTCACGTATTACTTTTAGGTTTGCTTTTCTCATTCCTGCTCTGATGTAGCTCATGGTTTTGTTGTATCTCTGGCTGCAATTTCTCACCTGGGGCACCTTATCCAAATCACTCCTATTTGTTTTACTCCAACCAGAAAACTAGTCCCTCAACAGCAACTAATCCTTGTATGAAAGGAAGAAAATGCTAAAAAATGGTGAGCCACTACCATTCCCACCACTGGGGAACTCCTTGCTGTAAATCAGCTTTCTGCACCCTTGCTGCACCAGCAGGGCAGGTACCTGCCCGCATCTCCTCTTCATAGTGTCCCGCTGTAGCATCGTATTTTATCTTGTCTTGGTGTCCTCCCTAGCAAAAAGATGCCACTGAGCCAAATTCAGATCACATAACAATTTGGATTATGGCAAAGGAATCGTAAAATAAATCAGCCCTACCTATTTTTCCAGCTGGTTGGAGGTGATAATAGGAAAAAAAGCAACCAACTCACCCTTTACTTTTAAAAAAACCACAAAAAACGGAACAAAACAAAACAAAATAAACCACAAAAGATGACAAACAAATAACAAAACATACAAAAAGAAACGCATCAAGTATGGGGTGAAATTCAGGGTCAGGTTTAGTACCAACTTCCACACTTGGTTTCTCAGACCTGCAGAGACCAGGAAGCAGATTTTGTCAAAATTCCTGTAATACGCCTAGCCCTGAATTAGGACACTTCAGAGCATCAAAAGGCTTGGTGAAGTTCTCAAAGCTGAGGTTTATATGGAGGCAAACTTGCTTCCTGAGTGGGATTTTCTCTCCCAAACTATGACAACCCATGAAATAAGGGCAGTAGCTGTATTTCCACCCATCTGACGACCAACCTTGTGGTCTGGCTCAAAAAAGCCCACAGGATTTCAACTGCTGTTGGACTAGACCTTGCACAGAACCAGGGATGCTTCAAGTCCAACCCTGCTCTTTCAGGGTTACCTTCACAGACTGACCTCACATCATCCCCCTGAATGGCCATATATTATTGATGATGACAAGATCCAAGCTGGAGATGGCCTTATCTCAGCACTGGGAGCTGTGATTCATCCCCTACGGCCTATAGAACATAGAACATATGGCAAAGATTTTAGAAATCCAGGATGGAGAGAGGGAAAGATAGCACATGCCAAACTAGGGAGCATGGTAGCTCGTCCGGTAACAAAGGCAGCACGTGGCTGCAGAGAAGCTCCTGTATCCTTCTATGCCTGGAAGAGACACCTGGACCCCAGGAAAGCCATCATGGCTGCTCTTCACCCCAGTATTCCACCCTCCTGCTGTCTCACTCATGTGAGCTGCAATACTGATCCTCAGTCTGTCTCATTTTGTGATGGTGAATCCAAGACAGAAAATACCAATAATAAACTGCGTATCTTTTGGCAAATTCAAAGAGATCAGATCCCACTTTGCAAAAAATATTTGTGTGACTCCTCCTCCTCACCTGAATGGTCTCACTTCTCCCGAAATGCCGACAGATTTGGCCCAAACTACAGACAGACTGTAGTTTCAACCACACAAATGTAAATCTAGAAGCAATTCCCCTCCCATTAAAGGCATTGTTCTGGGTTCAGTCCAGCTCACTAAAAATGAACATCTGGCCCAGGACACAGGCAGGGACAGATGAATTATCAATATATCATTGTGTCCTCCTTTTCCTCTTTTTTTGAAGCAATTCAAGAGCAATCTACCCATCTAAGATGTTAGACATCTTAGCAGCTTCTTCTGGGGTTGCAACACATACGGCTCTGGGTCTGCATTGCCACCATAACACCCAGGCAAGCTCAAATGCAAAGTCAACATAAGATACCAGGCTGGGGCAAATCCCATTTAAATGGAACCATATTGGATTTAGGACTTAACCATTTAAAGAAAATCACAAAACATGTATACAGGAGTACAGATGTTCAATAAGTCATTGGTGATGGCTGAAACTAACCGTGTGGTTGTGGAAGTGGCACTTAGTTAGCATTCTTATTGCTGAGTCACACACCGATTGCTCAAAATCATATTCAAAAAGTGGCCAGAGGAAATCATACTGCTGCCGGCGATTGCTAGGGATGCAGCAGAGATGTGTTGCACTATCTGCATGATGATTGCGATACAATAGCCTACAACAGCCGCAGCCTTTTCAAGGAGACACAGCCTTGTGACAGCAGAGCCCCGGGCAGAGTGAGCAGCTACCCCTGACCCAGCACAATTCTCAGCTGAAGCAGGGCCTGGAGAAACTGCCAGAGAACAAGCAAATTGGGTTTCTGATATATCAGGCCAAGATTTGAATCCTGAAGCATGAGAGGTAAAACCTGTTATCCATTTCTGCAGCTCTGCCTGGGATTCCAGGGGGCACCAGAGGTGCAGACTCCCAGTGCTGTCTTTCCTGAGGCGATGAGAAGTAAACCAATGTATTTCTCAATCTATTTCCCATCTTTTATTCAAATCCAACATCACTTTCTGTCTGGTGAAGCTGCATGTGAGATCACTTCTGCTGAGGGCAGATGGACAAGCACAACACAGAACTTCACCATGCTGGAGGGGACAAAAAACACCAGCAACAAACATGAGATGCCCCCAGAAATCTAGCCCTTGAGTTCCCAGAAGCAACAAAGGGATGAGCCAGGATGCAGCTGGGATGTATCCTTGGCATACTCCAACATGCTCCCAGGTGGGTGCCAACTGATGATTGGGTTCCATGTCTGGCCCCCTTGTCACCTACTTTAGAAACCTCTTGCACATCTCAGAGGTACCACTGCCATCCCATAGCTCCCCTGAGATCAGAAAACAGGTCAGTCCCCAACATGCTAAAGCTGCTTGATGACATTTCAGGGAGTCTGAGCAAACACAATCCCTAAATCCACTAAATGACTGTTTGTCCATCAAATCAGTGGGGCTTTAAGCACACATTGAGAGGGCAGACAGGCACATGTGCAAAGCCTCTATTTAAAACGAGAAAGCCTCTAAAGTGAGTAGCTAAGCTACAGGTTACATTTAAATTATGTGGCTCCAGCTCCCATGTACAACCTCCCTGATGTGTAGAAGCTTTGTACGCCCAAACGCTCCACTGCAGGAGAGGGAGGGCTGAGACATGGCCAGGCTCTGCCCCACACAAGCCCAGTACTAAAATCAGCAAGGACCTATTATTTTCAACAGGTTTCATCAGATCTGCAATAATAGGCATGGGATCAGGGGAAAGAAAGAAAAAAAAAAAAAAAGCAAAAAAAAAAGCTGAGCTCAGTGTGCAAAACTAATCTAATCAGGGGATGTCTCGGTCTCCCAGCAGAGCCAAGCCATACAAACAGCTGCTTATCCAAAGGATATCCAAAGGATCCCAGGACCTGGCTGGTCCCCAAATTCCCATAAATAGAATTACCCCCAAACCTATAAATATACTTGGTGCTGCCAAAAACCTTATTGACTATACGGCTTTTTTTTTTTTTTTTCTATAAGTCAATCTCATCAGAGCATAGAGGGCTCATCCTTCAGCTCAGCTAGCTAATCAGGCTAACAAGGTGATATGCTCCTCAACTTCCTATGGTATATAATCAGCCTGAAATTAGGTCCTAGCGTAAATCTTACCAAATAAATCGCTTGAAACTTCAAGATGATGTAATTGAGCTCTCCAGCAGAAGAAATGTCCATGGGTGAGGTCCTAGTGGTGGTTACTCTACCCAGGGTGACAGAAAGGGAGAGTGAGGTATGGAACATGCAGAGGATGTGTATGTGTGTTTGTACATAAGATGGCTATGATCTAATAGTAGTGCAATACATAAATATATATGTGTTCATACATATACATATACATAATCATGTATTTATACATGATAAACATGTATATATAATTTACATATATGTATGTGTATACAGTTAAATGTTTTCACCAGGATTGCTGGAGGCAGAGCATTTGCAGGATGCTCTGGAGAAGTCAAGCTTGGGAAAACTAACAAATGGAAAATAGGAGGAACATAATCCTCATTCAACTTGCATTTGATACCTCTACATTAATGTCTGTTAGACTAGGAAGGTGGTGTTTAAAGTCACCCCTAAGGTGGTTTTTTGGAGGCAGGAGCTCCACAAACGTAAGGGAAAATGTATTTCCACTTGTAAATAAATGTACAGTTATAAAAAAAGCACACTGCCTCTGTCTGAGGTGGGGTTCAGACATCTCAGACAGTGCATTTGGCCTCTTCCAAAAATAAACTCAACTCTGTTCTCCTCCCTTATGACTCTGTTTCCCCTTTTACAGGGTGTGTCTCACAAGGGTTCATTTCCTCCAACAGCTTAACGAGATCTGTGGGAAATACAAAGAGCAGGGCTTTGGCACGTGCTGCCCTGACAGCCCAGATGCAGGGGTGATGGTCACTCTCTCCCTGAGCTGCAATTCCATGACCGTTCTGCACATGAAAAATAGCTGTCACCTGCCCTGTCCTCTTCTGCTTCTCTTTTGCAAGACATGCCATCTGGGGAAGGATGCCCTTCCTCTGCTTATGAGAAGAGTTTCAACAAATTTCTAATAAGGAAAAGTCATTAATCATGTTGTATCTAAAAATGTCCATTAAAAAAGCAATGTAACCTTTAAAAATACATAGATACTAAATATGTTGCACTAGGGTGCAGCCATTTGGCATATGCCATTAATTGTGTAGGTTCCCTTAGCGAGCGCAGGCAAGACCGCTGCCACTGCTGGAAAATTCAGACATAACCCCCAAATGGCATATTAATAATGAGATCTTTCAGAGGAGGATCCATGACTCATCCAAGAGGAAAAATGGGTCATTCACTGCACCGAGCCGTCTGAACAAAACAGCAGCTTTTTTTGGGTTCGCTCAGTTTAAACCAGAAAAATGGAGACAGTAATGCAAGAGAGGATGTGGTGGCTGTAGCTGCCAGATAATATGAGCAGCAAGAGTCAGCTCTGGCATTATAAAGTTAAAAACCTCACCCTGACAGGCCTTGCGTGGTTGTATGCTAAAAGCAAGAGTGGAAGATACTGCAAGCATCCTTCAACACTGCCTCACCCCGCTCCCCCCAAAGCCACAAACTCACCAGTCCTTCCTCAAAAATCATGTCCCAGAGGTACCCTGGGTTGAAGGAACCAAACCCACCAGGATGCTTCAGCACCCTGATGGCTGTTGCCCCAGCAGTTGTCCCTTCAAGGATGCAGGGAGCACCTGGGGTCCAGGATAACTTGCAATGAAGGATGAATTTAGTGTCAATGTAGAATACACCCCAAAATATCAAATCCCAGCACGGATTTTTGGTGTGCTGCCTGCATTACCTCCAGAGATGGAGATCCTCCGTGTTACCTGTGTGGTTATGGGGCACAAGGTAATAAATAATGCTGAAATCCCAATCAGGCCAGGCACGCACAGGAGATGGGAGGGATAACATGCAAAGTGACGTACAGTGTCCCTGGACAGCTACAGCAGGTCACTTGATAGAGTCAATGCAGAAAAAAGGGCAGGTTACAAAGCTGGCATTTAAGAATTCATTAGAGCTGTTAATCTCATTGCTATTACCAAATTATAGTCCCTTTTACAGCCCAGCTAAATCCAGGGTAACTATCCATATTAGATGAATACATTCATCATTTGCATTCAGCTTTTACTTTGTACCATGACTTCATGTGATGCTTTGGAGATTAATAAAGGCCACGGCCCATTCCTGCGAGTGCTTGTCCTCCACACTGATGGGATACCACATTTAATTACTTTAACCCTCACTTCTGCCATTTCCTTCCCCTCTCTCTGCCTGTGACCTTCACATTTGGTGGCTGCTGGGTGCAACCCATGGAAAAGGTTGGCTGTGATGGAGGAGATGAGGTCCAGCAGCCCCATGCTCCTCACAGGCACCAGTAGCAGGACCAATGAGCAGACTGGGAACCTGTGAAGGTGTTACAGCCTCAAGCAGATAAGCTGCACAAAACAATTTCTATCTGCAGATCTGCCACGACGTCTTGCCTCCTAACTTAATTATCTCAACAAGGGAAAAGAGGAATTAGGGGCAAGTGGATTTTTGCCGTTAAACATATACTTGACAACAACCACCAAGCTCTTAAACCACCACTGGATTGTGGGTCAATTGAATTTCAGGAACCCACGGCCATTGAGTCTAAACAGCATCCAAATCAAATTAATGCTGTCTTCAGTATATAAGAAAAAGAACCCTTCTCTATTGTCTTCAAAGAGCCACTTCTGAAAATTCAAGCCACCCTGCAGCACCGTCTTTTCCCAGTGCTCTGCAGTGAGTGCTGGCTTTGCAATACCAAAAATTAGTAAGCATTTAATCTAAGCTGGCTTTTTCCCAAACCTCAAAGCTTCCATGCATGCTGGAAGAAGAAAGGGGTGGTTACTCCTCCAGGAGCAGGATGACAACCCAACATTGCAGCCAGAGGGACTCCCAGAGCCCTTCCAACCCCGCTGCTCTCCCCTCTTCTCCAGATCACATGGGGAGAAGGCGACTCCTCAAACTACCTTTGAGTTAAACCTCCTCGCCTTCCTACCCTGTGGCAGATTTTTGAGCACAGGCAAAGGAGGATATTTTATTCAAGTCCCCTGCACGCTGAGGAGCAAAGAAAGCTTTTCCCGCAAGCCTTCCCTGGTCCCGTCCCCTCCCACGGCCAGTCTCCCAGACTCTGTGTTATTCCAAGCAGCCACACAAGTGCAGGTGGACGTGAGAGGGGGTGAGCGGAGCAAGCCCACAATCCTAGGCAGGGGTTTCATTACTGGGTTTCTGCAGGAGGGATGCAGCCATAACACACCCCGCACTAGAGCAAAGTTCCCATTCAGAAATCACTTCAATAACAGCCCCAGTCACTCCCTGACAAAAAATGCTCTATCAGCCCCCTGACAAGGAGCTTCACAAACGATGCAATCAACAGCCCAGCATAATTTTCAAGAAATACAAATGAGCAAATATCTAGTTGCCATGGTAACCCCCAGCACTGGATTAGCTTTTTTTTTTTTTTTTTCAGATTACCAAATACAGCTCCGTTTTGCCCACATAGCAGGAGTGTGGCACCCGGGACCTCACTCATCACTCAGGGCTGGCAGCCGGGTGCTACTGAGGAGCGTGGGCTCTCAGGGCCATCTGCCCCAAACCCCTCCACCCTGGCTAACGGCTGCAGGGTGCCAGCTGTGATTCGTTTCTCTCTCACGTCACCTGTGCTTTGGCTCTGTGGCCTTCAAGGCTGACCAGCCTCACAAGCAGAAACCACAGCAGGAATTGCTCTCTCCTTAGAGCTTTAGATCTTGTTAGACCAGCTTTACGGCTGAGCAGCAATGTCTCTGACAACATGCACCCAGGAATGAAAGTTTCCAGCCAAGTTACTAAGCCCTTGTGAAGCAAAAGCAGTTAATAAAAGCCCCAGCCATCCTTTTGAGGTGGCTGTGCCCCAGAGCCCTGTGCCAAAGGGGGTCAGGGCTGCTGACCTGCAGACCACCGCTCCCCATCAAGGCAGTTTTTGTGGGAAGACAGGAAATCCTTGGCCACAAAACACAAGGAGACTTTTTGGGGTACCGATAAGGAGCAATCAACAGCAAAACTGGCGCTGGTGCTGGCACAGCAGCCCCTGTGCTAATCCAGCCCTGTCCCCACATCCCCCCAGCTGAGGAGCCCTGGCAGCAACAAGCCTCTCCCAGAGGAAAACTGGCCCTGCTTGAAGGTTCAATCAGCTTTTGCAAATTATTAAAGTGCCATCACACTCCAGCAACTTGCATGGTTTATAAATCCACCTTTGCTCACTTCGATGGCCATCTCAGCCAGCCCCTGCCCGCCCGAGGGCTGTCCCTAGAGGAGAGCTCTTCACCCGCCGGGTGACAGCCCATCCCCACGATGAGGAGAGAGGTTTGTCTTTCTCTCAGTTCTGCAGAATCGGGTGCTGGGCATTTAACAACAGCCAGCACACTTCACCTTTCAAACCACCCAGCATCTGTAACAATAAAACACAACATATTGGTCAATAATAATTAATACACCACTCCTAACTGTACATATGCATCTAAGCTCATGTTTAAAACATTTAGGGAGGTTACGTGATTAGCATGTTAGTTATTGACAAAATTGTGAATGTGTATTTTAGGATTATAATTACCCAAGGTTAGTTTGGCATACAGTTCTTGGCCTGAATTTGGTCCAGAAGTTATATTTTTGCTATCTTATGTCTAAGTCAGCAACTCAGAACACGTAAAACATTGTTTTGTTTCACATCCGATTCAAGGTTAGGTACATTCCTTGATGCCTCAGCCATGACCCAGTCAAAACTTCTTGACAAGCTTTTAACTTTGTTCTTTCCATATCAAGAGGGACAGCTCAGCTCAGCTGTGCCCAGGAGATGCATTTCCCAGCAGGTTTGTCCCCGCTGGCTCCTGCCTCCTGCTCATTTCCTGTCAGCTGCAGGAACAGCTGGTGTGAGGTGGGATGGGACCTGCCCCTGCAGAACAGGAGGAGCATCTCAGTTAAACCAATATCCACTGGGACCCACACTGCACGGGGGGGCCAGATCCTGCTTGTCTTCCTCATGCCCTGCTGCTCTGTTTCTCCCTGCAGCGACAGGTTTGGGCTGCGCCAAAGCTGAGGGTTTAATGCTAACACCACACATAGATAGGTAGCATCATTTATCATATGTTTTTGTTGTTTGGGGCCTTTTTTGGTGATGAATCTCACAGCCACAACCAGTAAATATCTATAATTTATTCACTGAGATGCTGGAAGCCTGTTTCTTTGGCCCTGAGATATTTTTGTTCCCTGTCAAAGGGAACCGCTCTGCAGCATCCTCGCCCCAGGGCAGGAGCTGCTCTGCTAGGCAGGCAATTAAAACCAAGGGAAACCAGGGAGGGGGGAAGGAGATGGACAAGAAAAAGCTCACCATTCAGTTGTGCAGGCCTTATCCTCCTAGTTATTTTCACAGTAAAAAAATCTTACAAAATTAATAGAGGAAAGGATAGCTCTCAGCCCAGCCCATCGTCAGCATCAGGAAAATCATTGCCACACAGCCCAGCACTTGTCTTCCCAGCTCCCTTCCCAGGACATTTCACTGAATTTCACTGAATTTTTAGAGTTGGAAGGGACCGTAGAGATCATCTGGTCCAATTCCTCTGCCAAAGCAGGATTGCCCAGAGCTAGAGCATGTCACTCAGGATGGCATCCAGGTGGGTCTTGAAAATCTCCGAAGAAGGGGACTCCATGACCTTCCTGGGCAGCCTGTTCCAGGGCTCCATCACCACCACTGTGAAGAGTGAAACCTCCTATGTTCCAGCTTGAGCCTATTGCCCCTCGTCCTCTCACTGGCAACCACTGAAAAGAGTTTGGCTCCCTCCTCCTTCAGACCACCCTTTAGATACTTANNNNAAGAGTCCCAGCTCTCTCAGCCTTTCCTCATAAGGGAAAAGCTCCAATCCTTGAATCAGAAAATAAGGAATAGTAATAGTAGGGGAAAAAAAAAGGAATCAAAATACACCCAAGGTGCAGGCAAACCCATCTCTTCTGCCTGCCATGCCAAAGCCACTCTGCCCAGGGCTGGGAACAATATTTTCTCTATAGACCAAGAAATGGGTTCTCAGAGGGCAGGGGCATTTGTCACAAGAAACACATATTTTTGCTCACTCCCAAGCTACAGCAAACACTGTTCATGCTTACCTGACTTTCATGCATTTCAAAGGAAGATGTTCAACTCCTAAAAATCTCAGAGACATGCAAGGATCCTCCGGCACCAGTCGGTTGCAAGTGGTGTGCAGGAGAGGTGTGGGAGAGTCCTGCTGCTGCCGGGTTTTCCACTGCCTGCACCATATGGCAAGGCAGGACGAAGAACTTCAAGGTAATAAGGGAGTTAAAGGTTATGGGACAGCAAGTATGGAAAAATAAAATAAAAAACTTCAGCCTGAAGAGCTATAGCTCCTCCCAGACACCCAATGCCCAGGACCACCTGTCCCAAGGGAAAGGGCATGTCCAATCTTCCACTAAGCACTGATCTTGCCAGATCTACTGAAAGTTCATTAGGGAGGTGAAAACGCCTGTTGATTTCTGAATTTTATTTGATTACTGTGAATCAGAAGACACTAGCAAGGAGAGAGGGTTGCTTTTTAAGTAAGGATCCTAGAACCTGGGGAGAAAGCTGGGGGGAGTTTCAAAACAAAGCCCCTGTTAACTTTGATCCTGACTTTCAGGTCACGTTATTTTTACCTGGAAATGAAGATGTTAATTGGAGCTGACAGCTTTCATAGTTTTCCCCATTAGCAATATTTTTAGTCACAGTAGGGCCCAAGTCTTCAAACACTTTCCCAAGGAAAGGATTTAGCTTTTCTTTTGAAGCATCTCATGCCACTTGTGGGGAAAAAAGAGAGGTTCTTGCTCAAGGCATACCAAGCCCCAGCCATGAGGAATCCCAGCTCTTCTGAACAGGGCACATGGGATGAGCAGGGAAAACAAACTGGGGAGAGGCAGCCTGTATCCCAGAGCAGAGCTTGGCACTGTGCAGCAGCATCACCCAGCAGGGTGCCCACCCTCCAGCCCCCCGACCCTTCCCATCTGGGTGATGGGCTCTGGGCATGGCCAAGCCCAAAGAGGCTCTGTGGGGTGTGCTGGCTCCCATCCCCCGTGGTACAGCTCATCTCCAGCGTGGTGACAGGACCACGCCACAGGAGCCAGACACACGTCCCGTGCCACACAGCTGCCTGACACTACTGTCCTTGTGCCAGCAGCCAGCACAGGACCCATCCATAGATGGCTTCTAGGGCAGCAATCCAAGTGGTTCTAAAGGCCCTTTTTCTGCCACAGATCAAATCTTACACATCAACATTTTGTTAGTTTGTTTGATATAAGAACTTTTTATTTTTTATTTTAACAGCTGGTTTCTTTGCATGGGTTCTCATCTGTATGTAATTTCTTGTTTTCAGATGAAGCAAAAACCTCAAGAAACCACATTCAACACTGTCTCTTGCCCAGGACTGAAAATTATTGCTTACTTTCCATGTAAATATGAATGGTGTATATATATAAAAAATTCATTAAACATTATATATTCTTATTTTAATGAATTATTCATATATAGATTATATAAAAAAGATTTTTATATAAATACACAATCAGAAATTTCCTTATTATAGAAGCCTGCTCCAACACACCTGTTTCTCTTAGAACAATATCGTTACCCCCACCAACTTTTGCAGTTTCTCTCCAACTGGAAATGTATTTTAGCTGGAAACGGTGCAGACACACGAGGAAGTGGTTAGACACCCCCAGGGGAGCCTCAGTTATTTACCTCATTGTATCCAGTGTAATTGCTCTGGAAAGTCTTCATCCTGAAATTTTATGTCTCTAAGATGGTGACATCAACAGAGACCAGGCAATTTTATGAGGATGCTTTTACTCATCTTTGCAGGCAGCAGCTGAGACAGAGCAGCCTGGGGCTGTCCCGGCTGCTTTGGTGACATGAGATCCTGGGGCTTTGCCAGAGCAGGGACAAAAGGGACTCATCGCTCCCAAGAAAGGGCAAGGGGCTGGATGGGGAGGTAGCCCCCTCTGTGTGAGGCTTTTTGCAAAGGGATGCCACAGGGCTGTGCGGGACTGGGTCACTCTGCAGGGAGCACTGGATATGTTGCATTTGGCTGGGTCCAGTAGTGCCCTTGCAGCTGTGACCCCTGAAGGAAAAACACATTTTTGCCCCAATGGTGCTGCCTTTCCCTTGGGCACTGGCACAAACACAGCCCCATTTGCACCTAGGTCCCACAAATTCCTCCATGTGTAACGAGGATCTTGTTTCCCACTGAGCGTCTTCAACAACACATGCCTCCCCAAAAATTATTTATCATCTGATAGATAAAAGTACCTTTGTGGTGCCAGCACAGAACAGGAGGACACCAGCAATGGCTACAGGAAAGAGCATCATCCTGCTGGAATACAGGAGCTACAACTCTCCTCACCCAGGAGAAGTTTGTGAGGGTGGGCTGACCCTCAGCTGGTGTGCATCAGCCCTTCACCCACCTTCCTCTTAAATCCATCAGCCCAAAGCTCCAGGGCCAAACCCTGCTCATCCGTGGATGCTGCAAAGCCATGGGGCACTGAGTGGCGTGATGCATGTGGCTGACAAGGGACAAGTGAACGGCAGGGTGTACACACAGGCTGCCCTAGGGACCCCAACAGACACCCAGCATCAATAAAATAAACTTTCCCAGGATCCACTTTCCCCAGCACACATTCCTAATACTGAGCAGATCGGGGTAAAACCATCTCCTTTCACACGAGACCCCACGTCCCTGGGGAGTCACTGCTACTCAAGTGCTAGAAAGATGGAGGACCATCCACATACTGTTTGCCATTTATTGTAGCAGAGAGAAAATAACAGACACAAGAGGTATTTTGCATAACTTAACAGAAAATAACACTTCTCCACTCTTCATGGATCAATGAGCAAAATAATTTCCTACACATGGCTATTTTTTGTGCTAATGGTTTGGTGTATTGATAAAATCATGGGTTTCCTCTAATACGCTGCAATAGTTGATTTGAAATCCAAAGCCCAGGCTCGGGAGGGCTCCTTTGATGTTTAACACAGCTCCTGTGGCCCATGGGGAGGGTGAATGCTGGGTTCCTGCAGTGCTCCCGGGAGGGATTTCCACAGCCAAGATCTGGCTGGGGATACCAAGCAGGTCCATGGCTCTCGTTGCCCATACTGTATCCTGGCTGCTCTTCCCTGGCATGGCTGGAGAGGTGACCCAAAATGAGGGGGAAGCAGGAAGCACCAGCAGCCTCAGTCCAGGGCCAGCGAGGGGATCTTGCAGACAAAGGGGAAGGATCTGCCACAGGCGTTGTCATTCCAAGAGCGCAGCGCTATGTCCCAAAAAACCAAGGCATTAGCCAAAAAAGGCACAAGGAGGTAAATATGCAGCACCCTCAGGACTGGGACCCCCTGCTATTGCAGGAGGCTTTTCCTGGATGTGCTCCCATTTAGATTGCTCCCAAGCATGCCCCCATCCAGCATCTTCATCCCCACCCTGGGGATGCTGGTGGGAACATCTGGCCCTGGCTCGAACACTGGAGCAGGAAGGCAGCTGCAAATGCAGCCCTGTACCACATAAAGTATCTCCAGGTCACAGGTGGATGGGGCATTTAGGTATGTCCACAAGATCTGGATAGAGCTGACTAGTCTCACTGGGAATGAGGCACAAGCAGGGTCTTCCCCACTTCAGCGAGATGCCCTTGGATAAAGTGAGGGAGGGGAAAGCTGGCAAACCGAGGG
Organism: Scolopax mira; assembly: GCA_004320125.1. NCBI lineage: Eukaryota > Metazoa > Chordata > Aves > Charadriiformes > Scolopacidae > Scolopax > Scolopax mira. The sequence goes on along the minus strand of BJBW01001246.1, from coordinate 88,862 downwards.
GGTGTTGCCATGGTGGCATGTGTGGGGGGAATCAGAAAGTTTGACCTTTGGCTAAATTCAGTAATTCTTCAAAGTGGGTGATGCTCCCCTCCTGCAACTGCTATGGAAGAGGGAGCAGAGGGAAAGTGAGAGTGTACACACTGAAAGAGAAAACACATCCCTTCTTTGCAAAGGAAAAAGAATATAATAAAAAATTAAAATGCAAATCCCCAGCCTGCCAGCAACCTCTTCAGAAAAGCACAAGCTGCAGTGGATTGAATTTATTGACATGCAAATCAGAGTTAAGGTGCCCTGGCCGCCCGGCACAGCACTCACCGCTGCTGTGCCTGTACCAGATCTGCACACAGTCCTCCTCCTCCGGGATGGAGTGGATCCCATCGTCGGGCTGGCTGCCGTCCCAGTAGTGGTAGTCGTAGGAGGAGCCATCTGTCCACTCAAAGTGACCCTCCTGGAGTGGGACGAGCAGAGAACGGCAACGATTGCAGAGCTGTGTTTGCAGGGGGGGGGTTTCCTGTTTCGTCCCTATCCCCGTCCCTGGTGCCACACAGCCCGGGGACACAGGGCTGAGATGAGGATGCCCCAGGGACACAAGGCTGAGGATGAGACTGTCACCACTCAGCAAAGGCCAAACAACCCATTTGGGTTCTACAGCTGAAAACTTGCCCTGGAAAGCATTCACAGTGTTCACACTGGGGGAAGCCCAGAAATTAAACTCATATATTTTTTACCACACCCACCCAATTCTATGTTCCTTTTTCTTTTCCATTCCTTTCCCAGTATCTACAAAAAAATTTGCTGGCATGGGACTGTTCTCCTGACGGTCTCAATTTTTCTGTTACATATTAGACTATATATTTCCAACGTGTCAGCTTTGAAAAGTTGCAGAGTATTACAAGAAAGCAATGAAACTTGGTGATTTTTAGCATTGGAGATGTTTTCAGTTGCTCTTCTTGGACCAGCAGTACAATACTCTTTCTACTAATCAATTACTAAAATATGATGTGAAAAATAAGTAATTATTCACCTATTCATTCTAGCAACACTTTTTAAAGCAGACTGGAGTGGATGAAATGATAACTTTGCCTCCTGTGCTGCACAACAGACCCTATGCCACCACTCGATTAGTGGGGTTATAGGGTAAAGAAGAAAACCAAGTGGCTTTCCAGGGGGAAAACACAGGGAAGTGAATTTTAAGAGCCATTTCCTGTGTGATTTCGAGGAGCTCTCACCTGCCGCAGGTCATTGAGCCCCGTCCAGATGTCAGTAGGGATGCCCGGAACGCGGCTGTTCACCAGGTCGTACACAAAGACGTTTTCTTCCCAGCTGGGAAAGAAGAGCAACACAGAGCTGCTGAGCAGGTATGGCAGGCAAATGGTCAGGCATGTCCCTCAGGAGTCACCCTGTGGCATGGCCAAATGGGTCCCCCTCTTCTAATTGCTGTTGATTACTTTCCCAGGTCTGTGCAAGAGGGGCGTAGTGTAGGCAAGAGGTGTGTAGTGTAGAGCTGGGGGAGAGGGAGCAGGGAGAGGGAGCTGGGGGAGAGGGAGCCTGTGTAATCACACAGGCTTTTTCTAACCCTTTTTCAAGAGTAAAAAAAATGCAGTTTTGGGGAACTTTAGGATTGCTACATCAGTTTTCCTGACAGAAAAGGTGAGTTTTTTTATTGCCTTTATGTGCCCAGTGCATCAGACCTGCTCTGGTTGCTGCTTCAGAGGAATGTTTAGGTGGGTGCAGAGGGATGCTTATGCTGGGACAGAAGCTGGCACAGAGACGGTGCTGTAGGAATGGGACTTAGTCCCCATCTTCCTTCTTCCCCTGGCTGTGCCAGAGTGGGATGACAAGTGTCTGTGCTCCTCACCTGTGGATGGAGGCCAGCTTGGCTGATCTGATGCCAATGGAGAACTCGGCACAATAGAGGTCAGCTTCAGCCCAGGTTTTGTTAATGGGGAAGTACCGGTAGCAATGGCCTTCGTACTCGGTCCAGAAGAGAGGGCAGGAGTAGGCATGGACGGGCTCGGGCATGGCTGGGGGCAGAGCAGAGGACATCCAGTACCAAGGACGAAATGACACAGCCAAGGTGGCAGTGCCCAGCCCTGTTCCCCATCTCACCCAGGCAAATAACCACCGAACACTTGCACAGAAAAAACAAATGCTGCAGAAACTGTGCAAAAGTTTGCAAAAGCCAGTTGTGCAAAAGCCAAAACAAATTTAGCAAAAACCATGGGTTTCTTGGCTTTAGCATCTGTCTAAATTAAGAGGGACATGTCAAGCCAGATTGACATCGTTTTAGGCAGATGGTGCTTAAAATAAAGGCACTGACTTTTGCTACACCACAGGAGCTGAGATAAGGGCAGGCACTACCAGAGCCTTGGGACAGGAGGTGACAGCCAGGGACTGTAGGGTCAGGGCCACTCTCTGCCCTTTTGCCCCCACCTCCTCCCTCCGAGCGAACCCCCTCGCCGTCCCCCCTGTCCCCAGGCCTGGATGAGGCCATGCACATTCGCTCGCGTTGGATTTTGGCCCCATAAATGGCCAGCTGAGGTGTGTGCCGCCAGCAGTGGTACCAGCCTATCTGCCTCCTGACACCAGATAAGAGCTGGGGCCCATGGAGCCGCTCCTCTTCCCTCGTCACAGCGGGGAAATACCCTGAAAGAGGCCATTTTGGGGGCAGGACACATTTCTGGAGCCTTTGCAGTTGCTGCTGTGTAAATACTGCATCAGTGTTAGCCCTTCCCTCCAACCTCCACTCCCCCCATCACCCATGGGGAGGATGCAGCACATACACACCACACAACACAAACACGCGTACAGCCCCCAAATCTTGTGGTACATACACTTAACTCTTAGTCACTGGGCTTTGAGCCTTAGGGAATTGCCAGCTCCCCCAGAACCAGTTCCCACATCCCTGTGGCGTCCTTCCAGAGCAAGTGGGGAGGTAGGCAGGGCAGGGGGAGCAGAGGGTTATGGCAGACATCAGATGCCATGAAGCTATCCAAGCAGGTAAGAGGCTCCAGGCCAGAGAGGTCAGAGTGGTGCCTGACCCAGGGTCTCCAGTGTCAAGGGGCTGGGGGGAATGGTTTTCCCCGAGGGTGGCAAAACCCTGCTAGCAGCAGTGCAGGACGTGGGAGTGGCAAGGGCAGCACCAGCATGGGGAAAAAAAGAGTGAAGTGAATTCCAAGCAGATTTGGGAGTGTTTGTGGAGCCTAATCCTTCTGTGCCCCAGCAGCTCCGGGTGATAATTTCATCTTTCATCAGCTCTTTCCTCATGGGGATCTCTGAGTGTTCTGCAAACACTGGCCAGCCAGCCTCCAGGTCCCTCCTGTCACACATCCCTTGCAGGTGACAAATCACAAATGCAAAGAGCCCCTTTTTCCTCCTGAGCAAGGCACAGAGGCCAAGGTGACCACCAAGACCCACAGAGCTGTTACCCCATCACCCCACCTCAGGATCCCCAACTGCTCTCTCCAGAGGAGCCATGGCTGGGAGCAGCTCTGCACCCCACAGCAACAAGCCCACCAAGGGGCCCTCCCACCCTCATCAGCGCTAGTTGTGGGCTGCAGAGGGAAAAAGATAAGGTGCACCAGGCTGGGAACGAGAGCAACAGCTTTACGGGAGGGTGACCAAACCACAGCCAGCTGAGTGGCAGCTCAGTTCAGCTCTCTGTTTCACACCTAGCCATCCTTACGTTGGGAAAAACTTTAGAATAGCCCTAAAAAAATGGCAAATTGTTGCTATCCAGAAGGACCAGGAACATCAAGAGCTGATGGGCTTTCTGGGAGCCAAGCCCTTTACTCTGTGTGGCACTGGCCAGGGGTTCCTGGCCCCGACAAAAGCAAATCAGAGCAAGGGCAGAGAGTCAAACCCATTGTACAAGGCTTCAACTTCACCACCAGGTCATGGATCTGGCATGTCCACCCCCATTCTGGACACAGCTGGGATCTGGTTCCAGCTCATGCTGACTCCAGTTTGCTGCTCCCTCCTGCCGAGGGCACCCCGGGGGTCTGTGGCAGATGGGCACTGGTGGCTCCCCCACCAACTGGGATTTTATTATAGAAGCTGTGAAGCACCTTGACGAACTCTTCACCTCCAGCTGCATGGTGGCAAAATTCACAGGACTAACCCAGCAGCATCCCCAGCAAATGGGCCCCTTCATTCCCAAGTGCTAATTGCAGCGGGTGTCTCAGTGCCCTGGCTCCAAGACGTGTCCGCCGGCGCCCCGATCGCCCAGGAAAATCGCCCTGGTTTTGTTCAGAGCAGCCAAAACCAAGTCAGAGATTGAGAAAATCCTTCTTTGTTATTCCATACTGCTTCCCATTAGGTAGCATTAATTTGATGAGCTTCAGTGAACCAGAGGTGCCTGAAGGAATTTAAGGTTAAACATACCAAAAAGGAAAATATGGGAGGTCAACTTTTAATTAGCATCTTTTCTGTTAGGTCAGGATCAGAGGCTTCGGCAGTCTCTTTGGACAGGAACTATTGCTCCCAGATTTACATGCAGGAACAACTGGCGGTGCTGCTTTTATCTGTGGTCTTGGGGAGCTATTTTTAGCAGAAAGCCTATAAGAAATTGGATGTATGTATGTTTGTAAGTATATGAGCCCACTCATGGCCCTATAGGAGAACGTCATAACCCAAGCCAGCAGCTGCTGATGGTATTTTGATCTTAAAAGGGTCAGGGAAAGCATTTTGGAGCTATTTAGACCAGATCCTCACTTTTAAGCACCCTGTCAAAACATGACCCCCCACTGCATCAGCTCCTCCACACAGAGAAGAGGCAGCACAGCCACTGCCCATGGGACGGGGGCTCCTGCCAACCCCAAGTCATTTCATCTGTTTGTCCCCAAATACCTGGTCAAAAGTGATGGCAAGAATCCTTCCTCTTTTTGCTTATTTACAGTGCAGGAGTTTTAAGGTCAGGGCCATGTTATAACACAGCACCAGCAAAATAAATGTCCAGATTTGGTTGACAATAAAATTCATATCAGGCAGATGTGACTAACCCAGAAAAGCTGGAAAACAAGAATTTTGAGTCAGAAAAAATTTTGCACTGGCTGGGTTTGTTTCTGTGCCAACAAAATCAGTGCCTTTTTATTTATGTATTAGCTGAGACCTACTGCAGAACCTCCAGGAAAATCACTTGTCAAAATCTTGCAGAAGCTGGCACTATCTGCCAAAAGTTTCACTTCCCCAAGTGGCCACTTTCCAATGGGAACAATTAATTAAGAAAACCCCATCCAGTTCCATAAGGGTTTTTTTTATTCCAGGATGCTACTGAAAAAGATGAAATACCAACTGTATGATTCCCATGGACTTCAGGTGGGGAAAAATGGAGCAGATTTTTTCCTGGCCAGCTTCATCCCAAGGTGCAATGCTGCCTCACCTCCAGCGATCCGCAGATTTGAAGTACAAAGTTTGGGGGTAGGACAAGTTTGGAAAGAGGTGCCCATGCAAGGAAGACTCCTGGGGAAACTGCAGCTCCAACAAAGGGCTTTGGACAGCAGATCAGATCAGGTCAGTGCTGGCAGCAAATGCTCTTCTTGCTACAGAGAATTGAAGGGCTCCATTTCATCAACAGCCAATGGCTCACCAAAAAGCTTAGACATGTTAGGAGAGACCTCACTGAAAGGCATGGTCTTCAAAGACCCCTCCTTGGCACATCCATAAGCTAAAGCTGTCATCTGACCTGAAAAAGCAAGTGAACCTCTTCAGCTCTTGGCAAGCAGCAGCATTTGGAAGGTGTCCATCAATGCCCAAGAGGTTTGTCTGAAGTTGATGCCAATGGAGAAGAGCTGAGGAGATCCCCAGCACATGCAAAGCTGGGTTCTTCCCAGGCAGAACTGCCAGCGGAGCCACTCTGCTGGTATCCAAGGGCTGCAATGCCAAGAGTGAGGGCTGGGAAGTGTTTCCCAGACAGCAGTCAGAACTGGGGCTCAAGACAAGCACCCTGGTGCTCACCGACAGAGTCACCTCTTACCAGCTTGGGGCAATGGGGAAGATCAGAGCAGCATGGCTTTACCCTGTGATGGCACTGCTGGGGCAGTTGTAGAGGATGGGTGAGAAAACAGGTCTGGGACAGGGGAGCTCCAGGACAGCTTCATCAGAAGCAGCCTGCAACAAGAGTGTGAGATTCAAAGTGCCAGCTGAGCCAGACATCCATCCCACCGCAGCCTCGACACACCCACCAGACCATGTCCTCTTTAACAAATTAACCCCCTCAAAAAAAGCATTAAAAAGGAGGTTTGGAGGGCAAGAGCACATAGTAGGAGCTAAGACAGTGCTACTGTGTGATACTGGGCTGCCTCAGATCACACATGGCTTTAAGAGTACATCCTTAAACCCTGGCACCACAGTCATTACAGACAAACAATCTCACCTTCATGTGATGTGCAGTATTTACCTTTCATTAACAGATGAAAAAGTCTCATGCTTAGCACCCACCTTCAGAAAAAGCAGATGACAGGAGGGTTTTCAATGAAGCTGGAGGGGATGGTATCCACTGGTGAACATAAAGCTCATTTAATAACTGGGCACTATTTTACACACTCTGATGGGGTTTTTAAAGCACGTTACAATTTTCCAAATAAAATTTTAAACACCAGTTGAAGCATGTTGGAAATGACATCCCTTCCCAAGAAGGCTTTGCTTTTCTAAGTCCTGAGACTTAGAAAGAAAAAAAAAAAGCTTGTTTTGCAGCTTCAAATCTTCTGCCACATACATTTGGAGCCATGAGGCTACAGCAGACGCCAGCAGCGGCCCTCCTGCAGCCGGCACTAACAGATAGGAGTTATCTTGCAGGGGTTTTTTTCCTCCTTAATTAGTTTTGGCGAAGCTCCCACAGAGTAGGTGTCTGGCAGGAAAGCTGGGCTTGTACCCTTTTTCTCATGAACTCACTGAACAGGAGGAGCAGTGAAAAGCAGTGAAAGGAATCCCTATCTGCTTAAATTCCCATACAAATCTAACTCGGAGAAGCATTTCCCGCTTGCAACAGCCCCATGAAAAAGTTTGCAAGGACTTAAGTGACATAAAGCAGCCGCCATCACCAACAGCTCAGAAGAAAAAAGCGGGAAGGAGGGAAATAAAGGGCCACTTTTCACATGCAGTATGAATAAATAAATGGGGGTCCACCGTGCCCCCCCCCCCCCCCCCCCCCCCCCCCCCCCCNNAAAAAAAAAATGGGGGGCCCCCCGCCCCCCCCCCCCCCCCCCCGCCTCCCACTTGTCCTGCCAGGCTGCGTGGCTGCAGTCCTGCATAGCTCAACCATGTGTCTCTGGGCAGTTATTTCTGCCCCCTGCCCCTGCCATCCACACCGGACCCACGGGAGGGACAGCACGGTGCCACCTGAGCCTACTTTGCTGATGATGGAAGCTCAGCCTTACAAACAGAGCAGAAACATCTTCTACATCCTGGGAGAGAGAGAGTGGGGCTGCTCTTAGCATATCCCTCCAGATGAAGAAGAGAGATGATTTTGAGGAAAATCAGAGATTTCTGGAGCAGCCAGAGAAAGGGAAAAGCCAGCTGCTGACCCTGCAGGAGGTCCACACTCTCCTCTCCCTGCTAAAGCCGCTGCAGTTTAAGGTTACTTTTACCCCAAGTCACAATCAAATGCTTTTCACTCACCTTGGCTGATCTTTATGTTTGTCTGGGGGAAAGCCTGGGCAGCGAACACCGCCGTGGAGAGGAGCGCACACAGGTCCCAGCCGGTGCCCATCGCCAGGGAGGGAGGACGGGGCGCTCCCCTGGCTCTGCAGGCAGCCAGTGGCTGGGGTCACTGCTCGGTCCGGGGCCTCCCGGCTGTGCCACGGAGGCTGCCGGCGCGGAGGTGGATATAGGCACTGTGCTGCTCCCTCCCCCAAAAGCAGCGGCTCTCCCATCCCAGCGACACACGCCTCCCCACCCCGCTGGCTGAGCCCGGGCACACTCGTTGCATCCCACCCCAAGGGACCCGTGCCCAGACCTTTGCCCAGGGCCTGGCTTGGGGGGATGCATGTCTCCTCCCAGGGAGCCTTGTGACACGACGGAGGCTGCAGGCGAGCAGGAAAACCCTTCTTTTACCCCCTCCAGTTGCTTTTTGAGACATTATTTTGTATCCCCAATTTAGGACTCCCCAGCTGCCCTGTGCCAGCTGCCTTGCCCCGCAGACCTTGGAGTACCTGAAAACCATGCCTCTTTTGCCTGCTGTGGAAGGGCAGCAGCCCTTCGAGCATGGGGCAGAGTTAGCAGCTGGAAGGCTGCAGGGTGCCTGCAGTGCTGTGGGCACCCCGGGAAGGGCAACCCAGGAAAGGCAAAGGCTGGCTGCAGCTGGGGGAGGCAGGTGGAGAGGGTCCCCAGGGCTGCAGGGGAGCTCTGCCTTGTTCCAGGCTTTGTGCAGCCTGTAACTGGATTTTAACCCATTACTGCCCCATTCAGTGCTTTAACCAGGCAGAGGCAATGCTTTGACACACTAAAATGGCCTGGAAGAGCCTGTGCCAGGGGGTCCGAGGCTGTTTCGGGAGCTCAGGTGATGCCCAGCTGCTGGGTCTGTGCCAGGTCCACGCAGTCCTGTAACAGCAGAAAATCTTCAGCATCAAGGGTAGCAGTCAATATCATTAACGGTCAATATTATGTGGCACATCTCCTTTCTGTAGTCAAAAACTTTTTGGACATACGCTTTAGATTTTTAAAAAGATTATATAGACTCCTTTCCTAGCTGTTGCCCTGGTAGGGAAACAGTATAGGCACAAATGCCATGACATTTTTGTGGTCCTGCTCCACTTCTAATTTACGCCTTGAATCAGCATTGAATGAACTGCTTGGGAACAAAGCCAACGCTATTCCCTTTTTATTTTTAGCTACAGATTAAAGTCTTCAGTGTTTTCTGGGACTTCAGTTGGGATGACCCCTGTTTTTATAGGCACGACCCAGATAGAAATAATTTTTTTATTTCTAGCAAAATATCCAGACTTACTCCAGAGACAGTAGCTCAACTTTCACATATTCATTTCTTTATAGTAAATAAAACCTTTTAAGAAAACTCCCCTTCCCCTTTCACTTGTAGTTCCATACTGTGGTCTCAAACTATATGGCTCAAGGAAAAGTCTATTGCTATATCAGACCACTAAAAATGAAGGAATTCAAGAGTATTAGAAGCCAAGGCGTGCCTTCTCCCTTCTTAACCAGCCCCAGATAAAGCCAGTGTTACAAGCAATTATCAGCAAACTATGGAACAAAACTCTTGGAGCATATTAATCTACTCCCAAAGCGCAAACGTTTATGCTTAAAGAGAGAGCAGAGAGCCGGAATAATTTTAATCCTGTTTCTAACGACAGAGCTGCCACAGCAGCATCCCCCCAGCGCAGGCAGGAGCACCCAGCCCCCCCCCGCTGCCCCCCGAGGGGCGGCTCCGTGCCCACACGGCAGCTGGGCACCAGCTTTGCTCCCAGCCCTGGGAAAGTACACACACGTGCACGCAGAGCCGGCTGGAGCTGCAGCTGCACTTGGGCTTACCTTCCCATTTCACAAAGCATGAGATGTGCTTCACCTCAGGATGCAGCCCCAGAGTGGAGCCACCACTCGGGTATTCATTCCTTCTGCTCCCCTCCCTCCCCAGGCTGTTTTCTGATTGCCCTTTGGGTCAGTAGATCCTCAGTGTGCTTCAATCCTGCTTTTATTGACCTTTCCTCAAGGTTCCCTCACCAGTTTTTGACAGTGTCTGCAGATGACCAGTCTCTGGGAAACAGAGACTGCATGGATCCAAGGACAGACTCATGGGCAAGAGTGCCTTGTGTTAACATTTCGTCCCCAGTGCTGGGCCAAAGCACATAGCAGGTATCGGGTCAGCTTCAGCGGATGCCCAGAGCTCATGCTGCTTCCACGTGGATGAATGTTACTCCTGATGGCAACAACTGCTGAAATCACAGCCCCTCATCTGAGCCTTTTCAAGTTATGGGAGGAAAGTGGCCTCCTACAGCGCGTGTTTGCCCAGGAGACCCTGTGGGCTCCCTCTCCACTGTGATTTATTGATGAGACAAACCAGGAGGAAGCCAGAGAACAGAGATTTGCTATCGACCTCACTGTGGGGGGAAATTTTACCTTACAGAGAGGCAGGTTAGAATTGAAACCCACCGTGCATGACATGCTTGGAAACAGATGCCCATGGACAGCCTTGTGGCAGCCGCTGTCCCCATGGCTTTGTGCCTACAAACCTACATGTAAACCTACATCAGCAAAAAGCAAAAGCATTCATCAGGGAACAGTGTGCACGACCACCCCAGGGGTAGCTCCTACTTCTGTTCACTCCCAGCCACAGCAACTGGGCAACGGTTTGGCAACAAGATTCCCAAGGCCTTTTTTGCCATCCTTTATCCAAGACCATGCAGTGCTGGCTCCGGGGGCAGAATGGATGTGCTGTCCCTCTCCCTCAGCTGCTGAGAGGTGACTTCTGAATGAAGAGAGGACACAACATCTCTGTAGCCTCCTCATATGCTTTGCATTCCCTCCTCCATGATGGCAGGGTCACTGCATCAGACTTGGCTGTTGCGTGGAGAACATGAGAACATGCACAGGGATGCTCGGAGAGCAGAAGGGAACGAAACACCCACAACACAATGGAAACCAGAACAGGTCCTAGGGATGCTGGTATCAGAGTTACAACACAGACCTTCATACTAGAGTGCAAATACCCTAGATCACAGCAAGGACTATTAGCCGACATTTGCCCAAACAAGCACTCTTTTTTTTTATTTTTTTCTTTTCAAGACTCACCTGTCCCTAATTGTAGTAGGCAAACAACAGGTGAAATGGATACATTCATGTATTGTTTTCTTTAAAAAAAATAAATTAGAAGCACAGGAGGTAATGGGAGTTCATTCTGGTCAACATTTGATGAACAGAGGGGAGGGAGATGGCTGCTGACTGCCCCATTGTGCGGCAGCTCTGGATGGGCATCACTGACCCAGAGTTCCAGCACAGCCACAAATGAAGGCAAAGCTTCCTGAAGCAGCCAGCCCCAAGTCCCTGCCCTAAATACCCTCTATTTTGCTCAAGGCAACTCTCCAGTGAAATGGGACTTTGCTCTGAGCCAGGGCAGGTGGAGAGCACATTGGCTTGCTCCTCTTCCAAGCAGCTGATGGGGACCCTGGGGACTGGCATGGCTGTGGGAAGGCTCTGCACCGTGGGGTGAATGGAGGGGGAGTGGGCCATGGGCACAGGCCACTGCAGGGGCCACAGACTAGTGCCCAGCCATTTTGCAGGTGACTGAGGGAGCAGGACACAGCCACAGCGTGCAGCTCTGCCCCACCTGCTCTGCTTGGTCACAGCAGCACTGATGCAGCGGCAGAGCCAACCCATCAGTAACACCCTGAGGCTTCCCAGCCCAACACAGCTGAACATGGCTGGAGACAGAACTGATCCTTCCTTTTCCAAAATGAAGACATGGAAAGGGCAAGTCATGAGCCAGGCCCAGCTCTCTTCAGGGTGATGTCCTCCTGGTTTGATTTCTTGAACGGGCTGTAGGAAAGACACAGATTTTTATGCAGTCTCAATGCTGATAAATAGAGAATGAAAAGTAACAATAATTTGAGGCCCACTCCTGCAAAGAGCAAAGACCCAGAGCAGAGATTTGTCTGACTTGTAGTGCATTGGGTGTCTTCTGGATGGGACACACGTGGCGAGACCAACACAACTGGCTTGCTCTCCCGATTGATCTCCATCAGCAGGTCCCCAGTTTCTGTGAAGTTACTCCTGGTTCATCTGCAGAGAGTAACAAGCGGGTAAACGCCAACATTTTGGCTTTCTTTGTGCTATACACGTAACTGATGGAACTCAACACAAAGCTGAATTCTGCTACCAAGTATCACCCCAGTCTACGTGGCACCATTAAATAGAATTTTATTTTCAATAAATAGACAATCTGCATCATACCAGACAATAGGCTGTGAAAAAATAAAATGTACAGAAGCAACCAACAGGACAGCTTGACCGTAGCTAAGTTCACTTGGTGACCTGGAAAACTACCTGGGTTAACACACACAACACAGAAAGAGCCACTGCAGTCTGTGAGAGAATTAAAATTGTGTATTTTGGGTCTTCTGAACTGCAAAAGTCCCCACAGCAGGTTTCTTTTGCACAACACAGGCTCGAAAAGACACAAGCTGGCTTTCCTGGTACAAAAGCTATTGGAAATGTTTACTTTGCTATATCATCACTGTATCTACTTGAGGCACACAGACTGCTATCCAGAGTGGCAGGTCTCACCGCTGACGTGACATCGGATCCGTTTGACGCGGGGCTGCACGGCCACACGTGCACCAGCACACAAATGCACGCGAACGTACGTACTAACAGGAGCTTAATTCTGTTAAAACTAGTACAAGGACAAAACTGGAGTCAGAATCGATTTTCACCACAGGTTCTACCATTTAAAAAAATATTCTAGCCTAATTACCACATTCACCAACGAGAGCACACGGGTACTTATATCTCCAAGAGGATGAGCCATGGATTTGTACTGGAAGGACAGCGGAGGCAACTCCCAACTCTCCCGTCCGCTCAGCGCTTCCCGTGGCACCTCCACACGCAGCCCACGCCACCCGGGGTGCAAACAGTCGAGCGGGGCCGGGTGCGAGCAGTGAGAGGTCTGGCCGGCTGGGCCACTGGTGGCCCCAGGGGGAACGGCCAGGACCTGGTGGGACACAGTTCACAGAGGCCAGTGTGGCCAGTTGGGTGCCGGCAGCCGCTTCAATCCAACAGAGCTGCTGTGGGGTGTCTGTAGGGTGTGAGGTGGGGTGTTTTATATTTTTTTTTTTATCCTCGTCTGCCTGCTTGGTCTGGCTGCTGTTAGTCCTCCACCTCATGTCACCTCCAGGGACGCTGGAGAGACGCGGTCGCACTCCTCCCGGGACCGCAGGCTGTGCCACTGCTCCACGGCCGTCCGGTGTGCGTTGAGCATCCGGCGCCAGTGGTTGGACTCGGGGGCGCCCGTCGAGTACTGCCCGATCACGATCCTCCCAATGAAGTCGTTGCTGCTCTTCACGTTGTGCCCGTACACTGGGGAGAGCAGAAACAGAGACCTGTCAAGGCAAAAGCATCTCTCGTCCACCCAGAGCCCTCCCCCTGGAAACCCAAACGTCCTGCCCATGCCCCAGCACACCAGGTGCCAGCATTTTTGGCATGTAACTCATCACCTCAGAAACATTATAGACCAAATCAGGAGTTTGGAAGGAATAAGATAAGATTGAAACACAACGCAAATAAACATGACACAAATCCACAGTTATCATGGTTATTTAGCAAAAGGAGGTAAAGTAGAATCAGAATGGTTTGGGTTGGAAGGGACCCTGGAGACCATCTTGTTCAACGCCTCTGTCATGGGCAGGGACACCTTCTACAAGACCAGGTTGCTCAAAGCCCCATCCAGCCTGGCCTTGAAGCAGAACTGCATTGTGCAAAGAAATGCCAAAAGCTCTGCACCATGAAATGGTGAATGCAGCCAAGCAGCCCACACCAACATCTCAAACGGTCCTCCTCCAAATGCAAGCGTTCATGCACTGTTCCAGTGCTAATCGATAGCCTTCCCAACTTGGAGACAGGAATCACACACATAGAGGCTGTCTGCAGCATATTTATACAAAAACAATTCGCCATAATTATTGCTGCAGCTCCTTGGTAAATTCCAGGAAAGCAACTGAGGGAGAGACACCAACCCAAAACCCTGTCTTTTGGTTTAGCCCAGTCTCCTGGAACAAAAGACCACAGAGAGCAGCAAACTGTAACGATGGGCCCCATCCCAGGAAAGGCCACACGCTGCTGCCAGACAGCAGCAAAAGCACTTTGTTTTTCTGCAAACCGAAGCCCTGCCTCTGCTCATTAGAAAGTTGAACAAAAAGTCTGTGCAAGCTGCAGCTTGAATATCCACGGCCACCAGTTGGAATATTAAGGATTAAAAAATCTCCTCAGGAAAGAGAGGGATTTTTAAGAACAAATGTCTGCAGGGGCTCCAAATCCAGCCAGTTCAAAGGGGAAGTACAGGCTGGTGTGGAGCCGTGAGCGCTGCTGCCGCTGCCCTGCCAGTGGTACCATCTCGCCAAGGATGCTCCAAGGAAACCAGTGCCAGCAGCAAAGCCCCCCTTGGGATCCCTGGTGGCAGCACCACCACCACCCAATGCCATGCACACCCTTCCAGGCAGGCAGGACACCGAGCACCAAGCACTCCACCTCGCTTTTAGCCACACATCTTTGTCAAGGCTGTGTATTTCCTATTATAATATATCCCACAATTAATTAAGATTTTTTCACATGGAGCTCAGTATCTCTACCATGTCCATCTCTGCAGAGGCTGGTTCCTATCTACTGTACCAGTGCAGGAACTTGCTCTGGGTGACTCAGGTGCCACCTGCCACAGCAGTTCCAAAATAAAGCTGCAGAAGGTTACATCACGCTTTATACCTTCCGACAGTTCTGGCACACAGTTTATGGGCAGAGATGCTTCTCCACATCAAATTATCTGGGGGTATTTTTGGTAACAGCAAACCTTCAAACATCCCAATCATTTTTCCAAATAATTGCACTAAAAACAAATCACATGGCAACACAGAGCACTGCAAGTCTACCTTTGAACTACAGTTAGAAATTAATTGGGGGTACATCTTCCCCTTAGGAAGACCACATCCCTCCTGCTTGTTGCCATCAATTACCTACGGGCAATGCCATCAGCTCCCTGTGACATGCCACCAAGGAAGTGCCCCTGTCAAGAAGCCAGGTTGGTGTTATTTAGAAAAGCCACCTTTTGAGGATTCGGTGAAGAATTTTAAGCCATCCATCTTCAACTAGTACACAGCCTGACAGAGTTACTAACGAATTCTCCTACAAGGCAATGGATCACAGGTATAGATAGCATGGCTGTGCTACATGTCCTGCTATGATTTCTTCTCCTAGAGAAAACAAACACTGATAAAATCACATAAAATTACCCCTAAATCAAATCCCCATTTTTTTTTTTATATAGGTGGTTAATTTCCCTTCTTTTCTTTCAAGAATGAAAGAAGATGAAGCCTAATCCTGGGAGACAATACCAAGTAATTTAAACCAAGAAGTCTTAAAGGCCATCAATTAATCACAGGATAAATTAACAGTGGGGAAGTGCCCTGGGCATACCAACTCTTCAAAAATAATCCACATCAGAATTGTAAAAGGAGAAGGTGTGCTAACTGAAGAGACCTGTTATTTTAGTGTTGATCCAAGTATTTTGAATTCTTATAAAGCATCTTGCTAATCTCATTATGTCGGGTAATTAGCGTGTCAATTCCTTTAGGGTATTAATGGGCTAATTACACAAGCATTGTTGCTTCTATCGTTAACTAGTTTAGATTGCGCAGAGGTAGACTTATTGCTGAAGAACAAGGAAGATCTTTTCCAAGGTCAAATGCTTATTCACACACAGACAGTAAGAGGTGGCACTAGATTCAACCTCAGGTTTACAAACTTGCAGCTTCACCACAGCAGCTTCCTCTAAAGACGGGAAATTTTTGTGTGCAAATTCAGCTTCACTCATCAGTTCACAAGCCTTTATTAAAAACTCAAGGACATGCCTTTCTTGGGGGCTAATTGCTTTATTCCACTCTTAAAATGGCCAGTATTTGCTGAGAAAATTTGCTGATGGTTGAGGTACACGGAGCTGTTGTGTGGACCTTACCCAGGAGAAGGTGCTAGAAGTAGTGTTGTGACAATAAGCCCTTTTCTTTGCTCACATTCAGAAGCACAACTTTCCTTGTTGCTATCAGCATTTCTTCAAAGAACAGCTTGGAAAGAACAACTGTAGGAGCCCGTAAACCCAGGTGGGCTGCATTGCTGCACCAGCATGGACCCAATCTGCACCACAGGCTCCCATCCCCTTCATTCCCCTTCTGCAGCAGTCACTTCTCTTCTCAAACAGATAAGGAACCATTTCCTTGAACGCCAACAAGCATGCACTAGCCATTACACATGCTCCAAAGCTCAGCAGAAGTGGTGCACATCCCACTCTCAGTACAGACCCCACATGTACCACTCATGTACCAACCAGTACTCCCAGGTGCTCAGACACTATCCCAAAATGACAACTTTTCAAGACAGAAGGCGAACTGCACATCATCCTGGAGGTCCTCTGCCCTGGCTAGAAGGGGACCTGCCGATGCAGCAGAGGTCCACCAACCTGTGGCTGGGCAGTCTCTGCCAGAGCCCCTCTGCTTTTTGCACACACACACGTGCAGCAGCCCACATACCATGGCTATAGTCCCACCTGCAGCGAAGCCGACTCCACACAAGTTCATGCCTTCAGCCTCAGGAGGAGAAAAGGTCGGGCTCACTCTTTTCAGCTTCTTCCAAAACAGGTAGAGCTGGAGAAGCTCCTGTGGTCCAGCCCCTGGGACAACAGTTAGGCGCTGTGCCATGCTCTGAGCTTAGGTTACAGCACAAACGGATTGAGCTGTATTCTCTGATGTCTGAGCACCGCCTTCCAGAGTCTGAAAGGAGCTCAGAGTAAATTTCAGACATAAATCTGTGTTTGGCCACAAAACCAGTAACTCCGTGGTGCTGCTCAGCAGCAGAAAATTAGGTAATTATCATTCGGGGTTTTCAGACTGACCCAGGCTCTGGCTATGGACAGGTAGACACTGCTTTCCATTTAAGAAACCTATTTTCCTGACAGAAAGTACACACCTGATCTCATGAGCTCTTTTTCCACCATCGCAGTAATTTACACAATAGCAACATCCATTTCCAGGCCAACACCGAGCAAAAAGCAATTAAGGAAGCAGAGGTCAAACCAATTCCTTCTGCAGCTGCTCTCTACTGAAGGATGCATTTGGAAACAGAAAAATTTCTTTGAAAAAAACCTCTTTATAATAGAAATGCTGAAATATAAAAGAAAATTGGGTTCACTTACGTCCATTTAAAGGGTTTAATTTATGAGGACAAGCAATGCGATGTAAATAAAACACTTTTATGTTATGTACTTACTGATGAAGCATTCCCAAATGATCCATATCAAACTGACGGGGGCTGGGTGCTACGTGAAACTTTTCTTTGGGGTAGGGGCTGATGTCCCCTGGGGGGCTCCAGTGTAGGAGGGGTGGCTGGGTTGTACTCCAGCCCTGCAGCCATGTTCCTTGCAGGGCTGAGCAGCACAACACAGTGGGTACCAGGCACTGCACATTGGAGCTGCATCCCAGGGGGGTCAGGGACTGCCAGGAGATGCAATGGGGCCTGCAGTTCCAACACGTGGCTCCAGGTGCAACTCCTCTACCTCCTACCATAGGAGGTCACATAGAATTGCTTTTCACCAGCTGACAGTTCTGCTTGGTGCTACATAATCTGGCACTCGCCCAGGCACTGGATCCAGCCAAAACACCCTTTTCCTTCCCCTTTGTCTCTACACCAAGACCTGCAAACCGGGTACGTGTGAGGAGCATGCCCACAAAGTAATCATGATTTATGACTTCTGTGCAGCAGTAGAATTTAAGCTGGCATTTCAACAGTAATTCATTCTTTGATTGAATGTATTAGCAGCCTTGAAATGACCAGGAGGGAGCACTAATTCAGAACATTTCCTTAAGCTAAATTTAAGGCTATCAGTACCGCTTATGTGATGGGGGACCAGCTTTATGCAGAAGCAACTTGCTCAGCTGGGGCCACAAACCATCTGCATCTCCTACAAACTCTCTGCCAGATGTGCCCAGCAGTTACTCAGCAGTTATGGCCATGCTGCACCACCGAGTGCAGCCACACAGTGCCTCTGCTGCCGTCAGAGCACCTACAGCAGCCTCTACTCTCCCGGAGTAACAGGCAGAGAAACCTCTGCACACTGGAGTGTGTAGAAGCTCCAGAACAAATAATTTAACTCTTCTTCAGTCACCTACATCAGTTACTTGCAACACAATTAAAACCATTTAACTCGGAGACAAGAAAAATAACAAGCAGAAATGTGCCTCTGTTTTTCATCGGCCTTCTTACTCAGGCTAGACATCAAGCAGAACATCTTCACCCAGTTTATACTAGTTTGCCATTAGCTTATTTCAGGACACCATCACTCACTCTCTAACAACTTGCCCACAACGTGATTTTCTTTTTATTTATTTAAAATGCAATTTGGTTGCATCTTGCAGATTATAAATGCCATAAATAACTGAGCACCCCTTGGTGTGGTTCACATGCACCCCTCTGACACAGGACATTGCATGCCTGCCACTGCAATTACAGAGCCACAGCAGGGGACACTGCCCAGCACAGCAGACACAGCCACAGGGACCAACTCTCCAGGGGAATAAAGCCCCAAAGAATTAGAGGGCCCTTTTTCTTTCCATTACAGTATAAAGCTATCCAATCTAAATACTAGAGAGCACAAATGCAGCTTAATTTTTATAGACCATCTGGAGAAGAATATTGTGTGTCAGAGCCAATCATCAGACATGAAAGTTGCTAAAAAAAAATATAGTCTTAACCACTGTTGTACACCTGCAATTGCCTGTAAAAGTTTCATCCGATGCCCCTGGTCCACCAGGCTAGGAAGTGAATAAGCACCTAAATGGTAAATATTCTTTAGGCAGGGGCTCTATAACACAGGCACTCCCAACCCTGCAGCCCAGAGATGTGACTGCACCCCTGCAGCAGTGCTGGCTGCGGCTGGAGTCATGCTGTGAGCTGCAAAACACACACACAGAAACCTTCAGCCACCAGCGTCCTGCTCTGATGGCCACATGCCCTGCTGCATCCTCGGATCACAGACAAACGAGGAAAAAAGGGGAAAATAAGGAGGCTGCACACAGGCAGTTGAGCGGCAAAGTCTCCTCGAGGGCACAGGTCTCACAGCACCATGGGGTCCCTCGGGCATGGACCAGAATCCTGTTAGCACTGACCCATCAACACCCCCTGCACCTCCCCGCTTTAGCCTCAGGGCTTGGCAGGGTCTCATAGAGCACCCTATTTCTCACACTTCCAGCACTCAGGCCGGCAGCGCTTCATGCCTCAGAAACCAGTGCCCAGCCCTTTTCTATGCTGGCTGTTGACTCTGCCACCAGCCAGTGGGTCTGAGCTGTCAGGTTAAGCAGGTCTGAAAGCTACTTCTGAACTGCTTGACATCAATATTCAAAAGCTGTTTAGCACAGAGGGTGCTGCTAGGAGCACGCCGCAGCAGGACTAATGATGCACACTGCGAAGGTCACAGGTACGGACCAAATTCTGCCCCTTGCTCCTTGAACGTGGCCTGTAATATTTAGTAGAGAAGAGAGAAAAGCATAGAAGATGCAGTGGTAACACATTTATCAATCTAATCTCCATCAGGCTCTGGTGCACATGTAAAACTCACTTCCCAGCATCTCCTCAATGGGGCTGCTCCCTGTCACATTTGCATCTGCCCAGCTCCAGAGGGAACTGGAACTGCTTGTGCGCATGGCTGAATCCCACCACAGCTTCAGCATCCAGCTGCTGCTCCAGGTGGGAGAACACCACCACACCAAAGAAACTCTTTGGAAAACCATTTCCCTCCTCACCCTGCTGTGAGGGCAGCCCCTGTGCTTTGGCTAGGGCAGCCTGGGAAGGGGACCCTGCAGATGCACCTGGCACCGCACCCCAAGCCGAGTGTTTGGCTAATTAGGGTCTGGCCTCAGAGAGAGAAAGTCCTGTAGGAGAGAGCATGGACCCAGGAAGCAGGGGAAATGTCAATGCACAAGTGTGTCTCACAAAGATCTCAAAGGTGTCACAGGGATGACACCTCTTGAAATCATCTCATCAGGAGAAACCGCAATAACGGACT
Organism: Scolopax mira; assembly: GCA_004320125.1. NCBI lineage: Eukaryota > Metazoa > Chordata > Aves > Charadriiformes > Scolopacidae > Scolopax > Scolopax mira. The sequence goes on along the minus strand of BJBW01001246.1, from coordinate 69,100 downwards.
GGGTGCATCTAGTGCAACAGCCCAGAGGACATTGAAAAGGAGTATCTACAGCTGGCTTTTCACACACCCCCACCTCCATTTCTTCTTTTCTGTTTTGTTTTTCCATCTTAATTCTCTGCACTCTGAGTCCCAGATACAACAAAGCACATGAATGGCTTCATGCATATTTATACACCTCACACAGACAGGCTCCAGCACCAATGCTGTACAGCACCCGTACACAAAGGCAAGGATAGTTGCACGGGACCCACAGCCTCTGTTGGCACCTTCATGCCTCTTCCCTGATGGCCACAGGGCCAGGCACAGGCATTTCATCTCCAGGCATTGCTCTACCACCCCAGAGCAGCTACTGCCACCGAGATTGTTCTTCATTTCATACACAGAAAGATCATGGCCTTGTGAGACATTTGAACAATTTCTTTCACCATGGCATAAGCCAAACAAGATGAAACACCGAGGTCGAGAGAGGTATGACACTGCTTAAATTAATGGGCTTGGCAAAATGAGCAAGCGCTGATGATCAGCCTGCAGAGAGGAGGGTTTTTTTGTTCCTTTAGGAGAAAAAGACTCCCCAAAAATTCTAGAGAGCTCTTTCTGCTCTCTAGTTTCTGCTAAACAAGCAGTTTCTGCTACGTCTGCAATGAGGTACCATTATTAACTACATCAGTCCACTTGAAGAATCTAATTTTGCTTTCTAAGCAAGCAACAGATTGCCTCAGGAAGCATCAGCATCTTGTTGCTCTCACCAGGATTAATAGTGTTTCACTCCTCCTCGTTAAAGCAACAAGTCTGCTGCAGAAAGCCAAATCTATCCCTGGAGCATCTTCAGTGAGTGACCCTGAACCAGGATCAGGGCTGTAGGATCCCACTCAGCATCTCCAATTGGCCCTCACTGTCCCCCCTGTTGTCACCCACTCCAGGCTGACAAACAACACCTACTGTGGATACCAGGAAGCTGTCAATGGAGACCTGGAAGATGGAGAGAAAAAGGGACCTTCCTCCTCCCAGAAGGATTTTGAAGCTTGTGGAAGGCTTTCAAGCCTTGCAGAGAGGCTCAGCCAGGCAGGGCAGTCTCCAGGAGGCCAAGGTCTCCCACTGCCAGCACATCTCCCTGTGCCTCTCTCCCACTGCCCCAAAAGCAGAAGATGTCCTTACATGTGATCACCTCATGTGGCCACAGGACCTTGTGCAAAGCAGCTGGGACGATGGGAGGTGCCAGCCAGGAGTGCTCTGCTCTCCCCAGACCTGAGCACAGACCATATGGTGTCCAGTGCATAAATACATGAAGTATTTCATAATGCCAGACACAAAGGCCAAATTCTGATCTAAATTAACAGGTATAAATCCCCAGAAAATCCAGTGCTGACATCAATGTTTTTTCCTTTTTTCCCCCCTTTGGCTAAGATAGGATCACACAGGTTTAAGCACAGATTAGATTCTGCTTCTGAGCTCCAGATATGTGGACTAGACAGACAGTCCAATACTTCAGAAACACACGTCTAATAGACAACAAGAAACAATTTTCTAGCAGCAAGTTGCCTAATTACCCATCCATCTAAGAGATGTTATCATGCCCAACATAACATTTCAAAACAGAACTCTCTTCTTTCTCCTGATTTCCATCATGGGAAAAAAAGCAGTTTCAGTTGCCTCAGACATTTAGGATTTTTTTTCCCCCCATATATGTGTGCAAAAGATTAAGTGCCTTAATATTTTTTTTGTGGGAAATAAAAAGCAATATGAAAAAGGAGAAATGAGCATCTGAAGCAGCAAATCAAAATATAGATGTATAATGACCCCAAACACATTGTGGTTTCCATCCCTGCAAAGAGGCACCTAAAGATGATGCTGGCATCTGAAGGTCATGCACAGCTCGGCAAATCAAAATTTGGGTGTACTTCCAGAGAAGCCTGAGGACAAAACAATTTTCAGCCTTCAACCTGCTCAGCTAATTGGGACATTTGGAAATCAGCCTGTTAATTAAAAAAATTCCATTGAAAAGCCTTGCTATCTCTGCATCCCATTCGCAGGACTTTTGCAAATCTCATGCAGCACAGGCAAACACCAAAAGCACCACCTTGTCTCCAATATCTGCGCCACAATTTGAGCCAGCAGAGCTGATGGAGAAAAAAATATATAGTTTTAAGGTCTGAGAAGCTTCAGTTGTTTTCTCCTCAACCAGGACTCAAGCTACCTGGAGACCCAATTTTAGGACTCACTCAGAATAAACCCTAGTTAGTTTTACTTCCAACTGTGATGGGTAAGTGTGGATCCTTGAGCTGTAAGCCTTTGGCGCAGCAGTTTGCCCCTCTGCCTAACCTGGGATCACTTGAAAGGTGAGGTCTGGAGCTAATGAACACCTTCAGCTGTGGCCCATCTCCATACTCATCTTTTTCTTTCCCCCCGCTTCCACCAACTATCCCAGAAAGTCTATCATGTGGATCAAGAACACCCCAAAACATTTTCTATCAAGCACACCAAAAATGCTCATTTTTGACATACAAAACTAAACTGGTCCGTACCAGCCCATCTCCAACGTCCCTGGGAGGGAAGGGTGACAGCGAGTCAGAGCTTGTGCTCACCAGGGGCTGCCTGTGCCATTAGTTACCATTTATTCCAGATACAGACACATCCCAAAATATCCACCTCCAACAAGAAGTCAGGATTTCAAGGAAGATCTGACTCCTCAGCATTTCAAGGAAGACCCAGTTCCTCTCTTCTCAAGCTGCAATGCCAGAAAAGGAATGAATATGCTCAAACAGGCAGTATTTCTTCAAAAATAAAATACTTCAGTGAAAGCAAATCAAACTAAACTACCTAGAACTGCACCATTAGCAACAGCCACCAACAATGACTTTTTTTCCCCTCTAAACATTCAAACTTCATTAAGTGGCCCTTACATTTTCCTCATAGGTCAAGGGAAAGGGAAAATGTGCCAATATATCTTACTATTAAACAGCAACCTGTTATTTTAATCAAGCACTGCCTACTAATCAACTGGAAGTTGATTAGACACTGGGTAAAAGCATCAAAGCGATCCAAGGGTGAAAAGACACGTTGCTACAGCACTTGGTGCACGGAGACACATGATGGTACCATCTGCCCCTCTGCAGTAGCCATTGAAACCATGAGGATAGGTGTGCAAAATCTCACTGTTCAACAACACTCCCTCAGGAACTCAAATACTTACAAAAATAAAAAAAAAATATTAAAATTGTACCAAATCATTATAAAAAACAGAGACAGGATGCATTTTTTAAAAATACAGTAAAGAGAAACATAAAAAATCCTACAAACCCTTCAGAAGACAGTGTGCCATTGAGCTGCCTCCTCAGCCAGTACTTAGGATGAAGATCTCACCAGTCATACAGGTATCGAGGCTGATCTCTCCATCCACAAGCAAACCCTGCCTCAACCTGCTTCCTTCCCCTGGGCAGAGCATCCTGTCCTGCTGGATCCATGGGAACAGTGCAGTGGGATGAGCCCCACCACCGCTCTCCATCAGACACCACCAGCCCCAATTCTTGTCCCAGCTCCTGCTATTCTCTCGGCCAGGTCAGATGGCAAAGCAGGCATTTCCCTCTGCATTTCCACAGACAGTACCCAGAGCATGAAAATGATTTTTCCCTCTTTGGGAACCCTGCTTGCTTCACAAGCCCTAAAGATCCTGTCATGTGAACATGTACAAGAGCTTATTTAGATGGAGAAAGACACACACTGTCACCACAGGACCTCGGGGAGATATATATTCCCTAATTGTGAGCGCTGCAGGTTGTATTTTTTATGGTAAGTGATCAAAAGATGTTAACGAGTCACCAAGATGTGGTTTGCCCTGGAGCGCTGGTGTTTTTTATTGGGCCATCTGGGCTTTACTGCAACGCAAACAGCATTACCGATGACTGTTATTAACAACATTATAATCATTAACAAAATACCACAGTGCTCGCATTTCAGGTGTCGTCTCACCTCCTGCTGCACAGCCCAGGCTTTCTGAAGGTTAGGCTGAAATGTAGGGAACAGCCTGCCCAAAACCCATCAGCAGGGAGAACACCCTGTCTCTGGATGCCCAGCATCCATCCAGCCCTCCCGTGTGCAGAGGCTGCAGTCACACCTCAAATACCCTTTTCTGCTTGGAAATAACCTCAGGCAGCAGCTGACAGTCCTGCTGCCGGGGCCAAACTCCTCCTTCCCCTTACCATGGGACAAAGAATAACTAATAGGCTTGTTCAGAGGTATACATGGTTAAGAGAACATACTGTCTTTGAAAGCCTGCCCCATTTATCTGCAAAAGGTGAACCCACGACTTGCTTGCACTCAAGCAGAAGATGGCACATGGGGGATGCCAAGTTGCCAAAAATCAGAAAGTGGAAAAAAGAATAATTTCTCTACCGCATGTATATGTGTGCTCATCACCTAGACAACCTCTCTGATGGAGTAAATGAAAATCAAGTATCTTCTCCACCAGCTGTTACTTCACTCATCATTTTTTTCTGTTGGGACACTAGACACGTTATGAGTATCAGTGACTTTCCTGGTTTTAGCCTCTTTTGTTGAAAAGCTGTGAAAATGCAAAATCATACCTGCAGCAGTGATCCTGACCTTGGATGCCTCTCCCTGGAGGAGACATCTCCACCTGAGCTCATCCCATCTCATTTTAGGCACTAAACTGGGACATGTGAGTTAGTGACAGCTCCAGTAAGCATCTGAATCAGGAACCGAGGTAATGGCAGAAAGACAGCTGGTGCAAAGAGTTCACCAATGTGGAAAGAGAAGCATTTTGGTCTGTACCTGCCAATAATTTGCAGTGCTGAATCCTAGTATGCCTAAGGGAGAGGAAAGATCTAAGAACCAGCCCACCCCCAACCCCAAATCTTGGCTAACACAGAGCTCACCCCGTGCACCCCATCCTGGAGGCACCCACTGCCCATCTCCTCATCTGGCTGCACTTCAACCCTGTGTTCAGTCCGAAGTCCATCTCTCCAGAGTACCACCAGAAGAACAAGGAGCAGAACGGCACTTTGCAGAAAACCATCCATCCACAGTGTTTGCACACACACTCCTTGCTACAGACACACCAAAAGGGTGCATAAATTCTTCCTAGAGTGCACTAAATCCAGGTAGTTTGATTCAAGATGCACACGAGAAAACCACACAGGGAAAATAAAATAAATAATTAATCTTACTTTGTGTAGATAGTGCTTCACTTTGCAGTGTGGTACCAGCCACACAGAGGGAGCCAGGAACCTCAGCTGATAGGGACTGGCATGGATCCACTGCTTTCCAGTGAAGCCAAGCCAATGCAAAGACAGCTGCAGACTAGGTCCAAAATATGAAGCCACAAAAAAAAGTTCCTTTAAATTATTGAAGATATACTCACTTCTGGCTCCCATGGCTGCTCTTACAGCTCTCTCTCCATTCAAAGCATCATAACCCACCCTTCAAGCAGGATTATTTTCCTTTTCAATTGGACTTTGACTCAACAGCAAATTTAATTAACTGACCTAATGGACTAGAGCTGTGGATTGAAAAAAAAGAAAAATCAACTCCCACAAAACACGCAACAGAAAGAAGCACTACTGCAGCCAAAACCAACCCCAAGTAAAACCAAAAGACCTAGAGAAAAAAAATGTGGCTTATGCTCCTGCTTTGTAGAGATGTAGAGATAATAAGAAGATCCTCAAGTTGCAAGGTACAGTTTCTTCTGCTGCCAACCGTTTGTTTTTTATTGTCGTTTAACAGACGATCCCAAAGCCCTTTACAAGCTTTTAAGCTGTGCAATACCTAACATGCCAAGAAGGCAGCTATCTGGGGAATACCACCATCCCCACACCCCAGAACTTCAGCCAAGCTGCATGCTGATACTCATTTTATTAAAACCTCATACATGGACACAAATAGAAGCTGTCACTGCACTCCCTGTTGGGGACATACTTCCACCGACATCCCGAGCATCTTCACCATCTCTACATCCCCTGAACCACACTGCTCCCGTGACACTGCAGATGCCTGTGCAGGAGTCCTGATTCAAAGGTCCTCACAAGAAGACAGGCACTTGTCTCCTCTATTGGTCTTGGTTCCTCTAACAAGGGGAGTCAGTGCAGGCACTGACCCAGCAGAAGATTGTACACACAAGATGGCCAACACCTCTGGCTGCAGCTATACGTTGTCTACACAAACCACATCTCTCAAACCACAGAGTCCTGACCACAGCAGAAGCAGCAAGCCCAATGGTGCCTGCAGCAGTGCCATGCCCAGCAGAGCCCCATGTCACCCTTCAGCCATGAAAAACCTGTCCCTGCTGCTCTTCCAAAACGCTCTTCACTCTCCTTCCCATCTTCAGAGCTGCTGGTGACATTTCTGGCCTGGGATTATTTATTGCAATGTTCAAAGCAAGCACACGTCACTTAAAAAGTGAAGCACCACTTAAAAGGCATGCCACTGAAATCCGACTGCATTACATATGATTATAAATCAGCTAACTTCCCATTGACTTATTTGAGAACACATCCACGTGCACACAAAAAAAAAAATCAGACATCCACTCATTAATGCTAACTTCATCGGTCGTGGTGATGAGCAGCCTATTCCCCTCACCCTTCTGACTGCGCAGAGCTGCTCCTCTGTTTGCCTTTTCTTCTTCTATAAGGAAAAAGGGAAAACAAAGAAAAGACTATTTCACGCCTGTCACAAGCTCACCTGATGGAAGCTTCCAAGAACAAATTCATCATTGCACATGCAAGGTACAGTCAGAGTGACGTGCATGCAAAGTGGTGATTAATTACAGACTTTTTGCTGAAGAAATTTCTGAGCATGAAGGGCAAAATTTACATTGCTGATAATCATCAGTTTTGTTAGAACATGTTTGGAAACAAAGTAATGGGTTGGAATTAGACTCCTTGTACCAGCTTTGACACCTGTATCTGCCATGTAAGAAAAAAAATTTAAAATACTTCAAAATATGGTCTTTCGGATACAGTTTCCTTCCTCTTCATCAAAAGATGGTGAGTAATGGGTGGAAAGTTGCTAGAAAACGTGTTTGTGAATCATGGGAGCCCAGTGTGGCAGAAGAATCATAGAATCTTCTAGGTTGGAAAGGACCTTCAAGATCATCTTGTCCAACCATCAACCTAACTCTGACAAAAATAAACACCTAGACAACAAACAAAATGCAACACCATCACTAAACCATGTCTCCCAGCACCACGTCAACCTGTCTTTTGAACACCTCCAGGGTTGGTGCCTCAACCACCACCCTGGGTGGCCCATTCCAATGTCCAATAACCCTTTCAGTGAAAAAATTTTTCCTAATATCCAGCCTGAACCTCTCCTGGCATAACTTGAGGCCATTTCCTCTAGTCATGTTGCCTATGACTTGGGAGAAGAGACCGATCCCTGCCTCTCTACACCCTCCTTTCAGAGACTTGGAGAGAGCGAGAAGGTCTCCCCTCAGCCTCCTTTTCTCTAGGCTGAATAACCCCAGCTCCCTCAGGCTCTCTTCATAACACTTGTGCTCCAGACCCCTTACCATCTTTGTTGCTCTTCTCTGGACCTGCTCCAGCACCTCAATGTCTTTCTTGTGGAAGGGGGCCCAAAACTGGACACAGTACTCGAGGTGGGGTCTCACGAGTGCCCAGTACAGGGGGACGATCACCTCTCGGGTCCTACTCGCCATGCTGTTCGTGATACAGGCCAGGATGCTGTTGGCCTTCTTGGCCACACTTCAGCCAACAGTTGACCCAGTAGGGTCCCACTGCCCAGCCCCTCCAGAGGACAAGAAGGTCTGACCCTGCCTGACCCCCACAGTGCACATAGGCTGGGCAAAGACATAGCACAGGAGGGAAAGTCACCACTTCCTAGGGGTCTCTGCAGCCCTGCCCAAGACCTCCACACTGTGGAATAGCAGAAAAGGCCACCAGCCACACTGGATCCATAGCTGCAGTTCAGCCCCACCGCTGCTGCCCATGGGTGGGAGCACAGCCCGGGGGGAACTCACCACTGCTCTCTCCAGCACACCCAACTGCCAATTTCTACTGACTGTTTTCATGCCTAGAGAACAAAAATAGGAGATTCAGAAATTGTTTGAACATAAGAATTCCTATCCCAGTCAAACATTTCCAGTGTTGACAAAGCCCTTGAGTGAGGTTAGTGATGGGAGTCCTCCTGACCCACAGCCTGCATGGTCTGTGTCTTGGTCTGCCTCAGCTGTGCCATGCAGGGCTTGACACCATCTCCCAACCCTTTAAAAATAAAGGCATGATGAAGGCTGCTTACAGAACAGGTGATGTCAGTGCTGAACACCTACAGCTACATCATCTCATGGCAAATTATGTCAAGTACCAGAAGACACTTTGCCAGTGTCTGAGCTCTGAGATCATTCAATACTCCCCTCTCACTCTTCTGATTTTTGACTTTATGCCCAAATTGGTTGCCACTAAGAAGTGCAATTAATGTCTCCTCCTCTTCTGCACAAAACAACTCCCAATGGCACCAATTAAGCACAGGACCGACAAGGTGCACTCCCAGCCAGCTCCATTCATCCGGTGGCAATGCTGGGAACAGCTTCTGCAGAGGACAGAGTGTTAATTAAGCTTCCCCGGAGATTCCAGCGATGGCCACCACTTGCAGAGTGGTTACTGGGACAGCCACCATCCTGCACAGGCTCATCTGCACACCCATAACTGCTTCTTTGCTCATCTTGGAGGCAATCACAATCATGCCAAGTTGGTAACACTGCCACTTTTACCTGTGAACACTAGGCTGGCGTTCTCCAGTTCTTCCTGTGGAACCTTGAAGCTGAAGGACTCATTGTAGAAGGGATCTATCGTGCCCCGCATGCAGGAGGTCTTCTTGGTTTTTGTTAATTTTAATCCATGAACAAGCTGAATTTTCACAAAGGGGTCTGATAAGAAACACAAAACACAGGCTCTGCATTACAGGCGTCGTCAGTCGGCACCCCAGTTCCTGAAGGTTGGGCACCACAGGGATGGACCATGCTGGAAAATGGCATTTGGAAATGACCGGGACTTGTTCCCCCATCCCAATCCCAGGGATTTGCAGTGACAAAAGTCAGGCAGCTTTATTAAAAAGGCTACCTGCCAAAACCACAATTAATGACAGCCTTGATAGAGGCCAAGCATACAGTTCTTTTTGGAAAATGCCAATATTCTGGCAGCAGCAGTGGTTGGGGCAGGGAACATGGGGAAAACACCTGAGGACACATGCATGAAGCAATTACCAGCAGGCTCAGAAACAGCATGGAGCAATGCACGGGCACTGGAAAAACACCATCTACAGAGCAAATAGATATCTCAAGTGAAACCACTGCAACATTAACACTTGGGCAGCATCAGCAAAACACAGCACAGGCACAAAGGGGCTGCCTCACAGAACACAACATGGGGGGAATTCAGAACTGCTGGTTCCTCAGCTCACCCTGCTTCAGAGATTTTTACTTTAAATATGGCAAAGGTAGTCACACCCTCCATTTTATCTCAGGGTAAGCTTTCCAAATACTTTTGTTACTGTTGGCTCTATATATATAAAATTAATATCCAGAGCCTTGTATTAATAGGAATTGAGCATCCAAATCCCCCTGGGTCCCCCACAAACTGATTTGCCTTAAGAGCACATATAATCTGTGCATGAGTAATGTGAGAAATGCACTGCCCTTTACCTGAACCTTGGCTCATGTCTGTCTGAAGAAGCTGTTTGGCTCTAATGATGTCCACATTCAGTCTTCCTGCGCTGGGCAGGTAGTTTAGGGACAACAGCAGCTCTCCCAGCTCCACTTCATTCTGCAGGGAAAAGGGAATGTGGAAATTCAGAACTGAGCTCGGAGGGAAGCAAAGAGCAGGAAGAGAAATTAAATAAATCCCATTTGTCTAAATGCCTGAAAAATAAATTTTAGTCACGCTCTAAACTGCAACCAAGAACCATCTGGTGGTACCTCATGTTGAGCAGAAACAAGAAAGAATACTATCTCCAGGTGAAGATCATTCTTTAATTGCTGATCCTTCACCAGCTTTTCAGCAGTCATGCAAAGAAGACCTAAAAGGAGGAATGAATACAAGGTCAGTAGTTTCTACCTGCTCCATTTTGAAAGTTCCAGGTGGTTCTTATCACACCAACCTCACATCTTATATCTTATTAATGTATAAAAAACAGATCCATTGGAGGAGACATCCTCTTTCCTTCCCAGCCACCAAGAACTACACCAGCCAATTGGAAAGTTCAGGCACGAGATGGTTAATGCATCCCTGGGTCACAGGAAGGCAATTCAGAGGAGACAGCCCCTTGGCATCCTACCCACAGACCTCGACAGAGCTCAACTGTGCCCTTGCTGCATGTCAGGCTGTACCATGGCCATAGCTTCACAGCAACATAGCTGCTCAGGCATTATTTCTTTTCCTTTTACTTAATGATGCTTAAAACTAGTAATTAAAAAAATAGAGCTGACATCACTGTTCCTCAGACGTGACAGTTTAAAGTAACCTCTCCCCGCTAGCACGACCTGCCTCTGAGATGCTGTGATTCTCAGATGCAAAATACATGCAATGAAACAACTCTGAAGACTGAAAAGACACCAGCCAGCCCAGGCAGGGCATCCATCCATCTGACTTGGCTCAAGTCCATGCAGGAGTGCAGAGCTAGTTCTTCAACGCAAATAGCCAAACAGCTCAAAGCCAAGCCTACACTGGATGGTCACAGCCCATTCCCAAAGGAGAAGAGCTGCAGTAGTATTGCAGTCATAACAGAAGGCTTAACTATCTTCACTGATGCCCCAAATATTAGATTATGGATGTCAGAGACTAAAGGACTGGGCGACAATAAAGAAGAAAAGCTCTGAGACACAGTCACAGCCTGAATTGACCTGAAGAACCAGGTTCATCAGCAGATGGGCCAGCACCACCATCAGAGATGAGGTACTCACCCCCAGCAAAGCTATCAACAGCTCTGCGGAAACCGAGGCTCAGGCTGTCAGGAAACCCAACCAGTTCATGGCTATTCAGCTGCAAATGGAAAAGCCAAATTTCCACCAAGCACATATGAACCAGAGGCCTCAGACCAAACATGAGGAGGCACTTGAGGAAAAGCCCCGTCCCCCTGCCAGGAGCTACACAGCACTTCTCCCCCGGCTGGCCAGCAGCAGACAATGGCTCCCGCTGACAGCGGCCACACGAGCCAAGCGCTAAAGCTGACGTCAGGAAATGGAATTAAAAGTTTTCCCCCAGGCACTTTCTCTCCTCTCCTGTTCCTGTTGACTACTCCCGGGGAAGGCAGCAGGACGTGCATGGCATGCAGGAGCAGGTGGCAGGCTGAGGAAGCCCTGCGCCTCCCATGCTACATAATACAATTCCAGTTAATTCAATACCTTTTTTTGGCTTTCCACAGAAAATACGGCAATAGTCTGCCCAATTTCAGGAGCTGACAAAACAACCCCTCTGCGTTTAACCCCACACATTTAATGAGCAGAGGACATGAGAAGCACCCTGAGAGGAGCAAGGCAAAGGCTGCAAGCACAGCAGCACCCTGACTCAGCCCCTGGGCAAAAGCAATGATCTACATCACAGGTCCTAAGGCAAACCCACTCTCATCACACACTCTGCTGCCCCAGAGCCAGTTCCAGAACAACCTGGCAGCATCCACCCCAAGGCAGCCCATCTTCTGCCTGATCTTCCCCACAACCCCTCTGCCTTATGAGAAAAAACATTTCTTGCCCCAAACTCCTTTTGTCACAGCATCTCTCAGGTCACTTTATGTGGCAGTATACGGCTACACAGCACACACATATTCCCCATATGTGTTTTCTTCTGTTTCCACAGTATTTTTGCTTCACTGAGAAGGCATCCCTCTTCTGTCAGACTTTGCCAACTCCCATACCACAGCTCTGTTCATCAGATTTTAAGTTCCTCCAATGAGAAAGGCATTCCCCAACACAAACCTGGCTCAATACACACACAACACTCATGACTTCTGTGAGGCCAAACCATACCTACATATACCATTATGCCCAGTGGTTGCACAATGTAAAGATCTAAGATACTCTTGCATGCAAGGTGATTTAAGCATCATCTATCCAATTTGAACTATTATCATTGGTTTGATTTTCCACAAAACCACTCCTCCTGAGTCTGTGGCTGGAACAGCTTGAACATTTATCATCACGAACATTTGGTAATTTCTAAATCTATTACCAGGACAGTAAAGAAGCCTTGTGGTGCCCACACCACCACCCACAACAGGACTCACCTGAGCTACCCTTCGACCCCAGCTCATTTTTTATAACATATCAACAGCATTTTTAACATATCCAGTCCTACTTCCACTTGCATCCACCACTGTGTCAGGGTCCAGGCAGGCTTAAATTCCTAGAAATTCAGGTACACTTGGACAGCACAAATTAGGAAACAATTAGTGATGTATTACCTGCAGAAGAGACAATCAAACAGCTCCAGCTGCAAATACCAAACTTCTGGCACAGCCAGGAGGCAGGCGGGCACTAGTCAGGGAGGTAGGACCTTTCAAGTCACATCATGTTTAAGATCTGGGATTAATTATTTCTGGATTTGTCCACTTGTGGAAACTGTTGACCTTATCCAAGACCTGCAGGAACTAAGGGGCTTCCCTGGGTCAGGGAGGAGAGCGAAGCTCAGCAAGGGAAAGTAGATCTCCACACCTTAACAACACATTTACATTTATGCTCCATTTTTAAAAAATGCCCCACACTCTACAAGTTGGACAGGGTATATAGAACCCACTGAGGCACAGGCAGGAGAACCAGGCATCTACCCTGACCTGAACCTTCCCCAGCACCGTGTCCTGTAACCCCACAGAGTTACTGAAGGAGCCACTAGAAGGTAACCATCACACTACTGGCTAACCCATGAGTCTTCGATAAGTAAAGATAACGCTAATTATCCAATTTAGGTTAGGGATTTGGCACCTCTAGAAAAATCTTTTTTATACTATCTGGGCTTAAATTTGAGTCAGGCGAGATACAAAATGCTGTACTTTGTAAGTGCGATCCACTGAAGGTAGAAGACAGACTGACACCAGCTTCAATGAGTCTCAGATCAGGCAAAATTTCCCAAATCTCAAGAGCACTTTCTGCCCCCTTAATGTTTTTCAAGCATGACCAGATTTCTCTTAATTATTTTAAGGGAAGAAACACACCATCCAACCCACAGAGGCCATGGCAGGATGGATGTGCTCAAAGCCAGCAAGAAAGCAGCAGCCCTGTTGTGGGCAGAGCACCAGCAGCATTTGTAGCAATAACAAAAGGTGTTTTCAGAAGGAAGCCCAGATCCCTGGGTAGCTCACCTCCCAGTACAAGTGACTCAGCCTTTTCAAGGCACTTAACTCGAGCAGTGAACTGCCTCTGATCTTACAAATGCATTATTTCTAGCTTAGCCAGGAGGATCTACGAAACATGCTTCAAATCCTGCCACAGTGCCTGAGGGGATGTCAAGCACTTGGGAAAACATGGCCAGCAGCCACCACGCATTCCTCCCTGGCACATCGGACCAGCATCAACTCCACCATGTCATGCTGCACCACACTCAATAGCTTTCTCCTGTTCTTTAGTCACCTATCATTAGCAAACAAGCAAGGAATTGACAGGTTGCTCCAAGAAGTTCAAGGTACAAGGCATCCCTCCTCAGGCTTTAGTTCCCCGTGCTTTCCTCGACAAGCTCATGCCATGGTGTACCTTTGCTGATATCACAGGCTTGCTAATAAGACACACTGGTGGCACAGTTTGTGCCAGAGATGAAGATGAGGATGAAGACAGAGCTACAAATTAACAGACTCCTGGCTCAGCCGGCAAAGCAGAGATAACTGGGGAGCATAGTGGGGTCCGTGTGAGATGGAGAAACGGGGCCCTTTAGGCTAGGGATCAGGCAGGAATCTCAGCTCAGGGAGGGACGAGTGGCCACAAAGGTCTCAGGTGGCTTGTGGGACCACAGGAGCTGCCCAGACTGCTCCTCCAGTCCGTGGACCCATGATCTCAACTGCACCTCGGAAACACTCTGTGCTGCATAACCATTGCCCCTGTACCCATCACCTTGTTTATAGCCATCTTTATCAGCAACAGCGTTAAGGCAGGTCTCGCTGGGGGACTGCAGGCACAGAAGCACAGCTTTTGTCACACAGTGGAGCCTCCCCAAAGCTCAGAATTACGAAGGGGCTGAGCTGAGAAGAGGGACACAAGTTTATGCATGAGAGGTGTCATCACCACATTGTTCAGTGTAGGGAAAGGAAGTGTCTGAATTTTACTTTTCCTGGGTCTTTTCATCAGGAAAGTAAAATGCTGTTGGTTTTGCCTTGAATATATTGTTCACAGAATGCAGTGTGCAGAGGTGCCCCTCCAGCACTGCCGTGCAAAGGCATCATTTTAGTTGCCATTATTATGCTGATGACACGCTGATTTGTGCCGAGATCCCAGATGACCCTGGAAAAGCAATTTCCTGTTTGATGAGGTGCCGGAGTGACACCAAGTCTGGGATGTCTGAGACTCTCCTGAAGCTCCGATTAACATTTCACTCCCGGCAGTTCCTCTCCGCAGCTGCATTACGCAGCCAGTCCCTTGGATCTGCAGCCTTGGGCTCGCCTGGGATCCAGAACCTTCTGCAGTTACTGTTTGGGTTGAACCAGACACATATAAGAAGTTTGGTTTTTTTCTTTTCTGAAACACAAAGAGGCTACCTCAAGGGAACAAGAGTTTTTAATTAATGCCATTTGCACATCTTGTTTGGATCAGGACAATTCTCTCCTCACAGCCCCCCCAGACTGTTGGCTGTGCATTGCTGCACCACCAGCACAGTTCTGCAGCTGAAACCCTCCCCAGTTCCCAATGGGAAACAGAGCACATTACATCAGCACAGACATCTATGCAACGCTCCTAATGAAGTTTCAGATTGATTTTCCTCCTCAAGGTTATCTGTGATGGTACCTCCAGGCACATTAGAAAACCGATGGTTTAGAACAGTTTGCTCTAACGGGCTTTCTACAGCATCCTGTGACACACACAGGAAGGCTGAGCTACTAAGAACCAGAACCCGAAAAAAAATAAATATACTAACCAATGGATAAGAACAGTGCTACCTATGTAACAGACCAAGTAGATGTATGATGAAAAGGGTCACAAAATCCCTTCTAAAGCCTAACTGGCTTTGTATCTGTTTGGACAGCCATGAGAAAGCCTCTCCTGTGCAAAGACTTTTGGGAAGAAGGTCTCTTAAGGGGAGGTCCTGCTCACAATCCCTACCAGCCCCTTCTCTGGGCTGCTCCTCAGCAAAATACATCCCACAGGATCCTGGTCCTCTGCAGAAAGGGCAAGGAGTGAACAGCACAGAGCAGAAGGGATGAGGTGACCAAGATGACAGTTGGAAGCAGAAGAGATAAGGACAGAGAAAAATCATCAGGAAGAAAAATTTCTTAGTGCTAGAGCTTTTACGACTGGAAAAGAGGAAAGAATCACCAAAACACATCTGGGGAAAAAATATAGATACAAAGTGTAAGAAAGATGGTAGAATATCATAAGCCAAAATATGACAACAAACCACAGGCTAAGAGACAAAAATGTTGTCATCATTACAGACATCCCATCACAGCATCCCATCACACCTCCCTCAATTCCAGTGACCTGCAGGGTGGTGGCATCCCGCTCCCAGCCAGGCCTTACCCAGAGCATCTCTCGCACTGGACACAGGTAAACTGCCAGGTCAATTTTAACATCCTGTTAATGAGAGAGCACAGCCCCATGTAACCAATTCATGTTCATCATCAGTTATTCTGCATCATTCCTTTAATTAAGCAGGTGCTAAGCTGGCACAGGCCACCTGGCCACATGGCAGAATTCAAGGTAGCACCCAAGAGGAATGCTCCAAAATGAGTTATTATCTGAATTTCAAGTTCTCTTCTCCCTCTTCCTTCCCAGCCGAGGCAGGGTAAGAACAGCAGCGCAGTACCTGTTGCAGTCTTATCCCCGAGATGGAAATCAAAAATTGCAGAGAGCTTCCACAGCAAAGCCACTCCGCTTGTGGAGCACATACCATTTTGAACACATAAAGCTGACAGCTTCTTAAATGACCGTCATTCCAATGCACTCATAGTACAAAGATTAAAAAGCAAGTCTAATACATACTCCCTCTACTGTAAAAATAAGGGGAGAAGGAATTTTTATGCTATTTTCCCACCACGACCAGGCAATCTTTTTTTTCTCTTGTGGAATGATCTCCAAGCTCTCATTACTGCTGGTCTAAAACATTTACTCCTACCCACTCAAATCTGCCAAAAGAGAAATGAATCATATGTCAATAAAACTTGGGGTCCTGAACATGTGTTTCAGAACTAATCTTAATGGCGAAATGTGCGAATCTGAGCCCAGCTACAGCAAGGCCTGCCAACTTCATTCATGGTAATTAAGCAAAGCCACACACATTTAAGGGGATATTTAAGGAGCGCAGAGTGTTCCTATGGGGACTGGACTCAAGAGCTACTCCACAAGCATCTACAGCACTTCAGAAACACATTAATTACCCTGCAAGAAAAAGCCTCCCAGAACTACTAGGGATACTGAAATTTGGCAATACCTGCATTGACATTTTCTAAAAGAAATAAGTCTTTCTGCTTAGTTGCTGGCTCTGATGATACATCGGATGGCAGCTCACCTGTACCTCTACCTTGGATTCAACCCCCCCAGGTGCTCAATGCATGATCCAAACTAAAAAAGCATTATGCACAGGTATGGTTAGAAGCTTAGCATCAGATGGTTTATTGCTCTGATTCCTCAAGGCTGAGAAGACAGTATGCTGCTCATCCATATCTGGGTTCTCTGACTACCCATTCCTGACATAACCACCACAGCAATGCTGCACAGCCCGTCTCCTTACACTCAAGCTAAGTTCTAAGGCCGTTAGTTAATAAGCAATTCCATGAGGTGTTAATGAAGATGTTCTGCCATCAATGACAATGGGCTTTCCCCCATTGAGGGCCTCTATATCCCATCTACAGGCCTAAGGAGCTTATCCTGCTCCAGCTCGCAGTGGAGTCAACGCTTTTGTTGGTTGCAGAAGCTGGACCAGCCTCAGCCTGGGAGAAAACCACCCGTCCCTGCCGACACCACATGCACCAAAAGATTGCTGGAATCAACCACCTTTTTTGGCAGGGCTCACTCATGCTGGCACAGGCCTGGACTGAGGCAGCATCCCAGCTCTGGGCTTGATGGGGCTCAGGGTGATGGTAGGACAAGGACCAAGCACCTGACTTTATCAGCACACTCCATGGCAGTGCTTCCAGGTGGGTACAGAAAGTGCAGAACAGATGTTCATCTTAACCGGTACCATTTAGGCCACTTTCTCTGCTCTTCTAGAAACTTGCCCCATCCCACTCCCACTGGTATGAAAAGAAAACCTTCCCCACAGCTCCTGCCATCTGGATTCACTTTCCTACACCTCTCCAGCTCATCATGTTTCTATCTTTAAATGCCAGTTAAAAATATATAAATTTAAAAAAATCACATATTTTATATCGTTCAAGTTTACGTATCACATCTATGCCTGTCTGTTTTTCTCTCCTGCTTCTTACTGGTTTTCCAAGCACCTGCTTCAGCATTTTCTCCACCACGATCTTTATCACTGGGGGGGGGGGGGCTGCTGCCAGATGCAGCTCCATGCCCAAGCCCCGGGGCAGCCAACCCAGCCCAGAAAATTTTCATTGACTCATAATCACAACCATCTCAAGTTCATCCAACAAAAACCTTAAGAAGGCTGTCTGTCCCTCAACTAATCAAGCAAAAATGTGAGAGGCATAAAAAACATTGTCAACATGTCAAACTATCATTCCACAGGCAGAATCTTCCAACTAGCAACCAAAAAAACCCTCAGATCTCCAGCACAAGCAGCACTGTTATCGAAAGATATTAAAACGCAGTTTATCAAAGTAATAAGCTTTATTGTTTTACTTCTTCGAGGATTTACTTCAACCCTTTGATCAACTTTAGTCACTACTAAGAGAAAACACACTTTATTCAATGAACTTTGAAAATCTTATCACTGAGAAAACATGGGACGATGACACCAAATATCCTCCCTGAATATCCTAGTAGGAATACTTTCAGTTGCAGTGTGGCAGCTAAGGGCCAGCCAAAAAAACAAGGAAGTTTGAAAAGACCAAAACAAGGCACTTCAGTCATCAAGGTGAGAAGGACTTTTTGCCTAAATTAAGTTTTTCCATACAACAGCAAGGCTCGTAAGGCCAGGTGTGCTCATTGAAAGGGAGTTTTCTCTTCCTCCTCCCCCCCCCTTCCTTTTGTAAATATCAGAAATGCCAATTTCTGCATAAATAATTTATCTTGAATCCCGGTGAAGCTGACAGCACTGCTGAGAACAGCAGCAGCTTTCAATGGAACTTTGCAGAGGGAGGGAGCTTGGCACACAAAGGCAGAGATGATTTTGTCTAATCAAGGTCTGTATTAGCTGTGGAATGAATCCATGTTACTAATAAAGAGGTACATAATACAGAGAAGTATTTATCATGCAAAATGTGGAGGGGGGGAAGTAAGGCTGCACGGTGTGAATCACAGGAGGGTAAGAGGATGTGAAGAGGGGAACTCTGAACTCCAATACCCAATGCAGAGCCCGTGATGAACCATGAACGCCAAAAAGAAAAATAATTGTTGCAGGCATTTGTAAAACATTTGAGGAACAGACCGAGGCAGCAAAGGGAGCCCAGGAATATCTGTCCTTGTTAATTTTCCTTACGAACCGCTTTGCAAGGTAACCCCTCACCCCCAACTGCCAGTCTACCAAGCAGAGCAGATCCCACTGAGATGAAGACACGTCCTACATAAAGACACACTCAGGGACCCCATGGTTTTGACTTGTGTGCAACTTTCAAAACTTCCCTTCTCGTAGGAACAATGTTCAGACTAATCCCAAAACACTCCTACTTGTATTACAGCAAATCTAATGGGCTCTCTTGCAGTTATACAGTGTCTTGATCATCTCCCTTACAGATGAAGAAGGTCTGAGCAAGAGGTGAAAGTGCTCTCCACTCCTCTGCACACAGAGAAGGGGCAAAGCAAGAATCAGAGACCTGGATGACTTCAAATAAAAAACACTGCTTGGTGGATTTTACTTCCAGACGTGCCTGACAACAAGTTTCCACTCCACATCAGACTCTTGGATCCCCACCATAAATCAGCGGTGAGGTCAATGATTTCCTGCTCATCTCACCCAATACCTCTGTCTACGCATAAAAATTAAAGAAAATGTGAACCATCCAACTTCACACAGAGTTTTGATTCAGCAAAGGCTCTAAAACTCAGAAATTGCAACCTTGCGTGGTACCCGTCCTCCTGTTTTTACGTGGTCCTATGCCTCTAGTTACGTGGGTGATACTGCTAGGAGCAAACTTGGTAGCCAACTGCCATTCCTGGTTGCAAAGCTCAGATCTTCCCATTGAACAACTCTTTTCCTGGCTGGCAAGGAGGTGGCACTAAGCAGGCCCCCTTCCTGAGAGCAGACGTGGAAGCGCACACGCATCTTCTCTCCCCATCCCATAGTCAAATCTAGTCCAAAACACGTGCTCAAACTTGCCTGCATGCAACGTGCCACCTACATCAGAGAAAATTTATGGCACGTTTATTTCCTTCAGGGACATGACGAAAATAAATCTACCACTACCTTGCAATTTTTTGCTCATGCATTAGGCCACAAGTCTGTGGAGATTTTGTCTTCTATGCACTTCATTGAATCAAATCATTACTGAATTGGCACCAGTGCTTCCCCTCACATCCCCAACCACAGAAGTGACCCATATAGGACAGTGTCACTGCAGCTTCTGGGAACGGATGCAGGTCACTGCAGTGACAAGAAAGATCTTCCAAAAGGTGCAGGCGTCCAAAGTTATCTGGAGTTGTTCTCAATAAAGCTGACATAGGATCTTTTGTCATGCTACCTCCTTCATGCTAATGAAGAGAAAGACAGCTCCTCTACCTCACATTAATAGTTGTAAGACCAGTTATAGTCCCACATTATTTCAACCCAGCAGATGCTGTATTAACAAGATGACAATGACTAATTAGAAACCACATAACTTGCCAACAAAAAAAGGACCCACACAAAAACAGTGAGAAAAATTGTGACAATAATCCCGTAAATTCTATTACCTGAGAACTAGGCACAAGGGCTTTCCACCAGTGTCCGCCTTTCACAAGGTCTACATCACTCAAGGGCATTGACACTTTGCCAATAACACAATGGCGTGAGAATTTGTCAAAATCCACTACGGTTAAAAGCAGAGTTCTTCTCTGGGCTTCTAAAAAGGGGATTTCAAATGTGTACCTCTCTTCAAACACCGGGTTCTGTGTTTTGCGTTTCACTCCCGTCTGCTTGGAGTTCTTCTGATCTGGAAGAAGACAGATCTTCACATAGGGGTTGGAGTGAGCCATGTCCTGCCTTGAACCGTCGTAAGAAATTGGAGGAGGCAGATCTTTAGCTTCGATGACTCGCACTATTAGATAATTATGCAACAGATCGTACTGAGTGCTAAAATGCAGCATGCCCAGCTGATACTTCGATAAGATCTCCTCATCTGTCAAGGAGTCCATATCATCACTATTCGAGTCAAGGGAGTAGAGTCTTGGTTCAAATTTTCTAAAATAGTCATCTGGGGTATAGGTTTTTCGAAGAATAGTTGGCTGAACTATTTCTTTCTTAGCTCCTATTATTCCAAACTCGATAGGTTTAATGTCAATTAACGGAGAACTTGGCCTCCTTGACTCTAAACCTAAAGGAGAAAAATACACAAACATGATTGTTAGAAACTCAACTGAAGCCAGTACAGGCACAAGTCAACTTGTGCTTCTTTGGGTACAGCTATTCTGTGCCTGTGCAATGTTCAGCACAAGAGGCTCCCCGGTGGGACTTTTCACCATTAAATTGCCAAAAATTAATAGCATCCTTAGTTACACTGAAGTGCAAGCTCAGCTACAATTCCCACCACCTCGTCTCTTTTCACATGCAATTACCATGCACATGCTTCAGCAAGAAAAACAGGGTTGGCCCCTTCCACTGTGTTCCTGCAGAACTGGATGAGATTTTAATCAATGTACCTTCAACTTGACTTGATTCTTTGTCTAAAAGATGAAAGAGCAAAGCACTACAGTTTGATTTTCTTCCACACAAGAATTACATTAATGTTGGAAGGACGACCTTACTTGAAATCCGCCTGGTGAGGCTGTAAGTGGACCGTGATGTATCTGAAGACGATCGCCTTCTGTCAGGGGAAACATCCTGAAGAGTGGGAGGCAGCTCACTGATTGTATTATCAGAGTCTCCATCTTTGTCCTCATTTTGGCTGCTTATCCTGTTAGAATGAGAGACCTTTGGGTGATTCAACCCAGCAAAAGGAGTATATACAGAATAAAAATGCCTTCTGTTATTCTGGGTCTAATCTTGGGTGCACACCCCTGGATGCTGCAGGGTATCTCCTGATCTATTTGGCATGCAAAAGCCTGAGCAACTGACTTGAGACCTATGTAAAAAACAGATTCTTTATCTTTCTGCCTGTCCTTCATACAGAGTTATATCAGTTTTAGAGTATGACAGGCAACATGGGCACATGTGACTCAGATCTTGATCAGAAGTATTATATTTGTCTTTAAGAAAAAAAGAAAGAAAAACCGCAAAGCCCAAACAGTAGCTCATTGCTGTACATTCACAGCTACACTTTGGAAGTATGGCCTTCTCTAGGAACGAGCCAGCACAAGATACCATCCATCTCCAAACCAACCTGCTCCAACCGTGCTCCAACATCTCCAACCTACCACACGCTCCTCTCAGTAAAACAGTGCTGTGCAGCTGCACCACTAAGGTTTCAAAACTTAGAAATACAATTCATTAAGAGCTATTTATTGACATGCCTTTTAAAATAACTGGCTGTTTTTATCCACTTCTACAAACCAGAGGTGATTCTCACAATATAGTGATTTTACTGCCCAGAGGTCTCAGTGGGAGCAGGGAAGTCAGCGGGATCTACATAACAAAGCAAGTTTCCAGGAGAGCCGTAGCATCTTTGAGAAGACTCAACAGAAGATTGGCATCATAAAAAAGTCCACATGTAGTTCCTATTTCAGTTTGTTTACATATATATTTATATCTGTATGTGTTGTTTTTGTATAAAACAATGTTCTTTTTGAAAACCTCAATGTGTCCCGGCCGCAGTGGCTCACAAAAGCAGTCAGGAGCTTCCAGCCTTGACTGAAAGAAGAGCAAGAGCAGACAGTGACAACTACAGGAGATAAAGCTTCCACCTGAACGTTCAGAGGGGAGCAGCTGCCGATGGAAATGAAATCACACAATGGTGTCTGACGCATGGTGCATCATGTAAAATAAGCTTTTTCGTTAATCCATGAGACAGAGTACTCCAAAAAATAGCAGCAGAGCACAAGGGAAAGCATCAGCATGAAATGAGCAAAGCAAAGGGGGATACTGTGTGAGTTTTGCTCCTGATTCACCCTTTCTGTGTGGCTCGGTTGGGTATGGCTCGGTTGGGTATAAACGAAATATGTTGAATCATTTGCTTTAGTAATCAATGACCAGAGTAGAGCATAAATATATTCAGTAAAAAGCTAAATAAACTCACAGAAAAGGCCACCCAAATATAAAATAGATTTAAATTGGAAATTCTTATCAAACCCACAAAGTTCACAGCAGGATCCATGCAAATCTCACCAATTCAGAGTCACACAACTCATCCATATTAAAAACAAACAAACAACAAAACCTGTTAACAATCAAAACCAAACCCTATGCTAAAAGGGACATACAATATTTGCACAACTCTGCAGCCCATTAAAGGTAGTCGTCCAAATCATGCGGTTTGACATATAATCAGTACTTGGAACACAAATAGCTTTTTCATGCCTAAATGTGGGTCTACACAATCAAAGGCAGAATTTGAATATACTTGTGTTTGAGAAGCAAATGCACAGAATGAGGAGAAGGCAGAGTGAAAAGGGAATCAGGAAGAGAGGCATTAAGGATGTTCTACAATGGGTAAACGTAATAGTGAGTTAATAACATACAGATGACCTTTAGTAAGGAAATTGCTACTGAGCCACAATAATTTTTCCTCAAATAAACTTTGGCTCTGGTTAAAGCAGCTCTGTTTCTGTTTAATCCAAACCTTTGGGAAGGAGTTGCGTCCTGATTTCAATTCAGTCTCACAGACCGTGCATCGTTTATCTTTGGGGTTTGAGTAGAATATTCAATAACCGGCAGCACCGACACACACCCTCACTCCCGGCCCATTTCACCAAGACCAGGATGCAAGCACTCCTCATGAAATAACAAGAAGCTGCCATACATTCAGGTCAATCCAATTAGACTCACTTCAGTCAGAATTCTTTTTCCTAAGTTGCCACTGTAAAAAATTCAGAAAGTGAGAAAAATCAACAGTCTCCCAAGAGGAAGGGCTTGAAACTGCAGCTTTAACGTTCCCTCCTGAATTTTCAGGACAATGAGGTGTCTCAGAGCTGCCAAAGGGAAAACCTACAGGCAAAAAGTAAGGGATGGATTACTAAGCATGGGCAAAGAAGATGATAAAAGCAGTTTTCTCCCGGGGACTGGGTGGGGAGGTAAGGAAGGGGTAAATTGCATTCTGCTTTACACCAGTGTCCTGGGCCCATGAAGAAGTGGCAAGATGGAAAGATCTCAGCTGAAAACCTAGATCTATTTTTAAAATACGTTCAGACTGTGAACAGGGAACACAATTAATTGGTTTGTTCCCAAATTCAATGCATGCATCGAAACGCAGAATACAGTGGCATCAAATCCATCTTCCATTTTAATGGTTTCCACTAAATCCAAGAGCCACCTTTTCAAAAATAAAAGAAAAAAAAACGCCGAGGAGTCAATCAGCATACACAGATCTGCAAGCACTTAAAACATACCCATTATACACCTTATTCTGAGACCAATTCCAAACTCCTACTCTGCTCACACATCTAACTCCAGACATTGTTTCCTACCTCCAAAAATGCATACTGAGACTTAAGGGTAAGATCACCACAGTGAAAACAGAAATCTTCTGCCTCTGAATTCTGAGCCAGCAGAGGCTGCATGGAATCATTTCCATTTTAAATTTGCACACACAAAAAGCGTGGCCCTCCCATTGATCAGCAAACAAAACACACTTCTGCCTCTTTTCCTCTTCATCTTCCAGACCCCTGTTCCTCTACAGGCTCGTTTTCTGCCCCTCTCCTCTCAATCACTTTCCCTTGGCTCCTTTCCCTCTCCTTATTTCCTCTGCTCTCTTTTCCCTCCTCCATTCACTCATTTCTGGGTTCCCCCACCATTTTCCAACTAAGTCACCCTGGAAGCTTAAAGCATCGCCATCTTCCCTGGCACAACTCTGGGTCTATCTCAGTTCAAGAGGAGAAGCCAACAGCCTTTTCAAGCAAGCAAAGCCCTATCTCCAGCTTCCACATCAACTTGTGTTAACGCTGCCCTTACAGACCACAGGATTTGCAGAGGAGCCAGAGGAGATGGTGGTCAATGATCCTAAGGCATGAAAGCATCCCTGCCTCCTCACAAAGCAAAGCTACTTCTCTCCTGTGTCCTCCTCTTTGGTTCCTGCTGCACCTGTCAGGCATTACCTCTCGGAACTCACCTCCCAGCACTAGAGCAGAACAGGGAGACCCTAACTGCACCAGGTCACCTGAAGCTGAAAGGAAAGATGGATACATAACTAGGCTGAGGTCCCAGAGACCCTACCCAGGGCTGATAGCATGAGTAGATGCAGCATAAAGCACAACATAGTTGAAGAACTGAGGTTATTTTTGTTTTCAGAATGCACCGTCTTCTGTTTAAGCCATTCCAGTAAGTCTATTATAGAGGCTTTCAGATGGAACAGGACTTGAGGAAAACAATACAGGCTGGAGAGAGCATTTTATGCATCCAGAGATCTACATGTTCTCTGTTGCAAAGCCCTGCTCATCTGCAAAGTCACCACACATCCAAGTTCCAAGTTCTGAGATCAAAAGAAGAGCTTCAATGTCTACAATGCTGTTTTAGCCAGACAGAAGGATCCATCAGTCAAAAACTACACCATGGGATGATCACCCCACTGCACCATACACACATGATGTCCCTTCTGCTTCTCAACACCCCAGAGAAATTCTGAAGTATCCTCTCACAGCAAGCCTAGCTACTTGTTCCCAAACATGTAATTGTTCCTGCAGCAATCTTTCTATGTCAAATACTGCAACCTCATCACTGTGTTCTCCTCTGTGCAATGCTTTCCTATTTAGCATTGATTTTGTTTCAATTTCCCATTAATTGCAGGTGAATCCATTTCTGGGCATGTATCAGACTCTTAAATATGCTGGTCCACATTTAAAAACCACTCTAACACATCTTGAACATCTATATTTTTATTGCTTCTATATTAATTACCATCCTATTCTACCTGGATTCAATGTCTACAATGATTCAATGATTTTGGATTCAAAAGAGTACATAGACAAGACTGTGATTTAAACTTGAGACAATTTATTTCATACAGCACCAGGAGCTGGACCTTCCAGACCTGACACAGAGCAGCAGCAGGTACCCACTGCAGGTACCCAGGAGCAGATAAAATACCTGAGTGTCTTAGTGCCTAGGTACCAAATTCTGAGCAGCATATGATGCACTAAATAAGCATCTCCTTTGCCACAGCTTCTGGACACAGTGAAGCTGTATCCATCAAACGACCTGCTCTCACAGAAGACAGCCCAACCCAGCCACCAGAGCAGCCACTAGAAGACAGGAGACCTTTGCTGCCTTCTTGGTTTCACTGGCTCCTCCACAGGGTCACCTCTGTGCTGCAGATTCCCAAACGAGAGGGAGTACAATAGGGAAGACTTCACCGACTTTGTAATAGATTTGCAAATACACTAATCAAAGCCCCAGATAAAACCTGGCGCTGCCGCTGTTGTTCTTTAATGAGTAAGAGGAAATCTTCAAGAGTACTAAGATGAAGCAGGAGATCAAGTCTTGCTAAATGAAACGCTAAATGAATTTCCCCTTTAAAGCACACATGAGGTACACCTTTCATCTGCCTATATGATAACCACCTTCATGCTAGGATAAGAAAATATTTCAAAACAACCTCATCAATATTTCAGCTAAGTTGAAGTGCTCCAAAGGGCTGAAGGAAGAGGAAATAGGACTAAAGATGAAAAGCATCTTTAGAAAAAGGTGCACAGCTAAAACAGTTATGGGCTTGCTATGCAAGCTGACAGAATAGCTTGTCTTACACATCAGAAAAGTGTTTCACAAAGACTAACTTTACTATTTGAGCTAACAGGACTGCCCCTTTCTCACCTTGCTGTTGAGTAGGCTATGTTCCCACCCTCAGCAGGAGGTTTCTCCTTTCTACATGGCATCCTCTGAATGTTCTATCCCCATTTCATATCAATACCCTCATCACAGCTGAGCAGCCCTACTCCTCAGTTAAAGCTAGGAAATTGTGCATCTAAACTTACAGCCAGGCTGGAGTTTGAGCAGGAAAAGGTCCCAGGATTTCAACTTCATCTTCATTTGTCTGACAACAGCTACAGTCGAAACACTTCTGACAACAATTTCTACAAGTCCACCGGCACAGCAAGAGATCCGAGATTCTAGCGAGCAGACCCTGAAGCCATTGGAAACCAAAGTACAAGATTACAACCCATCAATAGCTATTGAGAAATGACATTCAGCTGTATTTATGTTTGTGTTTCTGCAACAGAACATTAAGGACTATATTTATTCCATCTATATCAACAGACAAGTGCTATGCAGTTACCAGCCCAACTTCACTGATGCCGTAACAAGGCAGGAAAATAAGCATTCACTGCAGGTATTTTCCCTCTAATAGCAATGTATTATTATGTAGGTTGGCAAGAGAGTGACTTACAAAACACTGTGGCGTAGCAATATGCTAGAATGGGAACATGCTTATTCTTTCACGCACATCAACAAACTAATAGATCAGCAAATGTACAACAAAAGGTATTAAAAACAGAAGGTAAGTGAAAGCTCCACTTCAATCCAGCAAGGGTCTATTTCATTAACACAGCAATGCGAACACATTTCGCCCCTGTAGATGTGTCAGTATGTAGTATTTCTATGATCCACACACATACAGCATTACAGCCCAACAAACCTGCCACTGAAATGGATTAGCAAAAGCACACTATCCGCATGCCTTCCCTCTGCTACGATGATTAATTTAACGAAGAACCTTCAATGATTTTTTGGTGCTTTGGTTTGTTTTTTTCTAGAAGTTACTTGACCCAGAAAAGTATGCCATTTCTTACCCCATCAGAGGGGCAACTGGCTGCTGCCCCATTTTCGTGCCATACCTACAGCCTTCCCTCCACTTCAAAGCTCTGCTTTCTTCATGAGGAGCAGAAAGCCAAACCTTACCCATTTCCCACCCACACCAGCTCCAACTTCTGCAGTTCATAAGAAGGCTCATTAAGCAGCACAAGGGCACTGCTAATAAAGGGCATCACTCTGTAGTCACAAGGAGGTGGGGGGGGCCAGACCAGCACATGCACATCCAGGGTCGAATTGCTTTACGATTGTGTTTGACCTTGAAATGTTCCTAAGAAGCTGAAGAAATAAAGGCATGTGAGTTTTTTCTCTGTAGATATCCCCCCAAAATACTTGAGACATTTGCAGTATTCACAAGTGTGCAGATACACCATCACGCCACACAAAGGGGTTTCCTCTGAGGAACACAGACCTGCAGAGAAAACTCCAGAGGAACATTTCCTTTTGCTCTGGTAAAACACACAGTTTCTTCCATAAACCAAATTTGAACATTGCAAAAAAACCAAAAATTACCAGCCCAAAATACAGTGCATTACTTATATCTAGGACATCAGTAAAGAGTCAGAAAATACAAGACAATCCCCTCAGGATGGAGTGAGGAGACAGAGCGGAGAGTGAATCATCAGATTAACTCACCTCATTTATTGGTTCCAACTGTCCTTTTAGACATCCAGGATGAAGCAAAGGGGAACAAAATGAAAAAGACAAAAACAGGTTAGCAATGCTCAAATAACTTTAAATTTTCTGCCATGACATGCCACAGCCTGGGATAAGCTTGGATTTCTGGCAAGACAGTATCTTGTAGATGTTAGAGGAAGGAGAAGTCTCCTGACCAGGCATCAGCTTCTACTGCTTCCAGTCCTTCCCCACCAAGCTCCCTCTG
Source organism: Scolopax mira (assembly GCA_004320125.1). Lineage (NCBI taxonomy): Eukaryota > Metazoa > Chordata > Aves > Charadriiformes > Scolopacidae > Scolopax > Scolopax mira. Next base: position 40,849 of record BJBW01001246.1, on the reverse strand, counting down.
CTTGTCCTTTCTCAGGAGCAAAATTCCCAAATCCATCTTGGAGCATGAAAATCATGCTTATTGCCCCTTTCTAATGGGTATCACATGCAAACACTTATTTTCTTTTCTTTAATAACCTGCCTCTAATTGCAGCAACTACTTGCTTCTGACAGCAAAGCATATACAAATTTTCCAGCTAGATGCCACAGCAGAACAAAAGGCTTTCCCCCAAATTCAGCCCATATAAATAGAGCTTCAATGCCAACTCATTAAAATCAACATTTCTAGGAAGGGGCACAGACTCAGAAACTCTCCACTATGTCCACATCACTTGAGGAAGTGGGCATCTCCTGTATCATCCTCAGACGTGACTTGAAGAAATCAAAAATTAGAAATTAGGTGCTTAAAACATGAATCATGCACTTCAGTTCAAAAATCCACACTGTAGCCACTTCCCCCAAGTCACGGAGAAAATCTACAGGAAAGGAAGAAATCATCACAAGACAGTGTTTTATTCATAAAGCCACTCTTGGAATATTCTGCTTGATCCATTTCATTGATGACTGGATATTCAGTAGCATTTCAGATGCCTGCTGAAATGTCTTTCCTACCACTTTCTGTCTAATGTCTAAGAGTTTCCTAATTGTCCTGGCTGTCTTTCTATAGAAGGAATCCCTAAAAAAAACCAACACACCCCCAAACAACAAACAGAACAAAAAACCAACCAAACAAACAAAAAACCCACTCTGCTCTACTCTTCTACATGTAGAAATTGGTTTTTAACTTTACGCTCCTGACAAGGACAAGAGAAGCCTTTTGTAAAGAAGCTGGGATGCAGGAGTTGCCTTTAGTTCCAAGAACTCTACCACGAACCACGTTTCAGCACAAGTCTCCCTTTCAAACTTCTGGGGAACCAGTGGTGGGTGAAAAGGCCACCATTTGTTATAAACACAATTTAGCAGACCGGAAATGCTGCAGTCCAATGTGACAAGACAGTGATTACCAGACACCCATGGACCAACTGCTTAAGAAAATCCTACGTGGCTTAAAGGGCTTTACCATTCCTTATTAATGCAAAGTTGCAGCCAAAGCACGGCAGCCACGGCTACAGCGGTTTAGCAAGGCTGCGAGGAGAATATTTAAATTGCTCCAAAATGAAGCGGCTGGCTCCATGCCACACGATCGAACGCCACAGCACGTGCTGTGCGAAGGAAGTGACATTTCCAAATGGCCCGCGGGGACGCGCGGTAGGCTCGTGTCAAACGTCCCTCCTGGCTACGATCGGCTGCCGGTGACGAGAAACCACCCCTGTGTGCCACCAGCCCCCAGAGCACAGGCAGTGGTCCCACTGGCACCCTAACAAAGCCCCTCTGTGATCACCCCCCAAACCTTCGCCAGGAGATGGGAGGACGGAAATAAAACTATTAAAGTGCAGAAGAGGCAACAAGTAACCAGGGGCCTTTTAGGGCTTAAAAGCGGGGGCCCCCGAAAGGAAAGCAAAGGGAGCAGGTGTGAGCGCCCACCGGGCTCACGCCAGGCAGGAGGGTCGGGGCTGGGGAAGGGCAGAGGTTTAGGGAAGGATGCGACAGGTGCCAGGGGATCCCAGGCAGTAAAGCTGCTGTGAGATGCTCAGCCCACCCAGAAGGGCCCAGCCCCTGGGACTGGGGAGGCACCATCATGCCCTGCCACATCATCCCAAGCCGGCAGAGGACAACCCAGCTGGGAGCCTCCAGCCACAAGTGAACCCTTGTCATGGGCCGACCCATGGGCCGAGGGGGTAGCTGTCCCAGGCTACCCCCTCGCCCAGAGCTGGGTGCAAGGCAGGACTGTATCTTTGTTTCACACCTTGCTGTGGGGGCCCTGTCCCCCCCCCCAGTCTTCCTAGGTCCACGGGGAGGGTAAGCCACACAGCCACCAGTCACAAACAGGTCAAGGAACCAGCTGCAACATCTTGCCAAAGCAGTGTCCCCAGGGTGGGTTCACACTTGTGATAGACCAAGTTGTGACCCCACGGTTACATGCTCAGGGAAGGCTCACGAGCTGCACCGCAGTGGAGACCACAGCCTGGGGACAATGGGGTCCCCCCAGCCACACACCTGTGGGTGACCTCCCACCACCCTAGCACGACCACCACCACAGTGTGGGGACAACAGGGTGTCCCTGCTGCCCTTGTCCCTGTGGGGGTGTCTCCACCTCACACCCGGGGGCCTTGATGGTGGTGCTGCCAAAGGGCCCACCTTGTCCTACTCATGGGGGTCTGGGAGTCCTGGGAGTCCCACAGCCACCCAGCCATACGGGGCTCACCCCCAGGCACTGCAGCAGCTCTGCCCCAAGTGTGACGGGGGCTGTGGGGCACGGTGGAGGCAGACCCACAGGAGAAGGGGTCACAGGTGGCATCGATAGTGGGTGTCCCCATCTGTGTGCCAGTGCCAGTGCAGCTGGAAACGCTCCGCTGGGGTTTGTCTCCAAACTGGGCGGCAGCCCTCGGAGCCACAGATGGAAAACAGGCGGTTGGGAACCGCAGGGCAGGGGCGGGGGGGAACCGCTCAGGGTGTAAACCAGCCCCAAAACGTGACCCAGCCCCGCACTACTGGGGGGGTCCCATCCATCGCTCGGAAGGCTGGGGCTGGCCGCTGCCCAGGGCGTCTGTGCCCCCCACCCCGCCGGGCTGTGCAGGGCTGGAGGGGCCCATGAAGCCCCCCGAGCATGAGCCATCCCCTCAAGAAGTCCTTGTGCGGGCTCGCACGCACCCGGGGGCATTCGGTCCCCCCCGCAGAGAGGAGAGAGGGCTGATGGGTGCCCGCCGCGCCCCGCGGGGATCCGCTCCCACTCCGGCGCCCCCGGGGGCAGCGGGCTCCAAGCCCCGCTCCTGCCCCGGCCCCGCCTGCTCCCCCCTCTCCGCCCCCACGGGGGCTGCTGCTGCCGCCGGCAACTCCTCCCCAGAAGTTAACCCGAAGTTGCGCACCCGCGCCCGGCAAAGAGCGCGGGGATGGGGAGGGGGGGACCCCGCCACGGCACCGGCACCCGTTCCGAAGACGGAGCGGGGTGTCTCCCCGCACCCGCCCCAGACCACACACACATGCACGCACACCCGCACCCCAGGGACGCGGATCATGCCGCCGCTCCGCACCCAGCACCCACCTGGATGTACGCCATCTTCCGCGGGGCGCACAGGGCGCCTCCCGCCGCGCTGCTCCGCTCCCCGCCGCTCCACCCGCGCCGCGGTACGCCCCGCGGTGCGGCACCGCCCCGGGCGGGGGGAGTGGGAAGGGGGGCGCGGCTGCGGCGCCCCGCGGGCGAGGAGCGGCTCCGGCGGCGCTCCGCGGCCGCGCAGGCACCGCGGGGGCCGGGGGCGCCGTCAGGGCGGGGAGACCCGCCGCGCCCCGCCGCCCCCCACGGTTGATGGGGTCAGTAAAACACCCGTCGGGTTTGCGGTCCGGGGCGGAGGGGGGGCCGGCGGAGGCTCCGAACAGGCCGGCTGCTGCCCGGCCCCGGCCCTGCCCGCGGAACCTCCGCGGGGCTGCGCGGCGCGGCGTGAGCCGCGGGTGCAACAGGTCCGCTGCAGCGCGGGCAAACACTGACCTCCAGAGGGCCCGGCGCGGAAATTCAGGGCTTGGAAACCCCAGCGGGCCCCCAGGGGACACAACCGGGGGTGACACGGCACGGCACGGCCCGGCCCCCGCGGAGCCGCCGGCAGCGGTGGGGTGTCGGTAGGGTCGGAGGCACGTCCATGTTCGGCGGCGGCAGCGGGTGGGAGAGCGGTGGCCTTGTCTGATAATTTTTATAGCTGTGTTTTCCTCCAAAAAGCCGGCTGCAGGAGGAGCCGCTGTAAGCACAGCAGTTTCAGCAGGGACGCGGCTGTTCCATGAGGTTATGAACAAAGTTAGAACATACAGCCTCGTATCTTCCCAGGCGAAGATGAGGAGCTGGAGTAAGAAGGGAGCTTTTAACCCACAGACCACACTGAGCATCACCTTGCTTGGCTTCACCTTGTGCTGACCTATCAGGCCCTAAACCAGATGAGATATTGCCATCTTGGGCAAGTCCCACCACATGGATGGTTGGACCTGGGGAACTCAAGTACGAAAGCGGTCTCTTTTGAAGTCAAAACTCTGGGAGAGAGAAAGCACAGGAAAGGTGGAGATTTGGGGCTGTTCCTCTTGAGCACCACTGTGGTACCACACAAATTACAGGCTTCCCTATGTGCTGCTGTAAATGAAGGCTCCTGCCCTCCGCTTCGGAGGAGACTCTCCAGCTGCACCAGCACCTTCCTGGCACATGGATTTACACTACACCCTGAGGCAGAGAGGCAGGAGCCAGTGTTTTACAGCTCAGCCCAGCTGGACGGTCAGCAGTTATGGGACACAGGACACTTCCCTGGGTCACACCAACCCATTTGAGTTTATTGTGGTGAATGGCAAAAACATCTGCTCTGGAGAAGAGGATACGTAAAGCTTGAGGTGTTGGCCAGCCCACTAAGTGACCAGTAGCACAAGGTCACTACTGCTCCTTGTGGCAAGGAGGGAGCTTCTGGGGCAGGATGGCTTTGGAAAGCTCTCACATTACTGATCTCATTTAACCGCCCCTTTAAGTTCTCATTGAATTAAATGAAAAACTCCCATTGACTTCCGTGGGAAGGGCCATACTCTGAGTTAAAAAAATAAATTCTCTTTTTCTCCAGGGAGAGCAGCTACCGCTTTAGAAGAATAATTACCACAGTGGAGATAAGCAAGAAAAAAACCTGTAATACTTAGTTGTTTCAGGCAGTTTTGAGCATATGATTAAACTGTGGTACAAGTTGTTTGTCAATTTTTGCTCTGCAATTCTTTTTAATTCCACTTCTTTCCAAGTGCCAGTGTTTAAAATGTCAGCCTTTACTTTGAATATCGTTGCTCTTTTCATCTTGACTCACCACCGCCTCGATACAGCTTGCAATAAGTGAACACATGGATTTATTTTTTTTTTCATTTTACAACGTAGTGGAGAGCAGCTTAAACTTTTCAGATAGATTTTTTTGACTCTTTAAAGGCAGAATGCTGTGAGTCACAAAAACTATGGCATGCCTCCCTATGTAAACGTTATGTGCATGTTTGTACTTACCCCTTCAAAAATGTTTTGGACAGACAAAGGAAGATCCAATGCTACATCAATTGTCACTGACTTTTTTGGCTGATACATATAAGTATCATGAACAGAAAAATAAGAGCAAAAGAGGTTTTATAGGGGGGTTCACTAATACTATTGCTTTTTACATGGAAAAATGTCCTTTTTTTTCCCCACATACTTCAGTAGCAGACTGTAGTACAAAGCCATAAGACAGATGTGCTTCCCTTGCACACTCATACATATACATGCATTTAAGTGCCTTTTACACTGTTGCTTGAAGGCTTTGAGATGACAGGCTCTCAGGAAATATATTTGCTAAGCAAACACAGCTCTAACCCAAAGAATATGATGGATTAGAAACAGCAGACAGGTGGTTATTGTAAAATCTAATTTCAAATCTGCATATGGCTGATGCTCTGATTAAGCTTTGCTTCTGCAGCACTCAGAATAAACAGACCCATTTGACATGATGACAACATAACCTTTGGATGTCCTTTGCTGTGATAAGACACATTCCATGCTTCCCACATGTAATGGCTGCAATGCAGATGGCGAGGCTTGCAAATGCAAAATTTCTACACAGAAAGCAGGGTAATTAACACTGCTTTTGCAGAATATGATTTTATGATAGATTTCTGTTCTTACTGATACTAATACACATTGGGAATAACATCAGCCAACAATTCAGCATGTGCTTGAATTATTACAACCAGCCCAGCAAGTAGCAAAATCTCCCTCCAGCATAGCAAGTCAGTTCAGCAGCTTCTCAGACAAACCAGGACCAGGGCTGCCAGTATTCAAAATACCATGCCCACGTGTCTCTTACAAACCCTAGTCAAAGGCTTTCAGCTGCCTCTTGCCATAAAGTTTAGGGAAAAGAGCATCACTCTGAAAAAGTGGAGAGAGGAGAAGAGGGGAGGGGAGAAATATGATGGCTATTTCAAAGGTTTTTTATTTGAATCCTCCTAAAGCAGTGATTTCTGCTGCAAGGGGGAAAGCAAAGAGAGCAGTGGTGGTGCAAGATAAGATGAGATGTCTGACTCTGCTCTTCATATGCCAAGTCCTTATCATCACCACTTGAGGCTGGAATAGCCGTCTACCACTCTGCCTAAAAATAAGCTGCTTATCTCCAGATGTTTTTATAAATGGCAAGCCATTGTAGCTGGTGCTTCCCCACTGCTGTTGGCAGCCCATAAAGGTCTAACTTCTCTTGTCATTAAAGCATTAGCTTCGTTCCCCCACAGCATCATCCCTCCAACAAAGGCATCTTCCATTCACTCTTCCAGAGCCATCTCTAGCAATGTTTGTGTCCTTGCAGGTTTCATGGAAATGCAGTTTCTCTCTGTGGTTTTTTAGGTCTTTTTCTGCCTTGGATTTGTACCCTGAAGAGGCAAGTTCATGAGGTTTTATCCAAGATGACCTGGGCAACCAGGAGTAGGACTGCCCCACACCTGGGAGAGATGAAGGGGCAGTTGGCACTGGTGGAGAGACCCTGAGCAGTAGAGCATCACACATGGGGAAAAACCTGGATAAATACCCCAATTTGGGAGTGTGGGCCAGGCTCTGAGAAGCAGATCTACCCCAGCTGTCCAAGCAGAAAGCAGCAAACTATACTCACCCGCCTTCACCCCCAGCTGTGTCCCAGCAGAGACCTGACTCACAGCATGGGCGAGAGGGACAGTTTGCTCTGGGGCAGGACAGCTCTGCCTTGCTGGCCCCACACCCCACAGTCTTTTGGCAACAGGGGTTAGCTATTACTTTACCATAGGCACCATTCTAGCTCCAGGACTGACTTGGTGTCAGACTCTGTGTTGGGCTTTGTTACACGTGCAGAAAATGCCTGAAGTGACCTGAGCTGAATTCTGCTTCCTGCTGATGGCAAAGGTGCAAGCTGAACCCTGCTGGCTGCCCACCCAGGCTCACGTGCTGATCCCCTCAGTCCCTTCTCCCAGATTCCCACACAAAAGTGTGCCCAGGCAGCTTTGTTTGAAGTAGGGAAATGATCTCCCAGATCACTCCTGGTACATTCTAGGGGTTGGCAAGAAGCCTGAGCCTTCAGTGCCTCTGTCCCAAACTCTGGCCCCTTGAGGCACATGAGGGTCACAGCAGTGGGGTTTGTGCCAGTGATGATGCAGTTTCCATCAGGAACTGAGCTGACATCAGTGTGACAGACACAGATTCCAGCTAGTGACAAAAGGGGAAGGTGCTACAACCCATTTCCATGACTCATACAGCCTTTGATCTCCCCCGTCTCTAAATTAGCCCATCAACTCTATAGACGCCTCTGAATCTGTCCAATTTAAAGCCAAGTTACTATTTCCCAGGCTTCTCTGTTTTCTGTAGCCAACTGTTCTTTATATTATATTGGTGTATTGTATTACATCCTCCTTTGCTGCAATTTTCCTCAGCTATCATGCCTTTCTGGGTTGGCATTAGCTACCCCAGGATCTCCCTCACATCTCCTGTACCCGACTCACACCCTTAGCTGGGAGGAAAGTGCTGGTGCTCCCCCAGCTTGTTGCTGTGCCCTGAAACAGCCTCTGCTCATGCTGCATCTTTTGGATTATTAACTGGCCACCTGGCAGCTCTCTAATTGGCAATATCAGTAAAAGCACATTTTTCTCTTTTCTTAAGTCTGCAGATAAAGTGGCTAAATTTGATCTAAAATCCTCAGATCCTTCTTGCCTCATATAATTTATAACAGCCTTGCTTATGCCATAAAAATTACAGCTACTCTCTTGCACTCACACGCTTTCTATTTTGTCTTTAACATACCTTCTGGCAGAGAACTGAATGACACTAAAGCTATTTCTATAGTAAACAGAGGGCACACAGGCTCTGAGGAAGCAGGCACTGCATGCTATTGTCTCAAGCACTCGGATCCAAGTTCCTGCTCAAAGGAAACCTGTCCCCAGAGGGAGCCATCACCACCTGGTTAAGTCACACTGGTTTTCAACACGCTGACCAGACCACGTCTCAGCACCAGTCCTGTGGCAGCAGAGCCCTCGGTGGCTTTACTGCCACTGGTGTAAGCCAAGCGTTATCACCAGTGTTGAAGGCAATCAGTGACTGCTAGGGCATGTGTAAATATGAACTTGAGGTCATGTTCTTTCAACGACCTAACCTTGCAATGAAGATGGGACCTCTGTGGCCTGGGACTCGCTCACTCGCAGGGTCCCCCCTGACTCTGCAATTTCAGCAGCGGGAGAGTCCCCCAGAGAAGGTACAGCACTGCCAGGACTCTTCTGCTTTGGAACTCGCTCCCTGCTTTTAGGCCAAAAAAACTTGGATACGGTATGCTTCGGGTGATGCTAAAAAGCCGGAGTATTTTCAGACTTCCGAGGAGAGAATGTTGTATTTATAGGGAAGTTCAGTTTTTCAGTTGCTTTTGTAATTCATTTTGTTTCCAACTGGTTTATTCAAGCTGTAGGGCTGCTGGATTTCTTTTCCAGGCTCACATTTCTAACTGTTTGCAGGCATAGGACAGAGCTATTTTTGTAATATAAATCATTACAGAGAGAATATCTCACAGTCCCCACTGAAGCGGATTCCTAAGGAAGCGAGCTCTATTTTTATAGAAAATTTCTACTTAGTATTTGTTCTAATCTAATGACTGAAAAACAAGCAACATCAGCCTTTCTGAAGCCGAGAAGTTGTTTCTCCCTTTCTCAGGAAGAAAAATCCATCAGAAGGAGAATCATTCCTGCCGAGACGAGCTGGCTGGGAGCTGCGGACACAGATTCCCAAGCCCCCGGGGATGCAGCAGGACCCCAGTGAGGGGGACTGAGCAAATGTGAGGGGGGACAGAACCCAGGCCTCCAAAGTGACACAACTTTAGAGATAAAAATACTCAAGGTACTTCCAGTGCCCATCTTAAAAGGTAAGAAGATATCCTCTAAAAAGGTCAGAGTGTGGGATTTTACAGACTAAGGCAAACTCAGTCTCACACTCACTCAAGGTCACCTCTCCAAAACTCAAGGACAAAACTCTAAGATAAATGATGATACTTTTGGTTGCATTGCAACTCAGAGATTACTTATTTTAGAAGAACAGTCTCATCCCCTGGAAGTTGTTTGAATAACTGTGCTACAACTCCTCCCATTGGATTCTCACTGATTTAATAAATCATGTATGTAAATAATCCTTTTCTATTCATATCAACATTAAAACTTGTATCAAACCTGGAAAGAGGAGGGGGAAGAATTGGTATTTACAGTTTTCTCCTTTACAGAAGTGGCCTAAAGTTGTAAGTTAACACAGAAACAGATGTGGTCAAGCACATTTTCTCCAACCAAATCAATTTTCTAACTGAGCCCTGGGGCTGTGCAGCTGTAAAATGTAGAAAAGCTATGCAAAAGCATTTAAATATGGCTGGTAAGAGAAGAGCTTTTAAATTATGAAACAAATGACCAAAACAGAAAAATAGAGAATGCTTAAAGCTTTTGGAAAAAACAGTATCAACAGCAATAAAACCACTTCGGAGCTTCAAAGGAACAGCTATGGGGATAAGTTTAGGATTGTTCAGCTGCAAATATCAAATCAGCGTTTGCTCAAACATGCCCATGTCGACTTCAGAATTCAACAGGTTCAAAAGGCAGGACTACTTTTATTATAAAAGGCTCCATTTCCAATCGTCCCTTCACAGCAGCAGAGACTGTTACATCTGGTTTTCCCATCTCATTAAGCAGATGTGCAAAATACTGTATTTTTTATGCAGTAGAGCTAAACTGGATGGGTTAAATGGGTAATTTGCATTCTAAAGCACTGCAGTGCTGTAGCTGAGAAATACATGGAATTACTGAATGTTTGTGCCTCATAGGGACCTCAGTTTCACCCGTCTTTCTGTTGTTCAATTCTTTTCCCTGTTCCCCATTCCTATGTGTTTCTGTAGTGTTTTCACTGGGACACAGCTCTGCTGAAGACAGAGCCTGTAAATCCAGCTAAATGCAGCCAATAGAAATTTTAATTTGGACAGAACTTGGTTCATTTGTTTCTCATGGAAAATCTCTTCGCTGGACATTAATGGAAACCAAAATCACTACACAGAGCAACACAGTGTTCTTTTCACCCTTTGGATTCAGAGCTGTACTGGGGAGGTGAACCTGTTTTCATCACAGACCAAGCCCATCTCATACACAAAAGTCTGCTCAAGTCCAGGTGATAAAACTCCTCCCTCCTGCTGCGTGTTCCCCTGGGTGTCTGACTGAAGAAACCTGTTCGTACAGATTAGATGGTGACATGTTTGCTCTTGGGTTTGCTGCCTGTATTACATAGGGCAGCATGTTACATTCCTTCTCCCATATTGTGCCCAGCAACTTGCAGCTGAGGAAGCAGCGCTGTCAGGGAAGATGTCTCTGCCCCTGAGCAATGTCCTAGTGCGGGTCCAGCCCCATCTGCTGCCCCATCCCACTGTGCCAATAGCTCAGCCAGCATCACCTGCCATCTCGCGTGAGGAACTGCCCACTGACCTCAGAAAAGCAGTTTATACGAGTCAAGGACTGTGTTAGCCCTTTCCCAAGGGAGAGAGCTTGTCTCCTTGTCAGCCTCCCTTTAGGTGGATGAATTAGGGACCTCATTAGCAACGCAAATAAGTTTCCAAGTAGAAAAGGGGAAAAAGTAAATCTGATCTCATCCTGGCCTCCTCCCCCACTGGAAGAAACAGAGCGGCTGGGCCAGCACACGATTGCCATCCTGCCCCCATTCTGCTGGGATGCCATTAAAAGGTTATGAAAATACTGAGCGGGGGGAGAAGCAAGTTACCCATCCACTGCCTTTGCTGCAAGGGCCTCCCTCCTCTGCATCACCGGAGGGGGAAAAATCTGCTTTAAACGAACCCTAACCGCTCTCAAGGGGCAAAGATATGCCAGAGCAGCCAGGACAGCATTTCCTAGTATGTGCAGGCTTCACTCCTGGCTTCAATCAGAATGGCACGTTATCCACCCAAAATTAACTTCTGCTCTGGAACTCTCAAGTTTCTGGAGCAGCTGTGTTTGCTAACCACTGAGGGCGAGAATTTTTATTCAAATAAAATACCTGTGCACTTCACATGCAGCTACTCTAATGGCAGTCAGGCAAACAGAAACTCAAACTCCTGTGTTCCCAGAGCCCTTTGATGTGAAAGTCTCATTATAAAAGTCTTTATCGGCCATAGAGATTAATTTAGCCACCAAAATGGCTTTTTTTCAGGTAGCAGACATCACACCCCTCCAGCTGCCACAGATGAGTGAACAGCGTTTTCAGCAGCTGACATTTCAGAAGGCAGAAAGCTGCACTCAAACCATATCTTCTTCCAGAAAAGCTACAAGCCCTGAAAGCTTTGGCTGAAGAAGTTCATGCAAATCCCAAAGTTAGCCCTCAGAAAAGCTGTCATGTTTCCCACTGAGGACTGACTCTTCTGATGACCATCCAGTTAGTCTCCATCTGCTCCAAGGGGATGCCCATCCTTGCAGTGTAGGGGAAAGCAGGGACATCAGCAGCTTTCTCCCACCATTCCCCAATAGCTTCTCTACACGGGTATTTCTGTTGTTCTCTAAGTTGGATACTAATTTCATCCCGCAGCATCTCATTATAATTAGCTCTTAACTGCCACTTAACACAGGGATCATTTTGGAAGACCATAACAATTCTTCCTTGAGGAATTATTTCAGTGTCGAAAGCTCATTATGTCCCCTTATAAACGTTTTGGGTAATGAGAATGATTTCAAGAGGCAAATTTAAAACACCGCTGCTCACACAAACTCTGGATTTGCACGGCTTCTTTGAGTAGCACTACCATTGCCAAGGAGAAAACCACACAAGTTGGTGTGTTTTGCTACCAGGCTCCTTCCCCCTGGCACCCACTATGTCTTTATACTGAAAGTGGGAATGTTTTAAGGAGCACCTGTAAAATGTGAGGGGTAAATGCCACAGGACAGTTATGTTGCCCCCACACATTGCTGCTGCTCTGTTGGAATTGGTGCTCTCAGACAGGTCGAAGCATGGAGGACATCCCAAAGACTCTGCACTTCACAGCAGGCAGCCACTCAAAGAGCCAAGGGCTGAGCAGACTGTTAGAAGAAACTCATCCATAGGCACACATAAAATTTCATCCAAGACTTGATTTGTTCCTGAGCAAGTTAGACTCCTGCAAGATTTGAAAACAGACAATTTACCAAATTCTTACCAAGATCTCCTGTGCTCTCACAGCAGAAGCTGAGTGCCAGTCCACTTTACGTAGTCATCTGCCTGCCAGGGCAACGGTGAGGAGACGGAAAGATAGGACTGATGCTCTCTTACCAGGTAATGCCTCATATGCATCATGTGTCTTAGACCAGCCATCCTGCCAACAGCCAGTTTAACGTCTGGTTGCAAGTTTGGTAGGGTCTGAATGGCTGCTGAGCTCAAACAGCTTCTGGGAAAACATTTACGGGCTCCAAACAGAAATACTTTTTGGAGAAGTGCCCATGATTCACAGTCCTTATGACTAGCAAGTTTCTTCTTTTTGAAACACACTTAAAACAAGCCTCCAAGCATGTATGACAAAATAAGATGCTCAGAAGACACACCAATACCCTCACACAATCACCTCTTTGGCAAACAGACCCAGAGCTGACAGCGGCGTGAAATACCAGCTTGAGGAAGACCCTGGGTAAGGTCTGCACAACCCATTTAAATATCTAGTGAAAACCTATAATGTGCCCGTTTGTTAATACACTGATGTTTGTATGGCTAAGCATGCTCCTAGGAAGGGAATTTCCAACAAGCCATAAGAATATATTCCTAAATGCATTGTACAGCACAGAGAAGTCTTTTGCAACAGAAATAGAGGAATGACTCATTTCCTCTGTAGCTGCTGCTCTGGCGCTTCATTTGCACAGGCAGTGGAGCAGCTCCCTGTGCCATGCCAGCAGGAACTGGGAAAATCAAGAGCAGTTTCCAGCATGCGTAAACGTAGCTGAATTTCACCGGAGCTTGTCTTTAAAACCTGTGATCCCAGATTGTCATCTGGCAAACAGAGGAGACAGATGCACGAATGGTTCCCAAGCACTCCCTCCCTTGATGGGAGTATTGTATTTCAGCATTTTGATTTTGCACAGCATTGAATGCTGTGAGAGTGAGCGGGGAGCTGCTCTCTCAGCTCTAGGTTTCTCTTCTCCCCTACTTGAAACTAAAAAGGAGCAGACTGAAACAGCAGAGGAGAAGTGGGCTACTTTGTTGGATTTTGCTACTGTCCTCCCGCTGTTCCTACAGCTAGCGGGGCTTCTATCAGAACAGCAAGACTCTTCAGAACAACTCTTCCACTTTCTCCACTAGAAATCCACCACAAGGGTAATTTTTCATCCTTAATTTGACAGATAGTAACCTTTACAGCATAATCCCCATCGCTCCTGTTTTCTTGATTCCTTACCTCCCTTTTTTTATTTTCCTACTCAGACTATTCTATAAATTCTTTGTGGCAGGGATAGAAGCCTATAGAGGATCAGAAGTATCATGAAAAAACGCTAGCAAACCCTTATTACATCCAGTCCAGCCCCGAGAACTGATTATTCCATACGCAGCTTTGGTTCTGGTTTTAGAGGGGGAAAAATTTCCCAGGGGTTTCAAGAAATGCACAACTGTAACTTGAGTACACAGAAATTTTCCAAGTCTCTGAATCAGCGCTGCTATGCTTTAAGGGGAAAAAAATAAGGCTTCCTTAACACAGAAGACTGGTACACGATGACATTTGATGCATAAGCATTTGTAACAACCTTTAAGAGTCTTGCGTGTAAATTGTTATTTGAATCCGAACAGACTGTCGCACAGATACAGAACATACGTTATCTATAGCTCTGTTGCTGATTGAGCATTATGGTGCTTTGAATCAGTGCTTATAAAGAAGATGCAAATATGCCAATTCTTGGTTACATATTTAAAACAGGACACTGAAGGCACATACACCAGAGCACAGGTAGCCTCTTAACTAGGCACACCATATGTCTGAGAAACCCACAACGGTAGCATAATGTACAGACACATCTATGTCTGTCCTCCCCTCCATTTCCTGCTTATTTTGGAGTTGGAAGCTACTCAGACCCCTCGAGTAAGCAGAGCACCCCGCTTTGAAGCATGAGGAGGCACTGAAGATGAATCCACACACTTAAAGAGGTGCAGGTCCTTGCCCCTGAATTAACCACCAGCTTCCCGGTGCTGTCGGCCCAACAAAAGTGGGGCTGGCTGTTTTTCTGCCAGCTGCTCAAATTAATTACCATCAGTCAGAGTGTCACTTACCTCAGGGAAATCTCACCAGGAAGACATCTGAAGAGGTGACACAGGAAATAAAGAGGTCTAGAAAAGAAAATTTTTCTCATCTGAACTCTTTTGGAGCCTTATGAAAATTAGATGCACAAAGAAGAGTCCCTTCCCCTCCAGGCAGCTTTAACTTGTATTAGCAGTACTTAATCAGCATTAATACTGACCTTGGCTGCATTACAAGGGAGGTATTTGCACAGGGATGGAAAGATTTTAAACAATTTATCCAATGACTTGGACACAAACAGGCTTTTCTTTAAACACCAAGCATGCAAGCCCTTAGGCCAGTTAATTTTTTGTTAACAGATTTATCACAAAAGGAAACTGCTATGTTTCTTTAATGACTTTCTGCTGAATAGAAACTCGGGCTTCAAACTGAGAAATATTTCAGACCAAAGAATGAATGGAGACCAGCGGACAGTTACTGCTTTTAAAGGAAGCCATTCATATGAGATAACGTTATTAAAGACATAAAGATCTAAATACACTTCCTCCACATTGACTTGAGTGACTGAGTGTTGACACTGAAGGAATGACATTCTTCCAGCCTGTGCCAGCCATTCTTCCCAGCCTTTTGCTGGGCTGCCTCACTGCTGTGCCAACTACCGCTGCCCTCTCACAGAACCTACAGAAGCTGCTCCCTGCAAGGTAAGAGGCAGGCACAGAAAGATCTGGAGATATTTTCAGGCCACCTTTGATTTAATGATTAAAACGCTAGGGGTCCTACTGTTACGTCTTTCTTTAATAAGGCACATCAGCACAAGCCACCAGTATATAGTTCTGGCATCTTATCAAAGACTAATAAAAGGACAGGTAACTCGCTGGTCCATCCACCACACAACTCCTGCTGGCTTCAGGAGGATTTTTTCCACATTTAATAAAGCCATGACCTACGCAGTTTGGAACAAAGACATATCTGTACATGCCATGCTGAAAAGCTCACACAGGTACTGTGAAATGAAGCCCTAGTTCTTCATCATGCACCAGAAAAAGCAGATTTTATGCAGCGACCTGAAACTGGAGACAGGGAAACAAGAACTGAATCCTTCTTAACCTCTGAGCAAGACAGCCACAAACCTCAACGTGCTCCATTTCAAAAGTCAGCAACACCACAGATGCTGCCAACTGCCCTCCCGTCTCTCCCCTGGCTCTCCCCCCGTATCCCTCTGCACAACTCCCAAGGCGTGGACTTCCTGCTTTCCCAGGGTTTTGCCACTTCAATCTCCTCCTAAAGAGCACATAAACCTGTTAATCACAGTTTTGTGGCTGTAGGTAACTTCTACTGAGAAAAGATAACAAGGAATTTAAATCTTGAGGCATAGACGCTTTAAAACAGCTGTTTATTACTACTGTGAAATATTAAAGCAAAACCAACTTCTTATGGAAACAATAAAAGTGCAAATGTATCTTGATATTAAATAGGAAACAAATTTTAAAATGTTTCATTAAAATGGTCTGACACTTTGAGCCTATAAACACTTTTTTTTTAAGAAAAAAAAAAACCACAATAGCAGCTGAACACTTTTAGTTTAATCTTTGGTCTGATTATTAACCAGCAAAAAATAGTTGTACCAAGAACATCCATTGCAAACAGACACTTAAAATTTACATTACTCTGCAGAGATTCAAAATCAAAAGAGGAATGTTTTCAAGATATTTAGTCAGAAAAGAAATACTGATGTCTTTGAGAAATACACAACATTTTCAATACAAAATGAAGTCACATATATGCATTTTGGTACTGTAAATAAACTTATTCTCTTGTAGATGTGACTCTTCTTCCAAATCAATATTCAATAAAAACTTCATTTGCACAGTCTTTGCAAAATTATGCTGCAGGTAAAGACAACCAAGAACCCACATTAAGTGCTAAATAACTCTCTTCTGTGTTTGTGTTTCAGCTTACTCACACAGAGGCATCCACGCTTGAACCTATGATACATTATAACAGTTACAACCTTAAACACATACAAATTCATAACCTTGTTCTGTGTACAGTATCCAGGGGTTGGGAGAAGAGGGAGAAGGCAAAAGGCCCATGGCATTACTCGTGTAGGCCAAGTCGTCTGAACATCTTCTTGCAGATAAGGCCCTCTAATAGCTCCAGGATGCTGCACGTACCAGTCCCATCACATTTGTTGTGGGATAAGATGAATACCATAACAGAACCCAACTTTTATCAGCTCCTTTCGTCAATCATATTCATGAATGCATGCTTTATAACAGATAAAGAAAGTACAATTAATATCTCAGTTGTGCAAGCGAGTCTCTGAGAAAGAGATTTTCTCGGGCCTCCTACCATGGGCACGCTGCCTGACTGGCAGGAAGCCCCTGCTCCTCAGGACAGCTTGCCCAAAGCCCAAGGTTAAAGCAAACACATACATTTTCTCCCATCACCAGCCATCACAAACTCAAAACTGCCTTGCTGAGCAAAAACTCACACTGAAGACCTGCCTGCACGGCTAATACCCTGATGGCTAACTCAGCCCTGATGAATTCAACCACTTTGGAAAATATTTGGAAATACTGCCAAAGCAAAACCCACTTAAATCTCTTCCCTACGCTCCAAGCGTGCCTGGCTTTCAATAGCTCTCCTCCAATTTTATCCCTGTGTGCTTTGGCTTCTTTGCAGCGTGTCTTCACTGAGAGTTTACCCTCATTCTCACTCACCACTCAGCCCAACTTTCGTCTTCTGAACTACTTATATCCTCCACCATCTCTCCTCGCCATGCATTTCCTGATGCAACTGTCTTTTCCTAGCACTACTACATTTTAGTGAGAAAGTCTTTACAAATCTCTTACAGATTTTCATGTATCACAGCAATACTGAATACACACCAAATGTGCATCCCTTTTTTGGAGAAAAGGCCACTTGTCAGAGACAGGGATGCACAGTGATGTAAACAAACCAACCACTGACTGAGGTGGTTATGATGCCAGAATTAACAGCCAAAGGGTCTTTATGTCATGAGTTCAGGCAGCCACAATACCCTGGGACGGTCATCTAGTTCTTCTTTGGGCAAAAGATTCAACGGCATTGATTGCAGAACTGCATTTTATTTCAAACATCAAGTAACATAAGTCTGCAAAAACAGTATATGCCATGGGCTACTACCATGAGAAAAATCAAAACACCAAGGTAGCTCACTTTTAGCCTTAAATACCACGTGCAAAGAACATTTGATCAATACTACCTATAAATACATCATTTGTATTTGTAGAAAGAAGCACAGTACTTCATATATAAAAATAACCCAACTTGCGGGTGTGACCTAGGCTATAATTACCTGAAAATAAGACTGCAAAAGCAGTTAAAAAATACACAGAAGTAGGCAAACATCTGCCTAGGGAGTGTTTCCATTTAGAAAAATAGATCTCTATAAAGCTTCATAGATTTTGAGAATGTTTGCTTTGTGCTCTGATGCACAGAACTGTGTATAAAGCACAGCTGCATCTCCATGTACATCAGGGAGGAGTATATTAGTAACATCCCATTTTCCTAAAGCTTGTCAGAAGTTACACTTGGTCATTTATAATTCATTTCAGACTCTCACTTAGGACATGGTATAGTGGGTAATAAGGCACACACTCGGCTTCCTGAGTGCCAGCGACTCAGTAACACATTTTGGGTCTTAATGTATCAATTACTTGAGCAGGCGACCCAATAAAGCAAGGATTTGAAATTCTGAATTTGCCGAGACCCCAGGACACGAGGTTCCTGTAACCCCAGGTACCTGCACCAGGAGCTAAGGACACTTGCAGAGCTGGCTGCATTACAACTCGCCAGGTTATTCCAGTGACTGGGACATCACCAGGCGAGATGTGGAAACTATCTAGCTGATGTCCATATTTACAGGACACCAGAATCCATAGCCTAAGACTGCCATTGTGCCATGAATCAGTGCTAAATAATTCTGAAGTACCCTGAATTATTTCACCTCCTCCTCCCCACAAGATAACAATTTGCTGTAGTACACCACTGTAAAATCCGATCGGGTTATTTGGTCAAAACACTGCCACAATCAGACAACTGGTCAGGCAGTCATCCAAAAATCCCACCAAACTCCTATCAGACAGCTGGATGATGCATCAGTCATCTCACAGCACTGAGATTTGGACTGGTTTAAGGTTTGTTCCAAAGCAAAAAAAACCAAAAAAAAGCAACAAAAAAAAACACCAGAAATTTTTTGTTTTGTTGTTGGTCTTTGAGGTAAAGCAAATTCTAAGAAAATAATACTTGAAACTGGAAAAAAACCAACTCAACAAGAACCGACAAATGAACCTCAGAGTATTTCCTTAAAAGAAGGGCTTCCTCAGGATGATTCAAACATCATCCCTTTTACAAATGCCTACTCCATAGCAAGTATTTAGTGCAGCCAATTATCCTAAAAATAAGGCCCTTGTGAAAATAAAGTGCTATTTGTTTTCTTTTATCTATATTTCAATACTTCAGTATAGCCTTCACTTGAACACAGAAAGACGCAACTGGATTCTTCATGCTCTTACTGGAGAGGGTTTGCATCTTCCATCAATTTTACATTAACACCCACAATACATTTCTCGAGCGCAATGTATTCAATTACACAGAAATTTAAAGCATGTTAAACAGTGATCAACACCCATGCTCTAGTGCTCACTGCGTTTTAGGAGCATCTTGGTGTAATGAGGGGGTTTCTCTGCACTTATAGGATTTTTAAATCCCAAATGGATTTTATGTCATAAAAAGTGAATCTCGGGAAAAGGTCAATTTTGCCACTAAGACAACAAGTTGACATGGATTTCCAGAAATGTCAGTTTTGGCCTGTGAAAGTTAGGTTTGCAAGCAGCCAATTGTACATAACCTTTCTCGTCTATGGCATTTCCCCAGAAATTTCATAGTTTACCCATGAACAAGCAACGAGATTGAAAAAACAAGAATCACAATGTCATTAAGTCTTGGCCTCTGGTTTCCTAGTTTTCTCAGGTCAGGGACAAAACCACAGAACCACATTTAAATGTGTCCCACCTTCCTGAGGCAGACATGGGCTCTCAATGGACCAGCAAGCTGGGAGCACCCGCTGCCCTGGTGGGGTCCATAGGTGACACCAGCTCACCCAGCTGCTGGATCACTCTCCTGGCAGCTCTTGCCTGGCCTCAACGATGTGTCGGCATGGGGTGGGCATTGGTCGTAGGTAGCGAGGGCTGCTGTACATCCTGATGACGTGCGGGGCCTGGATCCAGGTGTTGATCAACTGGAAGGCGACCAGGTCCAGTATGGCCCCGTCAAAGGCTGCCAGCAAGTTCACTGGGGCGGCTTCCTTGAGGAATCGGGGCAGCACCACGGCCTCGGGGAGGCTGGTGTTGCCCAGGAAGAAATGCATCAGCACCTGCTTGCGCAGGCAGTCCCTGAGGTACAGCACCAGGTCCTCAAGCCGCTCCACCAGGAACCGCTCGTCCCAGGCCTCCAGGGGCCCCTGCAGCAGCAGGGAGAAGAGGGCTGTCTTCAGCACGTAGGAGGAGAGCACCCGGCCCCACTGGGAGCAGAAGGGCTCCTCCAGGCCATGCCCACGGAGGTCTCGCAGGCCCTTGAGGATCTGCAGACACTTAAGGTGGCAGGAGGAGGCTGGGGCCTGCTCCTTCAGCCAGCTCAGCAGCCGCTGCTCCTGCCGTGAGGTGTTCAGGCCCCAGAGGGCCTCAGAGGCCAGGGGCCCCAGCGGGCCCTCGGGTGGCAGGGCCGTGAGGTAGAGCGCATCGCCAAGGGGGATGGCGGGGATGAGGCGCACGGCCATGGAGATGTGGCAGCAGACGTAGTCGGAGCAGGGCAGGATGTGCAGCGTGGGCGGGCGCCCGGGGCAGGCCGAGAGACTGATGCGGCAGCGCTCCTGCAGCCGGTATCGCACTGCGCCCAGGCACCGCTGCAGGTGGCCCTGGAACCAGCGCAGCACCAGCCCCGAGGAGAGGTGACTGCGGCCCTGCAGCTCCACGCAGAAGCCGTCAGCGAAGGGCCGGTAGCGGCGCGGCCAGCCGGCCCTCGCCCGCAGGCCGCAGACGAAGGCGCCGTGCGCCCCCAGCCCCTCGGCGGAGCGCGGCTCGGGCTCCAGGCGGGGCGGCAGCCGCAGGGGCACCAGGATGTCGAAGCAGTCGGGGCTGCGCACCTTGTGCTGCTCGTAGGCGCTGCCGACGCGGACGAAGTCCCCGCGAAGAGTGAGGGCCAGCGGGCCGGGCTGCAGCCCCTGCGCCTTGGCGGCGCGCACCAGCTCGGCCACGACGCGCCCGACGTGCGCCTTGCTGTGGCCCAGCACATGGGGCGAGAGCCGCAGCTGCCGCCCGTAGAAGCTCTCCAAGGCGCTGCGCCGCGACGCCGACGCCGCCGCCGCCGCCCGGACCCCGCCGGGCCTGGGGCCGCCGCCGCCGCAGCAGCGGGCCAGCAGGCAGCCCAGCAGCAGCAGCGCCGAGCCCTTGAGAAACGGGACGGAGCCCGCCTCCGCCTCCGCCGCGCCCTCCCCTGCCGCGCCGCCCCGCAGGGCCTGGTAGAGGCAGAGGAGCGCGGTGCAGAGCCCGGTGACCACCGGCCAGAACACCCGCACGTTGAGGGTGTACACGGGCAGGGCGCGGCGGGGGCTCGGCCCACGGGGGTGGTCGCCGCCCGGTCCCGCGGGCGAGGAGCGCCCGCCCCCGCCGCCGCCGCCCCCGCCCCCCTCCTCCGCCGCCCCGGCCGCCCCCAGCGCGGGCCGCGCCGCTGCCCCCCGCCCCGCCGGCACGGCGATCGCCGCACGCCCCCCCTGCCTGCCGCCGCTCCGCTGCGAGCCTTCCTCTTCCGAGGGAAGCGGCGCCGCGTCAGCCGCTGCAGTGAGCTCAGAGGAAATGCCACGGGCGGCGAGCCCGGCCGCGGCGTGAGGGCCGGGGGCGTTGTCCGCACCCGGGGGCCGGACCGACGGCCCGGGGCCGCCCGCGGGGCGGAGAGTGGCGCCGCCTGCTCCTTCCCGCCACCGCCCTGAGGGCGCCGAAGGCCCTCGAACAGCGAAACCCCGGGCCCCGCTGCGGGGGAGGTCCGGCCCCCCGAGTCAAGGCGGCTGCTAGCCCCGGGCAGAGCCCCTCGCACCGCGGCCTGCGCTGGCCCCCAAAGCCGAGCCTGAGCCGCTCTGCGGGCACCAAACATGCGTTTCCATGCCCCCCTCACTGCGACGGGGCACTGCAAGGGTGTGTTTGGTGTAAAATGGGGTGGCTTTGGTGTAAAACAGAGTGTTTCTGCATCCCCAGATCAGGGGGTGTCATTGGGGAGTGCTGCTACCCGGGAAGAAATGCCTGGTTACAAGCTCCACGTTGCATGTTTTTCCTAAAAAAAAAAAAGGAGTTCAAGGCCTGTCCCACTGCAGGGGAGTCTCAGCGGCTCTGCCGAAGGGTCTTGGTGCCAAAGGGACAGCAAAGTCATCACTGTTAAAACCCCAGTGTGTGTGTGGTGTGCTGCCCTGACAGCTTACTTACAGCTAATTAACAGCTGCTTGCAGTCACACACTCAGAAGCTTGAGTTTTTTACCTTGAGGCCAAATTATTCAGTCACAGACAAATTAAGGGAGGGAAGAAACAACCCCGGGAGAAGTTTCTAGTTTGTTCTAGTTTGTCTAGTTTCTAGACTTTGGGTCTCGTATTGTACGACAGCCACTACGATACCAGGCCCACTGCTGTTAACGGCAACTGTCACGACGCTTCTGCCAACAGCATCACCCTCAGCACGAGCCAAATGGAAGAATCAAGAATCCATCAGAAATACACACACAGAGGTCTACCTCAGGCATCATCCCAAGCCCAGGAACAGCAGAGCCAAACATTCAGGTCAGAAGATGGGCACAAAAACATCACTGCATATGCAAAGGCTTCAGGCACTGCTGGAGAGCTGAGCAGTCACATTAAGCCTCACAGAAATCCCTGGGAGTTGTCTGTCACTGGGGCTTCTTCACCCAAACTACTTCTTCAGGGTGCTGCAGATCTGAAGAGATCTTTAGGACCTGCATTTTCTCATATCTCATACGATGTCTCCCTTATGAGTTGTACCATACTCAGTGCAGCTGAGCTGTATTTCTGGCTCTGTCATTGTGTCCCAACTTGCTTAAGCTTGAAGAGCCCTCTATGCTGGTGATGATTAAACCTGAGAAATGAGCATATCAAGGTCCTGCAAGTCTTTGGAGATTCCCATTACCTGAAGTTGCAAAAGCAGCATTTCAAATTTAGAGAAGAGGAAAATCATGCCTCACAGATTCAGTCATCAAGGTGGTCTGACATTTTTCCTGTTTGGGACAACACTGCTTTATGTAGCATTTGTCTGTCACTGTATTTCTTGACCATAGGGCTGGATCGCATATCACTCTTGTTTTCTTTCTAGAATTCACTCCCCCTGCTTTCTGCACAAATACTTGAGAACTTTTTTAAACATGCATTTTGCTGGAAGCATGTTATCTGTGTTGCAGGTGTTGATGGAGACAGCTTCATCATCCTCGGCTTCTATAATTTTAATAAATGCTTACTGAGTTTTGAAGCTATTTGATGAAGTTTAAGGACCATGCTATGTAAGCATTCTGTTATGGTTTAATTTCAAGTGATTAAGTTATTACTGCATTACTGCAACTTGCTGCATCTGCACAGCATCATGGGTGGCCCCATGAAGGTGGAGGAGTGGTGCTGGAATAGAAGACACTGAGCCCAGCAAGCTGTAAATGCTGTAACAAGGAACGGATCAGAGAGCCAGTGCAAGAGGAAAGCTGTCCAAATGTTTGGTTATGTTATTGGTCTTTACAGGAAACAAAACATGACTTCAGGTAGATAAAAATTATACTTCACAGGAAGAAGCTTATGTTTTATAGCCAAGATGGTGCACTCAAAGGCAAACTAGGTAACCCAGGTCAAGCAGCCTGCGTTAATCCACAGGCAACCAAACCTGGGTGAGAGTCAAGAGTACACCTGAGATACAGAGAGATGTCCTAACCACTCCAACACTGCCCCTTGGAGTTATAATCAGAAGTTGTTTGGGTTTTTTTTTTAATTAAAAATAAAGCAGATGTAAATGAAAAGAAACCATAGGCAATTTTGTAACATCTCAACCAGCAAAATATTCAATGCCCCATATTTTCTGACACAACCTCACTACTCAGCACTGTCATTCCACAGCACCCATATCTTTGAAAACAACCAGGAAGCAAAAAGCATCTTCCTTCCCCACTCCTTGTGTCATATTTTCCTGTTTTTCTTCACAAAGCTGGATAAGAGAACAAAAACTTTCATCATGCTGCTTATTGCCTGTGACCCAGCACTTCAAACTCTTTGTTCTGCACCCCCAAAACCCAAAAATGTTTAAGAAGCACAGCTGTGCTGGTACGAAACTGGTCCTTCAAGATGTTTTATTGAAAAATATTGTTGAACTCTATGAACCCATTGGCCCATATGTTCAATTTTTACCAGCCTGTGCTTTTTTATACCCTCAAGCCCAGCATGTTTCACGTGCCTTCAGGTCTCGCTACAGGCATACCAATTTTTTCAAGACTCTCTTTTCACACAAGGTTGATTTGATTAGCTGCACATCCACGCTCCAGAGACAGACAAGCTACATCTGTGGAGCTGGCACGGCCGTTTGTGCCTGTCAGGCAGCTGCTGCCCACGGGGAGACCCAGAGCTCAGCAGCACGGCCATTATCACTGCAGGACCTGCAAACAGGGGGATGGAGGTGGCTTCACCTCCAGCTGTGGGCCACACGGACTGGAAAAAATCCAGATGTCACCCTGCCCAGTGGGAGAAGCCCAGGGGTCAGGTGGCAGAAAGTTTTCCACCAGCCACACCAGACCCACCAGCGCAAACATCAGCCCAGGCTGTGCTTGTTCGGGCAGATGGTACCGGTACAGGCTTACTCAAGCTATGGAGTAATAGGGTGTGTGCTAATAACATGACCTCAAAATCAGGCCCAGAGTGAATCCACAGCACTGATTTTTACTACTGCTGTTTAAATTAGCAGGTTGTCCTTTCTCACCTCCTCAGCCAGTGGCAAGATGAGAGCTGTAAAGCCTGTGGCTGATAAAGATGGCCAACAGCCTATTTTCCAGGCCCTTGGCTGCTTCACGACTCCCTGAGCTAAGGCTGTGTCTCTGGGCAAAACACTGAACACATCAGAAGTGAGAGACTTCAAAGGTGAGCGATTGTTCAGCTTTACTGTCCGGACCTTACTTGGAAAGAACCAATTTAAGAGCCACTCTCTCTTTCTGCTCACACAAGCTATGGGCATTTGGTGGCTGCTGTACCAGAATTGACGTGGTCATAAACACAAAACTGCTTTCAGTTGCCAAATAGCAAGAAGCATCTTTCCTCATTACCCCTCATTTCCGTCCTGCTGAAATTACGCTGCAGGGACTGTATTTACTTCATAATGGGTACAGTTCCTCCACATTATCACAGCTTATCTGTGGCTGGTATTTTACAACCTATGACAGAGGAAAACACAAACCATTTTATTGTGTCTGGAGTACTTTGCTTCTCTTGTCACTTCCAGTAACAAGAATGTGTTGAACTTGAGAAAAAGTTGCAGCAATTCACCTCTCCTGCATGGGCTTCAGTGGTCATGATCAGATTTGTTTTCATCTGTCTCCCAAAGAAGTAGCATCTCGTTTGTTTGGATTTAAATATCTATAAATTCCACTGCTGACCAGTTATGATGGTGATGGCTCCTTGTTTTAAGCAGTAGCCTTCTTGTTTAAAACCTCAAGTTAATGAGGCTTTAAATCACAGTTGCACACTCCAGAAAAATAATACGTTGTACACTAATAACCATGACCTCAAAATCAGGACCAGAGAGAATCGACAACATCAATTTTTACTACCATTGTTTAAATCACCCATTGTTTAAATAGATGTTATCTAAACATTTGCTTCGGAATGCCCCATGTTCAGGATATCCTGTCCACTAAATAAGGAATAATGTTATACTTATTCACATGCAAGTCTGAGCTAAAAATAGATATTCCAGTATATACAATCTGCATGAGGCCAGAGAAAGTGTTTGGTATACAGCATCCATTAAAGTTTCTGCCCATTTAGCAGCATTTTATACATCTGTGTAACTGATCTGTTAATGCTGCCCTGACACTGCCAGGGAGGCAGGAAGAGCAGTCTGCCCAGCGAGGCCACCACCTGAGCAGGTAAAAGAAAGTGGCAGAAAGACAAAGGCACAGACAAGGCGACAACATTTGTCTGATGCTTTCACGATGTTCCTGAGACACAACCCTTAGAATTCCCACCAGGTCAGTACCTGCCCCAGGGAACCAGAGCTGCACGTAGCCCATTGCAGGTGCAGGAGGAAACACACAGGGATCCATTCCTGCACCAGTGATGTAGGGCTGCTCTCCCACAGCCGGTGGGCTATACCTCCAACTCGGTATCAGGCACTGTTAAATGCTCTAGAGCAGAAAAGTACAATAATCAATTGCAAAAAAATACAAGTTTGAAAGATCAGTTGCTTGACTTCATGCCCCAATCATTACTCTTGTAATGGTTGATGGCTGAGAGAGTTGGGGTTGTTCAGTCTGGAGAAGAGAAGGCTCCAGGGAGACCTTATAACAGCCTTCATGTACCTGAAGGGGGTCTACAGGAGGGATAGAGAGGGACTCTTTATGGGGGAGTGGAGGAACAGGACAAGGGGTAACAGTTTTAAACTGAAAGAGGGGAGATTTAGATTAGATAATAGAAAGAAATTCTTTACTGTGAGGATGGTCAGACATTGGAAGAAGTTGTCCAGGTATGTCATGAGTGCCCCATCCCTGGAGGTGTTAAAGACCAGACCATATGGGGCTTTGAGCAACCTCATCCGGTGGGAGGTGCCCCTGCCAGCGCAGTGGGATTGGAACTCAATGGTCCCTTCCAACTCTAACCATTCTATGATTTCCTCTGAAACAAAGCTGCTAGCATATCTCCTCCACCAGCCTGCTAGAGGGTCCTATGACGGAGATGCCATCATAAAAATAAACATCCTTCACCTGCCATTCCTGTGACTCCCAGGTTTTATAGGGTACTCTTTGTTACAACACAAACCAACATGATCAGGTAGACATGAATCTATTTTGTGTTGTGGACTAATGAATCTCTTCTAGCCACAGCAGCAGGGTGACTGAGTCCCCATTTAGGGAGAGGGTGTCTTGCTATCAGAGAGATGAGGAGCCTCAGCAACCCAGGACTGAGGAGAACCAAACTTCCAGAGCATGTGTGTGGACATGGAGGAGTTTGGGGGCAGGGATGTTACTACGCATTCTCTCTTAAAATATTTTGTATTTAATAAGTGGGATGTTCTTGCCACCTCTGCCAGTCTGATTGCTCACTGGCTATCAGCAGCGTGTAGCACTTCTTAATCAGAAAGCCTGCAAGCAGAGCTGGCTGCTACTAATGACATATAGCCCAATACAGGATTTCCTTGCTGTAGGAGGACAGCTTCCTGAGGAATTCATACAATAATTTCTCATCCAAGTGTGTCCTTATTACAGCCAGAAATACCCTTGCTCTACGGGCTGAACAGTACCAGCATCAACTGGCTCATCTCTAGCCTGTCCCGTACTGGCTGAAAACCCTTAAGGACTTATTTTGCATAGAAACTTGTGTGACCAGGGCATTAATACTGCCACGCAAGGAAGCCATGCCTGTATGCTTACAGCTAAGCAGTGGAATAGGAACAAAAACCCCCAACCTATCTCCGTTAGTGTCAGTTGGCATGCAGAGACTGGCAAGCTGAGAGCATGGGAGACTGCTGTCACACGTTCTCCATAAATATGAAGCTGCTGGTGTTGTGAAGAAAGCCAACTACAGCATCATGGAAAGGAAACCTCTTTCAGCAAGGGGAGCACAGGTACACCACCCTCAGACAGAGCAGGAACCAGCAGGAATTGCGGGCATACCCTTAGGTGTTGCCATCAGAGATGTTTCTTACATTATAAATGGAAACATGAAAACTTTCCAAGTCAAGATCGTAAGTCTTGCACTTGGTCTTTAAGTACAGTATTTCAGTATTTGATGTGATCCACATAAAAATGGTACAGTCATTGTATACTGATGTATAGCTCCCAGTGCTGTACCTAAAGGCTCCGGCCAGTGAGCCATGATAACCCTCCTAGGGCAGCAGAGGAGGTTAACATGCTCTGCTGGTCCTCCCAGCACCCTGCCAAAAATCAACCCCATGGCTGGGCCTTATCGCAGGTCAGGCTCTTGCCCGAGACAGCGGGTGGCAGGACAAGGCCGCAGCCTCCTGCAGGGCAGCCCATGGGGTGCAGGAACCCATACAGCTCCCCCCTCTCCCCACCACCCCCAAGGCTCAGCAGAGCTCGTGGGTCTGAGGACCCCCAAGATGGAGCCAGGTAACCCCCAGGTTTAACAAGCACCAGGTAGAAAAATCTTGCACCGTGTGCTTGTGTTAAACTAGTTTAACAAAAAACAGTTAATAACAATCTAATTAAACCTGGATGTGTGTGTATTCAGATGTAAATTTAATCACTGATTGAAATGGTTTAGCTTAATTAATGGTAAGTCACTTTAACATGTATTTGCACCATAACTTCCTAAACTAATGAAAACTGATCATATAGCTGAGCCCTAATTTACCTTTTCAAGCAAAGTTATTTAAATGAGGTTTGCAACAGTTTCATTATACCAGTCTGGCATTATTGTACTATCCAATTGATTTTAAAATCAATTTAGCAAGATTGGACCATTTTAAATAAGTCTGAATCTTTAATGCCTGCTTGCTAATAAAGAGAGAGCTTGGGAAACAGAATTTGACACAGGTTTCAACCTGCTCCTTATTGCTCACACTGTTGGAACACACTTTTCCCTTTGCTTCCCAAGGAAACTTTGCTGCTTGTCCAGCACTCCCCACCCTCCAAATAACTTTGCAATCTATTTGGTTGAAGTTGGCCATGGAGAAGGAGAGCAGAATTGGAAAGCATTAATGTATGTGATTTTACATGAGAAAGATTCCATTAAGGTCCTTAGGCTGCAGCAGGACATTGGCACTGCCTTCCCATTTCATTCCACTTGCAAGCAATAAACTCACTGGCTGCTCAGAGCTGGGGCTTTTTTACCTTTAAAAGTTTTCATAAAGCAGATTAAAACTTCCCTCACTTTCACCACTACATGCATAAATTCCATCTACCAGCATTTTCGAATTTATCCTGACAAAGAGTCTCAAGTCACGCCGTGAAAACAGCTCCTTGGTGATACATATCACCTTAACCACAACAACAAAAATAAGAGTGCTTCTGTTTTTCATAAACCAGCACAAGGGAGTTAGAGAAGAGACCTCAGCCTTGTCCCTCAGCTTTCCGCTGGTCTCAGCAGCGCTGTGGCTGTGTCACTGATGGCTTTTAAAGAGCAGCAGCAGCCACCTCCCCTCCAGTGACTCTCCTTACCCGGTTCCCAGCCATGAGCCTGCCTGGCCTCCACGTCTTCCAGCTTTGGGCTTTTGTACCCCTAAGCTTGCCACAAAATTAGAGTAAGGGCTTTGTGTCTGACAAATAACCTGCAGCACTGAGCTGCGAAGATGAAGCTTCGGCACGAAGCGATGAAATAGAGCACGCAGATCAAAGGCGAGCGCACAACAGGGAGCAAGCTCTGTTTCCAGCTTACAGCCTCAAATAATGAGATGATCCTGGCTCAGCTGACACTCCTCCTGATGAGCCTGGTCTGGATCACCCGCCCAGGGAAAAGGAGGGAAAACACAGCATGGGAGGAAACCTGAGGGAGGGAGGATCAGTCCAGGGAAACCGGCTTATCAGCCCTCGGCAATTAAGGTGGGAAAAGTTGATGCTGTAGCTCACAGCACCCGTTCTGCAGGGCTGGAGGGCAGAGGTAGCTCTAGGAAGCCTCGTCCTAGGCCTTTACCTCCTCCCATCAAGGACAGAGAAGGAAAAAGCTACTTGATTAAAAAGAAAGTGGCTTATAGAGATGGAAAAGCAACTCAAAACCGATAAAAGGACCTGAGCCAGCACTTTCTCACCCCTGTTTTCTCAGAGGGACTGTAGCAGCAGTCCTGGGCTCAGGAAAGCTTTTACCCCACCTATGCCTGGCAGCATCTCCATTGGGAAGTGCCATCCCAGTGACACCAGCCTGCACAAGACAGTGTCCTCTGCACTGTTCCTGGCCCACCTCATTTGGGAGGAAAGACTGACTCTGCAGGGATGCTGCAGGCACTGCTCATCAGCGGTTGAAGTGAAAACCTTGCAGCACAGTGGCTGGTATCGGAGATGTCTGCACATGCACATGTCCATTTAAATCATGCCTACAGCACCAGCCTCACTGCTGCAACCTTCCAGCTCCAAGGGAAATTCTTTACCTGCCTGGCCTTACAGTGCTGGAGGCTGAAACCCCACCAGGAAGGCTAAACCTGATCTATTCCCCGTGTCCCTCCCCACTGATTTGTCAGGCTGTGGCCCTTTAACCAAGATTAAACATTCCACAGATCGATGCAAAGCAATAAAATTACTTCATTAGCAAGACAGCAAGTGCAGCATACACCCAGCTTTGTTTAAGGCCAGTCAGACAACCCCATTAAGTGACAGCAAGTTTTACATCTGGTGTCATAGGTTTCCTTATGATTGCAGTGCCGACCCCCTGAACAGAGGTAGGATCATCTGCCATGTTCTACCTAATTAAATTTAAATCTATTTTTTTGATTTACCATACAGAAGGCATGTAACTGGAACTGTAAAATACAAGTTGACCTTCTCATCTCACATCAGTACAAATGCAAAACAAATCCACTGAAAGAACAGTAACTGCACAGCCTCATGTAAGGGAGACTGAAATCAAGCCCAACCTGCCTTTACAACAAGCTGTCTGGGTCCTTTCTGGATGGAAAAGAACACGCTCGTAATTAAAGGAGGACATAAATCTTGGAGAAAGTGTGGAGCAGTGAAAGACCACATAGAGAGTGGTGAAGTGAAACAGGCTCAGGCACCTTTGCAGCATCACACATCGGGGACAGCAGACGTGGCTCTGCAGAGCGGAGGCATCACCAACCACCCTCACAATAATTTCCTGATCCTCACAGTAGCAGGTTAAAGGGGATGTCTACAGTGGCCAGAGAATGAAGAGCTTGAACTGAAAATTAAATAGGACTGATTACCCACCCCCAAACAAGACTTCTGCTCGGATCACAGCAACATTGTCCTCACATGAAAGCGCTACCCCCCTGCCTTCTCCCTGCTCTCTCTGCTGCCACGGCGTGACAGATGACTGAGGCTTGGAGAGAGATGCCTCAGGCTGAACAAATTTCAGGCTCTCTCTGAGAGCACTTTGATATTGAAAGTTACACACTTGAGATTTCCATACGTTTTGCTTCGCTGTGGTTACAGCTTTTCTGGGATCTGATCTGACGGGAGCTTTAACAACTCATCTCTGCAGGAAGATTTTAGTCATTTAAGAAGTATGAAATACCGAGGGTCACATCTGAACTCACTAAGAGATTTCACTTTACACAATTTCAGCACCAGCCTTTAGCTCTCGAATAAATCATATGCCCTCATTCTAGATAAGTTTTTGGTCAGGTTTATGAATTATAAACCTAGGAAATATATTTTAAATATCATTCCTAACTCATTAGAGTACAATGAATTATTCATGATGATTGAATGCTTCATTGGATTTATTTCCCTTGTTTTAATGAATGATTCATGGACTTTTGGACATTTATCTTACTTGAAGCTCTTCACCAAATGCTCTGAATGAGCAATTTTGAACCAGCAGGTTTCTTGGACAGCATTTGCCTACAGTATCCTCTGTCATTTTTAGTTTGTGCTCTGCATACGGCTGCATATGTGCTACAGCACTGATTTAGCTCCCTGATTAGATGACTGAATAAATCATAAGGTTAATTGAAGGCAGGTATTTGCACAGAGTAGGTATCTCCCAAACAGCCAGCCAACAAGCCCATTTACACCCTGTCAATTGATCAAAGGATGGGAAACAAACAAACAAAAAAAAGGTAGTAATAAACATAACTTAGTTATAGTGTCAGCAAAAGATAAGCCACCCACATCAAAATATACTTGAACAGAGCATGGTGGCCCTGTATGTGGAACCTATATAATGGCAGCCAGATTGTCTTCTCCTGGCCTCCAGTCACATCATCATAATAGCATCAGACTACCCCTCCTCTGCTTCAGGGAAACCCAACTCCTGCTCAGCTGTGTCAACACACCGCTTGTCACCATCTCACCAAGAAAGAATGGAACGTTTTGAGTCCAGGAAAGTCATAAACATACCTGTGCCCAGCAGAGATAGTGGCGAGCACCCAGTGGACTCAAAGCCGTGGTGAGTAAAATGGTCTTGCCAGCAATCCTACATGTAAATAGCTCCATCTACAGCCACGTTCCAGCCACCGCCTGTCCACTCATCCCCTACCCAGGCACAGTTGACTCCGCACCTGAAGGCAGCCCATTGCAGGTGATGGCCAGCAAGGCCCAGGTGGCTCCTGTCTCCGTGCTCACGCTCTGAACAAGAGGCACATTGCCCATTGCTCGGCACAGACATACGCAGTGTTAATAAAGAGGCAGGCGCTGCTGCGCATTAGCAGAGATACTTTCACCCACCGATAATCAAAAGCAATTATCATGCCAATACTTGCACCTGTAATTCGTTACCTGCAGCACCAGAGTTGTGTTCTCTCTGTAAGCCCCTGAAGCAGAGCTGCTGGGCGAGGGGCACAGCTGGACTCACCCAATAATGGTTTTAGAAGCCAAAGAAAGCAAAGCCCAACAGAAAAATCAGCCCCTACTCATGCCCAGCAAAGCAAAGAAAAATGAAACACCTAAAAGCCAATTAAGAAACTGTTTGATTTAAGGAAGAGAAGTGGTGGCTACAACTTCTGAAACTTCATAGCATGCAAGTCTAAATATAAGGGTGACAAGCAAAAGGCACAAGTCCAGCTCCAGAGACAGAACAGACTTTGATCCACTTTGGACTCTTTATCCTTAACAACAAACAAAGGAAAGCAAACAAAGCCAGCTACTGAATCAGGCCCTTGATGGTGTGTTGTAGCAATTTCAGGTTGTTGACTGTTTACATGAGAAGCAGATTAATATCTTGGTATGTAGTAGAGCTCAGGAATGAGTACATGTTGCCTAAGAGGAACAGGGTAAACACAGAGTAAGTGTGGAGTGTGGCATAATAATTGCCAGATGCATCAAAATTTATCATTGGTTTTACAACATGGAGGGATATTCTCTAGGAAATCTCCTCAGTAAACTTCTCTAGGCTTTACACTGCATTTTCATACCTAACATATGCAGCTCATGTACGTAATTTGTTCTATTAGTTTCTCTTGGCTGTGACAATAAGACTTCATAAGTTAAATGGGTGAAGTTTGGGTGGGTTTTGGTGGTTTTTTTTTAGTAAATCAGAAAGACAAGTGTATAGAGTTCTACTGATTATTCTTAACTCGCTGTAGCTCAGCCTGGAATAACTACATAGAATGAGATGACATGCGTAGGGTCTACTATAACAAACACATCTTCTAAAACCAAAGGTTGTATCAGTATTACATGTATTTTGTATTTTGTAAGTGTAGAGAAGATAAAAAGAGAGAAAAATATAACCGTGGATTTTCTTGTTAATAGGAAAAATCACTGAAAACAAAACAGGGCTTTCACCACTCTTGAGTGTTAAAAGAGTTGTTTCTGTTTGAATACCAAGTGTATGGAGAATGCTTAGTCAATTGGAAAGAAACATTGAACTATCAGGTCACTCTACAGGTGACTGCAAAGCAATAGTTTCAAGTAAGCATTTTTATCCCGAGACTTTCACATCATGTCCAAGCAAGGTATCAGTCAGGCCCAGATGGCTGTTTCAGCAGCTATGAGTTACAGCCATGGCAGATGAAAACCAGGCCTTACTTGGCCAGCTCTAGTTAGGTTTTTTTCCCCGTGGATTAGGCAACAATCCACGGGAAAGCTCAAGGTTACACAGACCTGCTTACCAGGATAAATCCTCTTGCTAGTCACCAACCCAAAACATCCAGTGAGCATTAGGAGAGGTGCCATATCTCTTGGTGAGCATCACGTGTGCCAGCTCAGGCTGTACTGGTACTTTGTGCTGCAAGTCTCTGCATTTACTACAAACGATAAGCAAATACAGCTCTAGAGTCTGACTATAAACACATGTATCTGTCAACTTCCTCTGCAAGGCTCAGCTCCCCCAGAAGGAAGAACTCCAATTTCTCATGCGTTATCCTTCTAAACATATGCCTGATGTCTTACTAGATTCTCATATTTTGTGTAAACAATAGCACTTGTGTCACTTAAAATTGAGATGTAATTATTTCTTATTAGCAAGTATTGCTGCAATATTTGGGTGGGAGGAATTGCAAAGCGGACAGTTGTTGTATTATTATTTTTAAAAATCACAATATTTCAGCCACTTTTGAAGTCTTCGACTAAACTGCATTTTCTTGCCAAAGTCTGAATGAGGGCTGACAAGTTGAGATGTGGAAGACAGCTCCTCATCCATCACCATCAGTTATCTCTCCAGGTCAGGGCTGGAACTGAGCCACTAAGCTATACTCGCAGAAGAATCTCAACAGTGATTTTAAGTCCTGCTGCTCTTCTTTTCTGGATAAAAACACTTGAAAGGAGGGAAGTCTACACTTTTTCTCCAGATACCAGGATCACTGTACAGTTAGGGCAGACACCTGGGAGGTTCAACTCCTCTCAAATTGTATTTCCATTGCATTTCTGCCACAGACTTGCTAGGTGGCCACAGGCAAGTCCCTAAAGCCTCAGAACATGTTTAGCCTGGAGCATCCAATTATCCCTGTTGCTCTTGGGCTTAGAACTAAGCATAAACGTCCATCTCTAGTAGATTTGCACCCATGAGCTTTCCCTTAATCCAGCCCTGAAGCAAAGCCCCTTTCTCACAGGAATGCTGTGGGCTGATAGAGAACAGACAGTGGTTAAACACGGTAGGGTCACTCCCAAGAGGAGAGGGGGACCCTGCTGTGCCTGCCCCTGGACCCGCAGCCGTCGGCACTGGTAGACACAGGACGATACACACTGAGAGCAGAGGCCCCGCTGTGTTCTGGCATTTGGGCACTAGCCCTGGGAAAGCAACTGGTGTGTGTTTTCCTGCCTCAGAAGCTGGGTGACAGCTCTGGAGTACATCTCTGCCCCCAAAGAGGGAGGAAACAATCTATCTGGAAGGTCACAGACAGCTTTAAATTAGACATAGGCTGCTGTTTAAAGAGGAAATTTACTTTAATCCAGAGGTAGCAACAAAGATCAACAACAGGATTGAGTCATCTCCCTTGGCACTGCATGACTGTCTTCTCCTAGAAGCAAATGCTTTTCTCTCCACTAAATATTTTAGCCATTTGCATACAGAGTTAGCCTCTGACTATACCACTGCCCTCAAACCACAGACGTGGGAGAAACTCAGACAGCTCACTCAAATGCAGCTGGCAGAGCTTGCCTTCAGAATGCACTGCAAAAAAATTTGGATCCCTCTCACCTGCTGCTGCCTCCACTCCGACCCGAGCAGTCCCTGGCAGGGAGCTGGCCAGTGGCCACAAAGAAAATAGAAAAGCACTTCTTAGTGACAGAAATCATCTTTTTATTCTGCAGTCCAGAAAATATATTTTAAAAAGGAAAAACCCACCATGTGACTTGCTTTCATGAATACCTCAGCCTATACACGTCCATCTGTACCATCAAATCAATCTGTCCTTAGCATGGGTAACACTGAAAAACAAATCACTGACATGCAAACAGTTGGGTAGAAAACACTGCAGGGAATGAAGGCATTCACGTGAAGCCTGGAGCCTAAAACAAGTAATGAGACTGTCAAGGTGGTCACTAGATGCATCTCTCTGTGCCAGTTCAGGAGCCTGCCAGTGCAAGGAGAGCTTCAGCTTGGCACCCTCCTCCCTCAGGACAGAGTCCTGCCCGCAGGCACCTTTTGCTGTGACAGCTGTGACTGCAGTGGAAACACAGCAGGAAGGATGCAGCCACGCAGAGGAGGAGAGATGTGCACCCCAATCTATGCCCTGTTTCCCACCGCTTCGCCACCTCCCAGGTGGCTCTTCAGCACAGGGCTCGGTGAAGGACACGTACACTAGGAAGGTAAGAACAGGGTGATCTTAGTTGCCTAAATCTACTCAAAGAGTATTTACCAAGACAGTGGAGCCAAACTCTTCTCTGTGGCGTAACAAGCAGCAGCAGCCACAGTCTCTGAAGGTTTAGAATGAACATATCGGGGCAGACAAAAAATAAAAAGCTGGAAAAAGATACCCAGGGAGACTGTGGAATTTCTGTCCTTGTAGGTTTTCATCACCTAGCTAGACAAAATCACGGCTGACCTGCTTTAATGCTGGCCGCAGTCCTGCCTCCAGCAGGAGGCTGGATGAGATGACCTACAGAGCTGCCTTCCAAGCAACACTGCATGGTTCCTGGAGTTCCATCAGGACTACAAGTTCATCATCTACTACAAGTTAAGAAGCAGCACAGTTAAAGGTAGGGTTGTGGCCTACCTTTTCAAAACAAAGATATTTAGCACCAAAAAAATAGTCTTTTTTAACATCAGCATATGTATATTAATCTGCATCTTAACGGGATGAAACGCTGCTGCTGCCATAAGCTGTATTACTGGACACAAAGAAGGTACCATTCCTTGGTCTGCTTAGGTTTGGGTTCTACCCTGTAAAACTGTAATATAAAGTGGTGCTTCTCAAAAACACCTCAAGTCAACAGGAGGCTGCATTTATTGAAAACATCTAATGACAATGACCTAAATTTTCCTTCTAATGCAGTCGTTTTAAAGAACTGTTACCCACTGAACCTGTTGCAATTAACTGTTAGTTCACTTACTCAACACCAGATCAGCCCCTCAGTTCTAATTATAAGTATCAACAAGTTTTCTTCAACTCGTTAAGTTCTGCCACTCCAGCTGGGAGTTCAACTGCAAGGCTGCTGCCATTCAGATTTCTCATGTCAACCAGCCTGGGGAAACTGAATTAGCAAATAGAAAAATGGTAACTTTTCACAATCTCCTCCCTCATCATATGCATTCATCCTTTAAACTGGCCTATATTTTTTTTTACTTATCCTTTTAAGCTCCCCAAGCTGAAAATGTGTGTGGAATTCAATGCGAGTGACAAGCCACAACTTCAAATCTAGTGACAAAAAATGACTGGCACCCATTTGAAGTGATATCTTCCTTAAAGTCAAGAAACCAGGCAGACACGAGGGACTGTACAGACTAAGTAACCCCTTAAATGATAAGTAAAAATAGGGAGATACAATCTACATCACCCCCAGCACAAGAATTGTATAGCATATCCTCAGCTGATCCATAGCAAACCTAGCTTTATTATGCTCAAGTGAGCCACACAGATTTACTCCAAAGATCAAGCTCACTATATCCAATACTTCTTCTATATTATTTATCATCTCAGACAATTGTTCAGCTCTCTGCCAAATGATCTTATGAGTCCTGTTTTACATAACTTGTGGCATAAATCCATTCTGCTTATGTCAGCATCACCACGTTAATCACAGCCAAGAGGATTTGATTTTTGCCTGGCTGAACTGCTGCAGCCAGGCTGAAACAAGTCCTGGCACATCCAGACTTACACTGCTGTGGCATCACAGGTGCCTTGCCACCTTGGTAGCTTTCCAGACTTGCTACGGATGGGCTACAGGTCTTCAGAGCTGCTTTCAATTTTCATTACCATCCTTCTCACTTTGTGAGACAGAGCTGTTATTGCCTGTTTGCTTTCCTTCACTGGGTTTTCCTCCTCCCAAGCCAGCAGCAGTGCCTGTAAGCACAGAGATCCTGCTTCAGAGCTGCCAGAGCACCAGGAAATGCCCTGAAATCTCAGCACATGGACCACACCATCTGGCCATATTCACCTGGCCTCCAAGAAGCATCATTACCTTAATCTCCAATTTGGAGCAGCTTTGGAGAATAGGAGCCAGAACTTCCACAGCACTGATGGCAGGAGAAAACAGCAAAAAGTGAGTAGATAACAGCCTGGTGGCCCCTAGACACACAGGGTGGATACCCTCTGCTTCCCATGCCAAAAAGCAATACACTCTCTCCTTCTGGAGGAGAAAATCAGGATCAAACCCTTCACTATGACAGGAGCTAGATACTCCACTAGACACACATTTTTATTATTTTGAGGGAAAGGATTTCATCCCACTGCATGTTACAGTACCCTGATTATCCTCAGGGTCAGAAGACCCTCTCATCTCACCCACTCCCTGTTCTGAAAATGCAGCATTTCACAGCCTCCCTGGCTGATCCAAGTTCCTTTTCTTCTCTCAACATGACCAGAGTTCATCCCAAATTGCTATGATAACAGACTTGTATAAACTATATATTTTGGCCTCTGTCTGCCATTAACCCCTGCCAGGGTGGCTGACATTAATCAGCTTTGGTTCTGACTGAAAATAACACATAAAAAGAAACTACAACCTTGCAGCAGCTGTACAACAGAAGTTCTGTACAGCACTTGAGCACCTCTAGTCCCTTTGTAACTTCCTACCACCTTGTGTAGTCTTTCAAAATCTGAAACAAAAATACCCCTTCTGCATGAGGAAAATGAAAAGCAACTCCATTTTCTATGTAAAACAACAAAAATTAGGAGCAACCACCAGCGAACAGGAAAATGCTTAGCCATTGGAAGTGCCAGGACTCACCCACACTTTAATGGATGGGTGTAAATATGCTGCTCCAGAAAATAGAAGGAACAAACCCTGGTCAGGGCCATAAAGCAGAGTTGTTCTCCCAACTGATATTTTATGCTCGCAGCAGGAGACAGTGTGACTGTCTGACAGCCTACTCAAATGTGCAGAGTGTTTTCAGCTGCTGAGGACAAAGGACTCGCTGTGAGCGCTTTCACTCAGTTACTGCAGATATGGCCAAACACACTGACCTCATACAATGATTTTCTGGTATTTGATGTTCCCAGCCTTTGGCCAAACTAAATGCATTAAAAATGAGATTTATCTCTCAAATGTTCTTGCCCCGAGTGAGCAGTGTGTGATGGTTTTGGAGGCCACCCACATCTGGGACGAGGGATCACATGAACATTTCTCTGTTCCAGTAGCAAATCCCACAACTGTCGACCACCACCACAGACATCTCCAGAGACTCTCTCAGTAACCACTGCCCTGGAAAATATGAGATTCCAGCTGAGTGCCCTCTCTCTAGGAAAGCCCCGTGGCTGCCTTGTCCAGTGTTCAACCCTGACGTAATGGCACAGAGACCAGGAAACTCTTGGGCTCAGTTTCCAGTTTCTATCTCAGACCCATTGTAAGAACGGGTGTGCAACTTCCAGATTTGAGTCAAAACATTGTGTGTCCCTCCTTCCCTGGTTCTAATAATGGACTTACAAAAGATGCTGCCCCTGTTTATTACAGATTTTACAATGGACTATTAATCAAGCAATCTTCTTCCTTCTTTTTACTCAATTATTAAAGTCTGTGATTTACACAACTGCACTGCATGTTCTTTTAACATCACTTGTTACCCCTTTAGCCACTCCTACCATTATTTTGTGCCAATTCCTATATTCTCCAAATTACCTATGACCTTTCCATATGCCAGCATATCAAATGCTTTAGAGAAATTAAGGCAAGAAATCTGCTAGATGTAACTTTGATGAAAGTTCATGAACATATTGTGTTAAATATGACATACCTTCAGTGAACTCCAGTTTACATGCATCTGCTCACAACTGGCTGGGGCTGAGACAAGTAAAATGAGAATCCCTCAGAACTGTCTTCTGATTACACAGTCCCTGAGAAATATGTCATTTTGTTTTTGAGTTCCTCGAGTCAAGTTATTCCAGTGGGTGTGCAAGCCAGTCACGGACAGAGAACCAAACACTGCTTTGTTTGGACAATGTAAATAGCATCAGGAGTGTGAGTATAACTGGGCCAGACTTGCAGTTGGTGTGAGACAAATTATTCTTAAAGAACCTACAAAGTGTCAGTCACAATAAATCATACAGGAGTTTCTATATTAAGATTTAGCTTTCAGTGTAAGCTCCTTCACAAAATAAAGGAAAATAATCCTCTTTAAAGTATCTTTCACGCAGCAATCAGTACCTACACACACTGACAACTAAACACTACTCAAAAAAGGTAAACTTGGATGTACCTGGGTCTGAAGCCAGCTGTCTGAAGCCTCCCCAAGCTACTAGATGCTTGGATTTAAGAGGCTCCCACAGGTCTTGGA
The DNA here is from genome assembly GCA_004320125.1 of Scolopax mira. Lineage (NCBI taxonomy): Eukaryota > Metazoa > Chordata > Aves > Charadriiformes > Scolopacidae > Scolopax > Scolopax mira. The sequence continues at coordinate 1,264 of BJBW01001246.1, read as the reverse complement.
TTCCTGGCAGCAATTCTGCACTTCCTACCCTCCTCTGGTCTCAAAGTAGCTACAAAGTCAGTACAGAGCATTTGGCCAGCACAACTGGAACCAGCAAATAGCAAAACTTTGTCAAATTACTTAACCAGCCTCAATATAACTGTATAGCTTTGCCATATAAGGGAAAAGTCAAGATGATTGGCAATGCCAGCTCCATTCCTCGACAGTAACAGGGAACACTTGCTACTGGTTATTTCTTGGTTTCCAATTCTTTCCTTTTCAACCAGGTTTATAGCCATTACATCCCACAACCACAGCTAGCCTGCTCGATTAATTACACCCCATTGCTTGGGCTAAGAAATACTGATTTCTAATACATCATGGCTTTTAACCAGAAAACAAGATGCAAGAAGTTCTGCTCCCTGATCTGCCAAGCTTAGCTACTCTTATTAAGAAAAAACACAACCAATCAAAACAAAACCCACAAACCTTTTGAAACTGAAAAATCTTAAACTGGGGGGAAAAATGTGTTTGCTTATGGCAGTTAAACAAGCTGCATCTCCCCTTAGTTTTAGAAGCATGGATATAAAGGAGAAAGGATGGAAATGTGCTTTCTATGTGACCCACACTTTCATTCATAGGGTTTCCCTCTCTTGCCACATATAATCAAAAGATCACACTTCTCAGCTATAAAAGTGGAAGTATCTCACAGGGATTTTTAAACGTTTGTATCAAAATATCAGCATCTTCTATATTATTCATATGCACTTGGAAAGTTATCATATTTAATTAATGATGCAATGGGAAAACAATGGTGAGGAAATTCTTAAGACAAAAAGAACAAGAAATGCAACATCGAACAAAATCCCTTTCATACAGCTTTCACCAGTTTAAGACACTAATTCCATTGCTGCCCTTTTATCATCTCCAATTAGTATTGAACAGGCCAGACAACAAGAAAACTATGATCTAGTTGCCATCACAGAAACGTGGTGGGAGGAATCACACAACTGGAGTGCTGTGATTGATGGCTACCAACTTTTCAGAAGGGACAGGCAAGGAAAGAGAGGTGGTGGGGTGGCCCTTTATGTTAAGAACAGTATTGTATGCCTAGAACTTGGCAATATGCGTGATGACAGTGTTGAGGGTCTATGGATAAGAATCAAGGGGAAGACCAATAAGACAGATGTTGTGGTGGGAGTTTGTTATAGACCCCCAAACCAGGATATAAAGACTGATGAAATATTCTATAAGCAGCTGGCAGAGGCCTCACGATCACTCTCCC
>BJBW01001245.1:0-224996 GCA_004320125.1 Scolopax mira | reverse complement strand
TGCACACGGTGCTCCAGGTGAGGTCTCACCAGAACAGAGCAAAGTGGCAGAATCACTTCTCTGGATCTGCTGTTGTGGACATATAATGTCCATTATATATACGTGTTTTCTCATCCTTTTCAGGCTTTACTCAGAGAAAGGAGGATTACATGGGTTTCAAAGTCTGGTGGAGAAAAAGGAAAGGAAGACTTTCTTCATGGGTTGGGTTAAGAACACAGCTAGATGCTCCACAAATTAAAATTCAAAGTTGAACTTAAGCACAACACAGAGAATCTGAATAAAATACAGTCATGCGGATCAGCTAAACTTGTGTATGACAAATGAGTCTGAACTCACCCTTCTTACAGTATGTCTTCAATCATAAGGAAACAAAATTTTCTTTTCCTCCCTCTTGCTTTCCCATTTCTATACCTTTCTTCTTCTTGCATGAATAATGCAGCTGTCCTACTTCTTTGCACTAGAGCTCAATATTGAGCCCTCAGTATTGGTGAGTCAGCATCCTTTCCCACAAGATTCAGTACTTGGGATTTTTCAGGGAAACACTGCCAGCTTGTTATACCTCAATGGGAATTTTTTTGGAAAACACCTTACATTTGGAACATAAAAAAATACACCGCTAAGGATTATGTAGACAATGGCCAAAGACCTATTATCTCCCCAAAGGATACCTTAGCAAAAAGGTAGTAAACTGCTCAGGAGGTCAGGAAATTACTCCAAGCCTCCTCCAGCATTGGCAAGACATTGCTTCCGGACATCTCTGAATTGAACATTAACTTACTCTGAAGCAAGAGTGAATATTATCTCCAGGGCTGAATCTGAAATCTGATGTTCTCTACAAAAGAGGAACTCAGATGTCTCTTAAAGAATTGTAGAAAATTTTATTCTTAGTCTTATTGTAATTATTTTCATTTACTCTTTAATAAGCTGACTCTGAAAGTTAAACTTCCTGTATGAATGGTATCTCTGGGCAATGAGAGCAAACCCTGGAAACTGCTGATTAAATTCTTCCCATGCTGAATGGGCTTGTAGGTATTTTAGCCTTAAGCAAGGCTAACCAGGCAATGAGACTGATGTTTCTCTGTGTGTGTGTGTGTGTGTGTGTGTGTCAGATTTATTGTTGATCCAGCAAAACTGGAGCATGTGTCTTATAATACCTGCACCGTGGGAGCAATGATGATTCTTCACAGGACTGTATTTTCCTAGCTTAAGGGTTTTCCTAGTCATTACCCTTCATATAACCCAGGCTTTTTCCTTGTCAGAGTTCTTTTATTCTGTATTCTGTGGGTGTTTGAGTTTGTCCTATACACTGCGGGATTATATTGTGGGATGTCACAGCAACTACCCTCTTACCGTGGTGTCAGAGGGAGATTTGTGTGGGACTAGGTGCAATTTCTGTAAGTACAGCATAGCACAGAACAATAGCACGGGTGCTTCACTGTCCTGTTCACCATTGATGGAACCTTTGCACTGACAAAATGTTTTGAGTAGGGTCAGTCATTTAAGGTGGGGTGGCTCTGGGGCTAAAGCCGTTCCTTGCACTCTCAGTTTGTGCCTTGCAGGTAGGAAGACAATGTGGCTGTAAGGGAGAGAGGTGAAAGGAAGGGTAATGGCAGAGCCATTTACTCCACCAGATGGGAGGAAGGAATGGCATCAATAACCTGTGGACTGCAACAAAGCAGAAACAACAGTAAGTGGGCTATTCTGTGATCACAAGCGTTGTAAGGGAACAAGGAAGATTGGTCGTGAACAGCCAGATCTGTGTGTGTTTCACCCTATGTTGTTCTTTTTGAAATGCTTCTCTTTGTACACGTAGAAACACTCCACAATTAGTTTAATTGAAGAGAACGCTAAATTAACAGTAGCTGACTCTGGGTTTGAATTCACAAACTGTTTGAATTCACTGTGCTGTACAGAGGGATTTTGATACTTCCTCAGGCAGAACTCCTACAATTAAACCTCAGGCCTCATTACAGACTCTCCCAGGACTGCTTGCTTAACTCCCTGCAGATTGCGCTGGTACCAGTTTGATGTCCCACATTATTGCAGGGAAAGGTTCTTCTAAGAACTTTCTGGAGTTATTCCGAGGTTACTATGGTTAAATTAAAAAGAGATGGATTTTTTGCCCTTCATCTTTTAAAGAAAAAGGGCAAACCTGTAGGCCTTAAAATCTTTCCAGATTTGTGCAGTTGTGTAACATATAGGTTTGCCTGCCCTGCTGCAAACCCCTAAGTTAGGGTATAAAAACTCCTCTGTGTTGAATACAACTTCACAGCCTCCCTTGAAAAGGATATACTTTATGTCAGGGAAATATTACTAAAAATTGAATATGTGGGGTAGTTTCAGGTTACCTGTCATATTAGGGTTACAAAATCAGCTACAGAATCAACTGTATACTCTGGCTGATAAATGAATCCACCCCTCCTGGAGTGAAAGGTATCTTTCCTGCTTCTGAAGAACCACTGGCTACTGGGTTCTCTGGGATAAGATTTCTGCTTCATGTGTTTTTCTTATTCTAATGACTTCTGCGGAGTCACCCTGATTTGTGCAGACACAAACTGTGGGGGAACCAGTCACACGGCCTCTGGCTGCAGCCAGGGAGTGAGCAATGCTGTCCTGGAGATGCACACATTGCCCCATGCACCCACGGCCCCTGCACGAGCTCACTCGGCACCCACTAGCTCCATGGCTCCAGTCCGTCCTTGGGCTGCAGGGTCCTCTCCATGGGATCACCAGCCACAGCCCTCCATCCTCATTCTTGGAGGCTGAACCACTGCAGAGGCAGTACATGCCCATGTGGTGGGTTGTGTGGGGTGGGACATCTTATAGCCTGCAGATGTGTCTGCTTTCCTCAGAGCCTGAGGAAGAAGAGAGAGGGTCCTGGCCATCACTTTTCTGTCCCAGCAGAAGCTTCTTTCTATGCCTGTTTAATACAAATGCAGCCTCTGCCCACACTTTTTTCTATTCCTCTTTAATGCAAATGCAGCCCCTGCCTGCCTGTTTCACTGTTTAATATGCTCTCGGTCACTGGTGGGGCCCTGTTCCAGGTTGGAGGCTGGAGGCTGGTGCATCCTGTTCTCCATCCATGAAGGAGAGCCAAGCTATGAGACCGTGTTTCACGGAGACATCTAAGCCAGTTACAGGGTAGGGAGAGTGGGATCCAGTTTCAGCAAACAGGTTTTTCCAGCAATTTCCTTGGTGAGGCTGAGCATTCTTATTTCAGGTGTCCAAGACCTTGCAGGGTACATAGAGAGCCTGAGAGTACAACTGGGTCACTGCTGTGTTGCTGCCATCGCTTGCCTCTTTCAACACAAAAATCACCCAAATACTGCTATGGCATCTTGCTCATTAGGTGTGAAAAAAATCTTCTTTTCAAAGGAGAGATATTTGTTTTCTGTGTACTTGGTTTTGGTGATTATTTCAAGAGAAAGTCTGATTTTGAGGCATATAGTGTAGTTTTCCTGCATCATTCTTATGACTTCTTGAGGTTTCTGCATGTCAGTCTTCTTAGGCTTTCAAAACACGTCTCAACACCAGTAAGTAACCATTCCTTGTATGGGTACTTGAGCTGGCTCCCAACCCACGCGGCATAAAACCAAACTGCTCTTCTCTACCTCCGGCAGACGGGAATAGCCCGGTTTCCCGCTGGCTTCACTGGCCTGCCAGCCACTCTCCTCTTATTTTGTTGCAATCCAAAAAACACACCCTCCTTCAAGCATTGACACATCTCCTGAGTGCGGACACCCTTCCCGAAAACGTGGGTCTATGTTCGTCTTCCCTAACTCCGGCCAAGGGAGGCTCCTGCAACCCTTCTGGTATTTAGGCACCTTGATCTTTGATGACTCTCCCCTTCAAAGAACACAAGGACCTGATCCATCTCTTACCGACATTGAGTTTCCATCGCATTACACAGGGCTAATCATCCTTTAGGAAGTACCATTTCATTCATCTTAAGGAAGAGCTGAAGCACAGTACCGACACCCCACCGTTGATACCATCAGCAGACAGAAATCTTGTTTTGTGTGCTGACAAAGCTCTGCATATCCAGCATATATACATCCTAGTTGCCAGAAAGTTTATTTATTTATTTACAAGTGGATGTAGCCTTTTGTTCATAGATAAAGAAAAAAGGAGAAAAATATTCTCCAGAAAGTTCTTCACCAACTTCACCGTTATTGAACCACACCCTGTCCTCTTCATATAAGACATATTGCCAAAGCCACAATCTTTCATCATGTGGTTCCTTTTAAATACCCTCCTAGGTACTAAAGGTCAGGATGATTTTAAAAAAATAACCTGGTAGTATGAAAGAACTTTTTTTAAATGCAAAAAGACAAACAGAGGAATCCTACGCAAACTTACCATAAATACAAGGGATGAGGATGAGGATGAGTGGAATAAACTACGTTCACATTGCACTCACCTGCTTTACTTTGTCTTGAGTTTTGTTCAGTTCAAAACTCTAGTACAAAAATAGAATTACTCAATTAATTGCAATTCTGAGTCCAGTCTTATAGCCCTTTCCCATAGATTTGTCCTTCCACTCCACTGGGAGTAGTCACACAACGACTGCAGCCTTAGCTTTGTAGATATTTTTATCCATCCTCACTACTGAGCTTATTGCCAATATTGGTTCTACCATCTATTTAAGGTGAAGGAAGAAAAATGAAAAACTTTCCTTTTTTTTTTTTGGTCCTTTTTTTTTTTTTCTTCTACACATTATTTCAACAAAGAAATATTTTGGAGGGTGGGTATTTCCTATATTTGACATTTGTCCAAAATTGAACAGCTTCTGACAGTCTACAGAAATTGCTGTGTTATTTTTTTTTTCTATAAATATTTACTTATTTCTGAGCCACGGTTTTGAATTACTTCAGGGCTGAAAATCCAGGCACTTGGAAGGCGATTCACAAGCAAACCAGACACCTCTGCCTGGGAGGAGGCAATGTTGACCAACCCGTACAACACTGGGGATGGGCAGGATGGGTGTCTGAGGGCAATGAAGGGTTTGGTTGGTTGAACCGAGTTCCTCACCACAGCCTGTCCAAGCCCCCGGTACAAGCTGTGTTTGTGGTGTACAGTGGGTGAGAGCGCGCATGTGTGAAAGAGTGAGTATGGTGGTCAGTTATAGACATGTACATTCCTAACCAATTCTTTTAACCTTCATTATACAGCTCTCTAAACATTTAAAAAACTATATAATAGCAGGTTTTATTTCAAAACGTTCAGTCTAGAGCAGACTATATTATTGATTGGTAATTTTATACAAGAGCATCCATGAGTCACAGTCAGGAACCAGGCATCTATTGTGCTTGGTGATGTGCATAGTGTAAAGAAAGATGATTAAAGAGCTTAATATCTACTTTCTTCTTTAATTTCCCTCCTACTCCAAAACATTGTGTATTTTCTGGGACCTGAGAGAGTGCTCTCCTGGAGGACAAGTGCGTATGAAAAAAAGATCTGAAAAACAGCACTGTAGAAGATTTTGAAACTGTAAGGTTCTGCTTTAAACCCATGGTGTTTTTTGGTGGCTGAGGGTTGTTTCCACTCTTTGAGAGCACGGTTGGGCAGCTGACAGCTGAAGAGCCTGTCTTAAAACCAATCTCACCACTTCCCTCAAATATTCCTGAAACTGCCTTTACTTTTTCTCAGCAAAGGGGAAGCCAACACAGTGGGACAACCCCTACCCCTGCCTGGGGTGGCCGAGGCTGCAGAGGCAGAGGAGGCAGCACGCTCTCCCCGTTCCTCTCCTCCTTTCCACCCCAAGGCAGGGGCAGCCTCACCGCTAGCTGGGGGCTGGCAAAATGCTTGCCTTCCCCTGATTCTGGTCCACGGCCAGGCTGGGAGGAGGGCAGGGACCGGTACCCTGGCAGATCAGGGTCCCCTTGAGCACAGCATCCCTCTTCGTGTCACCCCCATGGCCCAGCTCTGGCTGGTTGTCCTTGGACACGGGGACCCCTCTCCCACCTGCTGCTGCTGCTGCACAATTCCTCTTTCCTCCTGCAGTCTTTGCTGAAAAACAAACCTCCACCCCCAAACCCACATTTTTTCCAAGCAACCCTCCCACTTTCTGTTTGCCTCACCCTCTCCCTCATTATCCCGGGTCTCGCTTTTGTTTGTCTTGGCTATTTTGGGCCAGAGGCTCTTTGGGGAAGGGAATACGGTTTAAGCGCCGTCTGCTCAGGATGTGAAGGGTTCGATTCCTTCCAGCTGAGCAAAGCTGAACTGATAAACGAGGCATAAACTGTCTGAGAAGTGTCTACCTGAGCGTGGGCACTTGGTTAGCTGAATCAGCTTTAAAAGGCATAATTCGTTGAAGAGGTGTAACTTTATGTTTAGGAAAAAAAGAAGTATTCCTACTTGAAAAGGCACAGGTAATTGTTTAATGCTAAAGTTTCAGAAATCCAGTCAAGGCTATACTCTGCTGTAGTGAAGTACAGCGTATTCATACGGTGGCCACTGTGGTGAGCTGTGTCTCTGAGCACCTTCTTTGGTATTATCATTCAGGAAGGACCACATTCACGGCGTGAATTCATGTTGCTCGCAATAAGAATTACATATAATTATTTGGAATATGGAAGAATTAATACATTTGTATTAATTAAAAAGCAGTGTCATGTACTAAGAAGCAGCTGTGCTTTTCCCTAGACAGTAGCTGTGTTTAAGTGATTCCACTGATACATATTGTAACTATCATCTTACTACGTGATACTGTAACCGTGCTACCAATTGCTAAATTGTTGTATTAAATGGAGCTAATGTAGAAAGGATTAGGAGGAAATGTTTATAAGAGGTGTGTGGGATTCCTCTTCTTTTCTCTGCCTGTAAGATGATTATTCTCATTTTAATACCTCCAACATCCCAAACCTCCACACCAGGCAGAGTCATGGAAACATCTGGTCTCTATTTTGCAGATTTGAGACTCTGTTGTTATTATCTTTAAGCCTTTAAATTAAAGGTAAAACCAGTTTCTGTTGTAAAAGTATTTAAAATACTTCAAATGAATCAACACAAACCTAGGAATTTTTTGTGTGTGTTCAGCACCATTTCTCAGCTACCTTGATAAATGAGATGGTAATATATAGGATGTGAAATATAAAAGGGAGTCCATTCCTTTTGATACAAAAAAAAAGTAGTCCCATTTATACTCTCTGTAAGGAGAGCACTTCTGATGGGCACCTATATATACCAGGAATCTTTTTCTCATTCTTTACTTAAGATCCTCTCAGCTGTAACAGAGGAGTATTTGTCATACAATACTAAATGCTGATGGCTTTTCCATCCTTTACACAAGGGAAAAGAATACATTGAATACTCCAGCTCTGATCATGTGATTTAAACAAAAAGCAAGAGCACAGTGTCTCTCTGCAGCCACTGAAGCCTTTAGTGTGTAGTGAATAATCACTGGTCCTTAAAATTATGTGAGCTTCTGATAACAACACTCATATACTCTCTGTGCCCTTTTTGGGGGGCCCATGTCATTACAGATGCCTTATTCTGCAGCTGAGAGCAATGGTAAATGATTTTTATTTTTTTTTATGTGACCTCTCTGTGCTCCCTTCCTTTAAACACAGTGGCAATATGTGAGGCTTTCCAAGTCCAGCCAGGCCCTGCATCATCTTTTCTCCATGAAATTACAAGCTGTGGTTAGGGCAAAGGTTGTGAGCTCTCCAAGAATGACACGGGGCCAAGAGTGATGCTGGGCCAAATGTGTCCATGGAGCTATAATCAGTTGTATCGCAACTGCCTGGGCCCCCTGAACTAGAACCTTTAATACTTTTTACCATCTTTTACACCTGTGCAGTGACCATGAAAACCCCATGCCAGTCAATGTTTACTTGGCTCACATATTAATTCCTAGACCAGACAGAGAATAGCAGAGAAGCCAAGCCCAAGATAAGGACTGAAATCCACACGGTCTTCCTTTGTTATTAGTTCCCACTTCAGAGTCAAGAGTAGAACGACAGTCAAAAAGTAAACTGAAAAATTTAATTGTTTTATAAAATAAGATTATGAAATTCTATGTAAAAATCCAGCTTCTTAAATATGGTACATTCACTTCCTCACAGAATACTTAAATATTCAGGTCACTTATGCTATATTTTCACCATATTTGGATTAAAATCATTGGATAAATTAAAACATCCCTAACAAAAGATACCACAACTTATACAAATAAAACTAAGTAATAATATTTTTTTAAATACAAAATGTAAAGAAATTAATAACTCTTAGAGCATGCTACAAAATTTTGCCAGAAAAATATATGGGATCATTTTTGTTTAACTAGAAAATATACAGTGTGCTTTTCATTTCTCTTCCTAAAATTCAGTCTCATACAATTTCCATTTAACTTAATAAATATGTACAACAAAAATGTTTATACCTCGAAGAATATAAATAGCAAATACTGTAGTAGAGCCTGGTCCAACATTCTTTTCTCATCCAGTGACTATAGTGGGGCTTTTCAACTCTGAATGTGCAAAAATGCAGAATCAGGCTCTTAGTGTTATCAACAGGTTAATAGCTTTTACAAAAGTGATTTTATTAAAAAAACTTCCAAAAACACTGAACAAGACTTAGAACTATTCCAGTCAGGCATTTCTATAAATAGTAAGACATAATGTAGGAAAACAACGTTCCAGTTTAATTACTGCTGGCAGTAATTAGGGAAAAATAGTCAGTGGAGAATAAAAAACATCTTGAATTAGACACATCTTACTTTCACTGATTTAACTTGGTTCCTTACCATTTCTAAAAGGAGTTTCTGGTGTAATCTATACATTGTAAATCTGTGAAGAAACTTAATCACCTTCTTCAGACTTTGGATAGTTGGTTTTGGAAAGTGGTATGTTTTCAAATGCTTCAGTCCATATGTTAAACCTTTAATGGTGTCTTGGTCACCATTCTTTATTCTCCACAGACTGAGAAGCTTCAGAACTTGCTCTGTAGGCTGACATAGCTTCATTGTGTGCTCGATATCTTCTTTTTCCACTTTCTTGCCTGGTAAGCTTGCCATTAGTGTATTGAGATGTTCATAGGTGAGATTCGGGTGGCCAATGTGCCTTAAGACGCTATTTTCACAGAGATCGATATCTATAGGAAGCAAAAAGACAAGAAAGGTAAATATACTGCACTACAACCTTACCATGGCCTGCAAAAATCCATCCACATTTCAAGGTAAATATTCTTTTCTTTTTTTATGTTATTTCAAGTAATTCTCTCAGCAGTGCCTTTTTCTAGGCTGATGAAACGTACTTAAGAATTTAATTAACTTTGCAAATGCAAACAACCCCAAATTATGAACAAAGTTAGTAGCAAGTATTTATTGATATCTGCTTGTTTCATCTATCTTGTAAAATGCTATGTGATGAGAATCCTAATATTTGGTTCTCTTCTTCAGAAACTTCTAGGCAAGGTTTGCTAAAATTGTAAGTTTTTGTTTTGAAGTATTCTAGACACTTCAGAGTCTACCATAAGCATGCATATTAAAAAAGAAGAGGGAGAAAAAACAATTTCTGCAGCATCTTCAAATCTATTCCGAGTGGACAAAAGGTCATTCTAATGTGGCAGGTTTTGATGGTGGCTTACATGAAAAGAGTTGGTGCTAACATTGCAGCACAATTTCCCCTTTGACACCTGTCTTGGCAGATTCAGCACAAAGAAAGTGGTGAATTGGCATGACAAATAGGTACCAGAAGGGAAAAAGAAGGGAAAGCCTGTCTGCATATTCCTCACTCCCATGCGTCCCCATTCTGTGATAGGTGTCCTAGTCTAAGTTGTCAGGCTCCATTTATAGAAGAACAAATAGCACCCTCAGTTGCAGCCATCCAGCTGCCTCTAACTTTAATGGCCACTGCCCAGATATAACAGTGGGAAACACTTTCCCAACTTAATCAAAATTCTTCATGTGTTGTGCAGTCTCAAAAGGGGATCTCGGCTGTGGCACCACACGTGCTTCCAAGGGGGTGATAAGTCTGGGAAGAATTCAGTCCTCCATGGATCTGAGGAGGAAGGGGGAAGCTGACATCTCTTCCTGCTTCCCCTCAGCTTCACCGTGTTTAATGTATCAATAAATCTCAATCAGGCCCTGCAGGTCCTCCTCAGAGCATAACTAATGACCCAATGGTCAAGGTATTTCATCCCAAACAATTTTAAAAATGCCATCTAGAATGTTGCTTTTAATATACGTGCTATCAAAACAAGGTACCTTGAATAATCTTCTTGACCATATCCTGCTCTTTGTTTTGCTGCTTCCATAATTTCAGCAGCTGGAAGGTCTGCTCTTGAGTACCATGCCTTTGTTTAATCTTTTCAATATTTTCTGTGTTAACCTTTGTCCCGGGCAAACTGTCTGCTAGCATGTTCAGCCAGTTAGGTGTGAGAAAAGTAGGAACAGCAAACCTGAAGAAAGCCTCCTCGCATAGGGTTACATCTGAAATGAGAAAAAGAATATGTCAATTGTTCTGATCTCTGTTACTCTGCTTGTATCTGAAAAAAAATAAAAAAAAAAAGGCAAGTAGCACGGTTGATAAGCAAAACATGCTTAAAAACCAAAGTGGTCTTTACAGCGCTGCTGCTCTCTGTGCTTGAGATCCGTTTGGTCTGATCTACAATTAAAACTCTACTATGGCCATCACCACAGCAGGCAAATGGTTACCAACCTAGATATTTTCATCATAAATGCTGATACATTGTTTTTAACTGTAAGTAAAGGTGTGTTTTCAGAGCACTCTTCCTTAATATGATACACACCTATTCCGCATTTTTGAGGTGTTATATCTGTGTTTTCCTGACAGACATTGTCACGAACTGCATTTCCCTTCGAGGCTGTTTTGAAACCCAGGGCACTACAGTTGGTGTGCTTCAGACAGGCTGCTTTGGACGATGTTTCATTTGAGAAAAATCCTTCTGGACATCTCTTACATACAGTGTCACTCTCGGGGGTACCTGTGGAAACAGGATACAACGCACTCAATTACAACGCACTCAATTACAAATAACCTCAGCTTTTTAAAAATGCAACGACACAAAAATAAAATATTCCTCTCAAAATTGTCACGATTCTGCTTTTTACATTTCTGATTTGTGAAGGAATCACATTTAAGAAAACAAATAAACACATTAATTTTTAAAATAAAAATTGATTCTTTAAGAAAATGATGTTTCTGCTGGAGTAAGAAAATAAATAGCACGCTTACAGACATTTGTTACCAACTTTAAAATCAGTAATTGCTGATTAAATCAGTAATTTAGTAAGGTAATATCTTTAAATTAGTAATTACTTGAGTCTATTCAGACATTACATGATGTCTGACCTGCACCCTTCAACTGTACAAAAATATCCTGTAAAATAAATAACAAAAGAAACTGGTCTAAATGTACTCTAATACCTGCTCAGAACCTTACTCAAATGGGTTTATTTCTAGCTAAATATATAACTCAACTAAGTATCAACTAAAGAACCTCTGATAAGTATTTTTTCCTGCTCAAATATTAAATTATGCAGGAAAACAGAATTTTGAACTTTTTTTCTGGGGTTGAATAAAGTATTCTTAAAAGGAAAGAAAATAGATCATCCAATATAGTAAAAATATTTTATATATGTTTTAATTGGCGTTCTAATTTTATAAGGTATAGTTTTACTTCAGAATCAAATATATAATATAACAATAGAATACAGTATATCTTTCTATTGCATTGAAAAAGAAGAAGAAAATAAATGCATGAAATCTGAAACAATGCAAACAGTCAAACCACCAGTGGCAGGAAAATAACAGCACCAAGAAATGCTGTATATTCACTCTTAATTAATCATTATTCAGCCAACATTTAAGCAACTGCCAAAAGTCTAATAGCTAATATTTCATTATTGAACATGAATTTAAGCACATGCTCAAAATTCTTTGGAAAAAAATGGGAAATTATATTTGAATAAGAAAATGCCTCCATCTAGTGTATTTTGGAAGTATTTACATGTGGATGATTATTTTAATGTTAGCTCTTAAGTGAATTTTATTTATTTGGGGCATTTCCTTAGAGAAAAAGAGCATGAATCTCCAGTTTTCAACCAGCCATGAAATAAAGTACACCCAGCATACACCCAGCCTAGCACTTCTTTCATCAGACATCAAGTGGAAACAAAGGAGAATTTTCCACTTGTGCATCTGAAAATCACAGACCCTGGATACTGACAGACCCTCAAAATCCTCCACCCCCTGCAGCCGGTGCCCAGCCCGCAGCAGCAGCAGCAGCAGCAGCAGCAGCAGCAGCAGCAGCAGCAGCAGCAGCCTCTGCCCTTGCATTTCCTTGCACAAGGTGCGCTGCTGCAGCCCTGGGCTGCACGGAACTCCAGCCCGCACCTGCGCCTGAGCGGGCAGCAATTAGCTTTGCTCAGAAGTCTGAATTTTTAGCAACTTTCCCTGCTACAGACACGCCGTTGTTGTGTTCTGGCAGCGAGCGAGGGGAAGAAAGGAGAGTCCCTGCAAACGGTGCGTCGTTCTGCTCAGAGCTTCCTTCTATAACCTTTGCGGCACCAGGGGAAATAAAGCGGGTAATCCATCAAGTGTTCTCAGGGTTGGGCATGAAGTCACCTCCCAGTTTTGCCTGCTTCTTCTTTGCTGCTTATCTGGCCACTCTTGTTCAGGGCTCTTCTGCGGCTCCCTCCAGTTCTCCTGGAATCCCCCATTCTCCCCAGGGGAAGGGCAGCCGCCGCCGGGGAGGTGGTGCAGCCTCGTAGCAGCTCTGCTTCCCCAGCACGGCGCTGCCAGAAACTCCTGGCATGTACAGGGCCCACCGTGGCAGAGGGGAACCAAACCTTCATCTGCACTCACAAAAGGGGACTGCCAAAACAGAGCCATCTGCCCAGCGTCATCACGAGGGACTGCCAGTGGGGAAACGGATTTCTAATGGCTTAAGGTTTGACCGAGACACCGGAGCTCACCATCTCCCTGGGTGGTACTGGAAGCATGTTTCTCTACACTTGGGTTTTACTTCACCTGAATTTACATTGTTACAGAGTTCAAGGCGATCATATGGCAGGAACCAGGAACACAGTGTGGGCCACAAGTATTAAATGCTTAGTCGATGCCTCATCTCAAAAACTCACTATTGACACAGAGGGACGCAATTATTTTTACAATGTTTCCATTTCTTCTTTGAGGTCTGCTCGGGTTTAGCTGGTTCATTCTAACGGTCTTTTGGAAACCAACTTTCCAATAAATTACACGATCAGACAATTTATCCTTTTCCAAAGTTTGTTTCATTTTGAGATGAGGATTCAAATTTGTCTGCGGCGGTTTCACTGTGCTTGCAGGGATGCAGCAGGCTGGTTGCTCAGACTATTTCTCCTTCTTTGTTCATCTCCCAAACATCTTTCTGAGAACTTTGTTTCTAACCCCTTGCTTGTTTGACTTGCTGCTGAGGTACAGAGGAACCTCATTAACCCAAGCCACTGCGTATAACAATTTAGGTTAATGAAGGTTTATAATATGGAAATGTGGTAGCTGTCAGTGGAAATGCTTAACAGTGGCAAGGGCATTGGAGTAATGCTTAGTTAACCAATTACTCGAGGACTAGTGGGCAGCTACAGCAGCATTATTACTCTTTACACGAAAGTTGTTCTCCAAAGAGATGTTCAAAACCCAAGAAAGGATTTCTGACCTGTCATTCATAGTAGCTCTAAATTGTACAGGCCAGCTGTAGTGTTTCTCATTGTGTATACATAATTCCTAGGGAAGTAATTCTGCAGCCTGGAGACATGTTGCCTATGGGTTCATGGCTGAGGTGCTTTGATTCCCTTCCTCAGTCCTCTTCTCCAGGCAGCTATCAATCTCTGCTACAATGACAGTTTACAATTCTTTCAGGCTGTATTAAATATGGAAGCTAAACTGGGCCATGACACTTGCCAAATGACAAATGATATATTTTGTTTTGAGAGAAGAACTTACTATTGGTTTAACAATTCACGTTGTCTTAAATGAAGAATACACTTGGCTGAAAAGCGCCGCTTCGCTCTGTAACCCCACCAGACCTACAGCACAATGCCAGCCTGCTTGACAAAGAAACGGTTGTTTGTTTGATAATAGCAACAGTTTCCCTCAGAGTTCCCCTTAGGATGCTGATAATTAATTATTACCACATATTGCTGTGATGCTAGAGCTATATTAATATTGTTGTAATTATACACTTGGTGTCAAACACGTAGTGCTCCTGGTGTTTGTCAAGATATACAGTTGCTTGAAACAGCAGATTTCAAAATGAAAAAACATTATTATTTATCACACACAGAAATACTACATTCCAGATAATGTTCCTTTAAAAGAGGTATTCCATCATGTTTCTCATTAGAGTGCAATTTGCTACATTTGCTACTGCCATTAAGTTATATATTACTGTAGGAGCAGGATATTCCACTGAGAAATGTCCCTTTGGCTACAGTCCAAGCGATGCAGGCTAGGAACAGGTTCACTTGGCTTGACAATTTACTGTCCTGTAATTTCATCTGGACGAGCCTCTTTTCTAATCTTGCAACTGCCAGGCGAGCAGCCGACGTGCGGCGGCAGAGCTCTGCCTAAGCCTGCGCCTATTGCCAAGCGGCACGTACCTGGCTGGGCGACGCCAAACCCTGGAGGACACTCCGTGTGCTTCAAGCAGAACTCCAGCTCCAGGTACCTGCCTTCGATGCACTGGCAGAGGCGGTCCTGCGTGCTGGTGCACTCCTGCTTGACGTACTGCAGCTCCTTGCAGACGGCGCTGCAGTACTGGCACTCCTCGTTGCTGTTCCAGTCCTCGGCGTAGTACTCATCCGGGCACGGGGCGCACTGCGTGGGGCTGCCGGCCGTGCAGTGCCGCTTCACGTAGCTCCCGGGAGGGCACTGGTCACACAGCAGTTGGCGAGAGGTCGCTGGGTCGTAGTGGGGATACTTGTGGGGAGAGTCCTCCTGGATGGTCCACCTCACAGAAATGTCTAAGAGCTAGCAACAGGAAAACAAACCATCGCTCGCTTTAGTTCCGGGGAGCACCACGGTCACAAAGAAAACCTACACTTTAAGGAGTTGATGAGTCTAATCATATCGCTATCTTCAAAAAAATGTTTGTGTTATAAAAATATTTTTAAAATATTAGCCAGCTTCTGGACTCTCCCATGTCTGTCAGAACGGGAAAATTTTACGACCTTCCCAGCTTAAGTACATCCTCATTCTTCCAGACTTTTAGACCCTGTTCTTCTCCCATTTACCCTTTTAATATCACTGGGTAATGACCTTTTACTGCCTGGCACCACAGGATCTGGCCTGTTAATATTGGCAACATGCTTGATGAACAGCAAGGCAGGGATTATGCATGACTGTGTTTTTAAGTATCGCTTCAGATGCAAAAGAAACGGTACCTGAACTTACAAATCTGTCCAGCATATTGCACCACTACCATGGGTATCTTTCAAAGTGATTCCTTACAATATTCTTTTTTGCTAGCAATGAATGGCTAGAACAATATAGGTTCCTTTTTAATGACTTCCATTTGATCTTGTACTGAAATCCAGCAGCTCCGTGGATAAAATATGGCAGCTACATTGAATTTGAATATGCAGGTAAAGAATGCTACAGCTTAGGAAGGGAATATTAAGGACTTAATCACACGAACTAGCAGAGGACAGGCTAATGCATTCATTTTCTATCTAAACCCACAGATTTAGGGCTGTGGTGAGGACCTGGTTCAGTATTGACACATGTCATGACCCTGCCCTTGCTGTGTTTCCTGCAACAGTCCACTTTGCTGCTGCGATCTAAGGAGATGAGGTGATCCTGTTCTTCTGTAGAGACAACCTCCTTGTCACATCATTTTGGTCTTGTAACTTATAATTTGGTTCCATGATTCCACCAGCCTATCAAAATAATAACTCTTGGGTTTACCCCCTATGTCCTGCCCTGAGCCCCAAGGGGTCTGCCTGCGGCTCACTCCCCCCACTGAGAACTCAGATCTGTCACAGCACTGCATGACTGATGGGCCACTTCTCTTCTAAAACCTGTACATTTTATAAAGATGAAGTAAACTGGCTCTGACTGAAGATTTTTTTTTAATGTATCCATTCAAATTGTAGATCCAGCTGACTTGTCTTTATTGCTATTTTAATCC
Organism: Scolopax mira; assembly: GCA_004320125.1. NCBI lineage: Eukaryota > Metazoa > Chordata > Aves > Charadriiformes > Scolopacidae > Scolopax > Scolopax mira. Next base: position 208,865 of record BJBW01001245.1, on the reverse strand, counting down.
CAGTCAGATAATACAGAGTTGCCAAATCAATTGCAAGAACATATTTTCCTCTTTTCCAATGCATATGTCCCCAAAGTGTAAGTGGAATTAACTCTTTTTATTAATTCAGACTCTATGTTTCTTAAAGATGTTTCATCTTGAGGGAGTGTAGTGATAGGAAGAGGGGCAACAGTTTTGAACTGAAAGAGGGGAGATTTACATCCTTAAATTCTTTACTGTGAGGGTGGTGAGGCACTGGAACATGTTGCCCAGAGAAGCTGTGGGTGCCCCATCCCTGGAGGTGTTCAAGGCCAGGCTGGATGGGGCATTGAGCAACCTACTCTAGTGGGAGGTGTCCCTGCCCAGGGCAGGAGGATGGAACAAGATGGTCTTTAAAGGTCCCTACCAACCCAAACCATTCTATGATTCTAAGGTCCTCACTTGTGCCACAACATGGCAATTTTTAGGTGATAGTCTTATTACGGTTGAAAAGGACAATTTAATTTACATCTGCATTAACACAAGTCACAGAGTTTGCACTAAGTAATACTGGGTACCTAAATTAGGAACTTTTTCTGCTTAAGAAAATATTCTTTAGTACATTATCCTGTAGTCTGTCTATGAATCCACTTTTTATACAGCTATACTTAGACATGCTTCTTACTTAGAAGAGCAAAATGCAGATAGTATGGATATTCCCCAAAGCCTCTTCTAGTTACCCTGGACTAAACCCTGTAACTTGTCCGATGTGTGATTTCTAGAGGTGGAGATACCACTTTTTCATGTGGTCTCAATGCACAATCTCTTTCACTGTAAGAAATTCCTTATTACTCATTGAAGTTTGATGCACTCCATTTTTCTTAAATGACTGGATCTGTTTCATGCAATCTATTTAAGAAGAGGGTGCAGCACATTTTTTAATGATGAATGGCTTTTTATTCATGAAAAATACACCCACCCTTGGTAAATCTACAGCTGTTGCTCTAGTAATAAGGAATTCCTGGTAATCCCATTAATTATTGATGTGGTCAGGTTTTCTCCTACTGTTTTTATTGTGTAACAGATTATACAGCATCCCAGAGTCCAAGACTTGCATGGACACACACATTCTGTTCACAGAGCAGACTGTAACCTGTGACACAGAGGCTACAAAGACAAGAATCAACCCACATTTCATGCAGACGTCTGTGGAAACGCAAGACAATACCCAGCACAGATGAAAATCTGACACCGTGAAAATGATTAGGGACAGCAAACAGAGACATGGACAGCACATCCTTGTGCAGAAATGCCAGTTTTCCTTTTCTGCAATGCACAACCCACAGCAAACACGAAGCTGTCACTGCAGCAGAATCTGCTCCTCTGGGTCATGCCTCTGCCCTTGGTCACACATTTTCATGTCCCAAATGGTTAGGTGGACCATTTCAGGACTGCTCAAGTCCTCTCTGCAACATGCAGGAGTAAAAACAACAAGATTTTCTCTATTTTCCTGACTCAACAATTTACATTGGAAATCACGTATGAGGCAAGTGAGAAATTTTGCTGCAGGAGACAATTCAGGATTAGAAATAATTCAGATTCAGTAATCAATGTACAAGAGCATGGGGTTTTGTAAGGAAAAATGGAGGCACTTGCTTCCTGAAGAACCTAAAGCTGTGTGAAGCAAGACAATAAAAATTGAAAATAATTCAACATAATTTGAGAAGAACTGATTTTAAAAATTGAACAAAACCATACTCAGACAATACATGTTTGAGACCATGCAAAGTTTTGCCTTTGGAAGTACCAATAGCTATGAACTATTAATGGCAACCAGAATACTATTAATCTAAATGAGCACAACCAATAACCATAATAATAGGATTAATAAATCAGTATCACTAAAAGGATGATCAGCCTTTGCATTTGATTTTTTCTTTGTGTTTTTAAACGAAAAGCACATCACACCTATCTTCCCTTCCTTCCCAGAAACACACATGATGTACCTGTGGTCATCTGTCTGTCCACCTACCAGTGGCTGAGCCATATGTATGCAGGATCCAACTCTTTTATTTAGTAAACAATTATAAGAAAAAGCTCTTCAGTCAAACTAAAGATGTAAGTGCAATCAACATCCCAGTATTTTACCAGAGCACTTTATACATCATTTTTAACACAGAGCTAGATTACCATTACTACTGCTGATTGATTGACTACTACAATCCTATTAGTACAGAGAGCTGTGCAACTCATTGCCACAATTGTAAACAGTTGAGTTCAAAATGCAACTGGACAAAGTGATGAAGGAAAATTCTAATAAAGGGCTATTAAAAATAAACATCACTTTTAGATCAGGAAATCCCAAACCACAAATTGCTTGAGTCTGGAGGAGTATTTTGGAAAAATATCACTCTTTTTCTGCCTCTTTCTTCCACCTCCTCTATGCACCAGCTCTCAACCCCTCCTATAGACAGCACATGGGGCTTTTTAGGGCTGTTTGTCTGCAATCATTTTTTCTTAGATCCAGTGCAGCCATTAGTATGTTGTTAACCACATTTCTAGAATCTGGTCTCCAATACCACACTTTTTCACAAGACTACTGTAGGTCACCTAGTAATACTTACAGACTAGAGCAGCAAGATTGTATTCTATGAAGACTAAAAACACAGGAGGATTCTGAATGTTAATATGAAACCTGAAAATTGAAAGTTATCCTTGAACCTCTGTCAAGTGCCAAAGCAGAAGCAATCTATTTTTCAGAAGTTTTGCAAAAATGCAGGAAGAATGGTGGAAAGTTAAGTAAGATTTTTACTAGTTTTACTGCAGCAACTTGATATGAACAGCATTGAGAGACTTTTCTTGTCCCCAAGCTCACAGAATAAGCTAGAGGGGAACATTTCTAAATTGTCCTTTCTACTGGTCTAACACACACTGAATTTGTGCTTAGATTAGCAAGTTGGGTCACCTGTTACAGTAGATTTGTAGAACAAAACAGATGGTGCTGAGCACCTGACACCCACATTATGTGTGATTCAGGGGGGTTATTTTGGACTAACTTCAGTCTGTTCTCATGGACTGAGCATGCATTAGTGCTTACAGTGCATCTGGTGTGTCTCTGGAGTCTGCCTACTTTCATCAGTCCAGTTTACTTTTGTAAATCCACTTTGTGCACTTCAAGTCTGCTCTGATGTGCAGACTAAAATACAGTAAATAAGGCTGATCAGAAGAGGCCCTTCAAAAGCATGTTCCTGAATCACATTAAAATGCTAATTCAATGCATTTTGTCTTTCCTGACATTTCTCCTCCCAAACCATGCTAGAACCAACTTGTTAGCAAATTCTCAGTCACATAAAACCTCCGATTGACCTGAATGCCCATATTTAAAGGTGAGCAACTTACTAAACACCTTAATCTCTGCTGTGAGGAATAGCACTATTTGAATACATAAAAATGCCATGATATAGTTCTGATCGGGTAGACATAGTGCTTAGAGACATGGTTTAGTGATGGTGTTTATCAGAGTTAGGTTGATGTTTGGACTAGATGATCTTAAAGGTCCTTTCCAACCTAGACAATTCTATGATCCTATGATCATTGGTCTTCCTCAAAGCTTCACAGAAAGCAGGATTTATCCCTAATCCTGCTGGTACTGGCCTTTCTACACTTGCTGGAGAAGGTGTCACATTCTGGTTTCAAAGGAGAAAGAAATGACAAGTATGGCTTCAGTTTACTGGAATAAGCATGTTCACCCTTTAACCCTAAAAAAACCAAAGCTGGAGTCTCCCAGTACTACACTTGGCCACGTTATGGATTTGTCATTCAGATGATTTCATAGAATTCTGTTCATCCTTGTTTAGGAAAGGTTATTTCAGCCCAGAAGAGGTATCAAGAAATATTGGAAGGATATGGAGCCTCATCTTGAAGAGGATCTTCAGTTGTTCAATATCTTGGCAATTCAAAGCAGTGCCTATAGATTCAATACAGGTAGATGTGAACACAGAGCGAGAGAAGAACTTTGTTAAAGGATAATGCTGGCAAACAAAAAGGGGATTCTCTCAGCAGAGGAAGTTTGGGAGCAGCCTTTTACTGAGTAGCAGGTGCAAAAAACCCAAGTAGATAAATATAGCTCCCAACACATTTCTGAAAGCTATTTGGTTTCCTGGAAGAAGTTTCTTTCAGTTTTGAACCCTTAGCACATCTTTTATATCCCAATAGCAATAGAAGCCTTGTTCATCTTGTTCATCTCAACAAACTGGCTGTTACTCTGATTCAGAGTGCACGCAATTGCAAAGGGTTTTCCTAGGGGTAGTGAAATACAAAAAGAAAATTAAAAAAAAATCCCAAATGTTTTAATGTGTTTGGTTCCCCCCCCCCCCCCCCCCCCAAATATGAAATACTATCAGTAACAAGGTAATTATTAAACCGAAACAAAACCTACTATCATTAACTGCATCTATCTACCACCCCATTGGTGGTAGTGTCATGGGCTAGTATCATGGGCTCGGTTCTGAAAGGACTGAAAAACTTGTCCACCTCCCTGGGACAAATCACAGGTACCTCTCAGGATGGCCACCTCTATGACAGGAGTTGGGATGACCTGTACATACTGAAATATGTATGTAAGTTAGTGTAAGTTAGTATCATGCAAGTAAATACTGAGAACTTATTCAAAAATGATTCACCCAAGGCTAAAAAGTAATTCTTTGATTGTGTCACTCAACACATCAGGCCTAAAGCTATATTTTTTTGTACCATCTTTATGTCAGCATACACAAAATTGTCAATGCTAACATAAAAGGCCTATGCAGTCCATTTATTTGAGCCCTTCTTAGAAGATGCTTTTGAAAGAGAAATAATGTGATTGTAAAATTTCATTTCAGATCTTGGGCATGAAAAAAGTACACACCCTTTTCTTTCATCTTTAAACGTAAGGCAAAGAGCCACTTGCTTTTTCTTGTTGAATTAAAATGCACCAGAAGACAAAGCATATAAAGCAAAATTCCTTCAAGCATCATCCCCTTAAATCACTGCTTTGTGAGAGAAATGAAAGTGGCTTTTCAGCATATGAAAATATTATTATATAGCTCGGGTTTGCGGTTTGGGTTGTAGACCAAAGGAGAATGTTTAATTTGCTGAGAAAGATAAATCTGTTTCTGTTTTGCATTCCACAACTATTCTGAAGCATATTTTCCTGTGTGATAAATAATCATTCAAGGCATCTGTCAGATCGCTCCTAGTGTTTGCATTGGGTTCAAAGTAAAACCTCACAACTCTCCTACTTTGCTTTCTGCACAAAGTATTTGGACAAAGTTAAGGCAGGAGGCCTTTACTTGCCCTCAGCCCTGAGGCAGAATACCTCATTGAAATCATGCACAGCCCACAAAGAAATCTCAGTGACAAAATATAGCACTGATCATCAATATGATCAATAGTTTGTCAAATCAAAACAGTATCTCTAGGTCCAATACATGACAGTGTGATACTCCATCAGATCCATAGTTGTCTATTTCAAATAGCCATCACAAAATATTTGTCATCTCGAGAGAATCTCCCATCCCCCTGGGAGATGCTCAAATCTCATTATCCTCACCTTGCTGTTGAGGGGGGGGGGGGGCATGCAATCACCAAATTTAACCTCTTTGGGCTGACAGCCAAGCAGAACTGCATCACCCATGACTCGCTGCAGGGTCTCTGAAAGCACAGCATCAGAGCCTTTTTTGCTGTTTGGAGTTTGTTTTATAAAGCTGTTTCACCACTCCACCAACAGTTTCAATGCGATCTGCTCACTTTGGACATAATGAGACCTAATTTTGTATGGCCTGTGTGAAGTGCAGGCTGCTCTTTTCTATCAGTGACTAGTGACTGTTTAGAGCAACCTGTATTCGTAACTGAGGATAGCAACCGCTGTCTCCATTTCTCTGTCAGCGGAGCGATATGTCAACAATTCAAATGTTTTAGAGACTTTGTGACGCAGTTAGTTGCCACTCACAAAGTAACTTAGGTCTCACAAAGCAATTTAGGGATCTACAATATTATTTCATTTTCAGTGGTAGGTAGGAAAATTACATTCAACTGAAGAGGAGTTTTACATCTTATCAAAGAAGTGTTAAATTGAAAGTCTTTGTTTACGTGAGCTTCATTTGCCTGGAAGCTTGTGGAAAGAAGAAAACACAAATGAGCTACTCACCAAAAGATGTGTCTTATATTTTGGAGAGTTATTCATCAGAGTGACAGCAAGACTTAGAGAGAACCCAAACCTGGGATGTCACCACCATGACTACAGTCTGTCTTTGCACTGAACCAAATTACTAACAACTGACCATGAAGCTAGAGAAACAGTATCCAGTATTATGTACAAACAGGTGTTTTTCTTCAGGAAGACCATCTGAATAGTAAGTCTACTAGGATGAAAGTTACATACAGAATGAACAAAATTAAAGTTCCTGTGAGATTTGAACAATGGGTGTTACTTTAGTTGTGACAATATCTTTTAAAAATCCTTCTGGTAACCTTGGTGATTTATTTTTAACCAACACACATGCAGACAGACAGAAAGCAAGTCAGACAGAAAGATAACTCCTACCCTCGCGGGCTGCAAAGCCACTGCTGCCTACACACAGCAAACCCAACCGGCAGGCCAGAAAAAGAACGTCACATGCAACCAGAGATCCAAAATAGAGAAAGGTCAAGTTTAAGGGTCAAGACAGTTATGTGACAAGTAATGAGATCCAGCTCTGGGGAATTTCTTTTAATTCAGTCTGATTTCATAACGCTTGTCTGTTTGTAAGACTTTTAGTGTTTCAGCAAACAACATGTACATGTGTGCACTACTACAGCAGGTCCCCTTTCTGAAACCTTAGCAAAAAGGCAAAGACTGAAAGTTCATCATGTCCAAAGAATCTTTTTTAGCTATGGTGTCTCCAAACTGAGCTTAAGGTATGTAAGCCAAACACACACAACTTTGAACTGCTGCTATATCTCTTACTAGTGTTCTCATAAAACAGGTACTAAAAATACTTTTCTGAGCTCTAGCACATCTGACAGTACTTAAACTCCACAATAAGTTTAAATAAATTGCTTTTAAATAATAATTTAAAGAAAGAGTTAAATGATGAAGCTCTCTGGTATGTATTCCTGCCACTGACATAGTTCAGCCCTGGGACTCATCTGCCAGAGGATTATGCTGAACTTCACCAAACACTATTACTTTATGGAAGAACATAAACAAGCACATTACATTTAATCAAAATCAAAATACTGATGCGATTATTTTATGATAGCCACAGATAAGAAGCCAGGCATATAACAGGCTATTGCTGAAATTCCCAGATTAACTTCCCGTACTTTCATATAGACAAAGAAGGCACAACAACAACTACGAGATGAAAAAGTTATCCTGTGTTTCAATTTGCTGACCACAAGCGTGACAATTTTTGCTTCCCTTGCACCATTAATTACTTTGGGTTTGTTTCTCAAAAAGCTCTTTCAGAAAATTGTGCAGAGAGTAATAAACATGCATTACTCATTGGATCCTGGAAATCTCATTGCATTTATAAAAAGCCTTCAAAATAAATGGATCTCAGTGCTAACGCGCTGCCACAACATTAATGCCACTGTATTCACCAAAACAACCCAGGAACAAGTTACTGTGCAGACCTGTATGACAGCTTGTTCTGGATATTATTTTTTAATGTTTTTCTTTGAATGTTTTCTTCTCCAAAAGATGAATAGCCTCCCTAAAGATGTTACACAAAATTTGTCTGTACACAGGTTTTAATTACTCTGACACCATATACAATTCCATACAGCTAAATGGATTAAATGACACTTTGAAAGATTTACTGCACTGCTAAATTTTTATCTGGTAGTATCTTGCTAAATCACCAAGTAAACAAAAACTTATTAAAGTGAGGACTTACACCGAAATTAGTAACACAACTTTTTCTGTAATAGCTACTGTACTGACTCAGCTACTAATTCATCACTTTCTCGCACATGAAGCTGAATTTTCTAAGCAAGCAAAAACAAGCACCACACGCTTGTGCTTTTTTCTGGAGTTCATAGTGGTTTTCCGGCTAGGAAAGCCAGCCCAGTATCTGAGATACTGACCAGTGCCAGTGGTACAGAGATGAGATAACAGAGGCAGGCAGAGATGGAGCTTTTGTAAATCAAAACCAAACATCCCAGTCTACAGTTTCTAAATCCATTCCTAGACACAGGGCTTTGTATCAGCCCAGTATAATGAAACCTTATAGAAGGAGAGAGACAGGGAAAAAGGCAAAAGACAAGCAAATCATGTCACTACCTTAAGAATAGGATCAAAATCCCTGATGCCTCCGTGGAGCTGGATGTGTCCATCGCACTCCAAACCTCACCAGGACAGCTCGGCATGATGAAATGAAAAGGGCTTACCAAGAAAATGGAGAGAAGGCAAAAAAAATACCCAAAACCAAAAAAAAACAAGTGAAAAAACAAAACAAAACAAAACAAAACAAACCCTAAGAAAAGCCGTCTGTCTTTACAGCCTGATCTCTGAAGCTGTAATGCATCGTAAAGCCTATCTACCTCTCTGAAGGGACTTACCACAAGCGTGCAGCACAGGAACTTGTTCATTGTGGTCGGTGGAAGAAACCTCAGCGAGCTGGGAAATCAGGCAGAGAGTCAGCGCCCGCTCCAGTCTCCTAGCAGCCTGCTTACATCCCCCAACATTAAAGACACGATATATATATAGTCCCGGTGTAACAGGAAGCTTTGGCTCAGCTTTGATCACTCATTCCCTACCATGACCAAACTTTTCTCTCGCGCGCTCTCTCTCTCCCCCTCTTTTTTTTTTTTTTTTTAAGGAACCTGTAAAACTTGATGACTTAATGGAACTCTTTGAGTGCTGTAACCACAGACTGGAAAATGCAGGAGGGAGTGTCAGGGGCTGGCCAGGGGAGGGTTTAATTGAGCTCTGTCTAGCTGTCTGGCTGTCGTCCCCCCCCCCCGCCTTCCCTCAGCAGCTGGCTTATAGAATCATAGAATAGTTTGAGTCGGAAGGGACCTTCAAAGGTCATCTAGTCCAAGAATTGGCCAGGACACATGTGCCCTGGGGATGACAGCAGCTCCCTTGGCACCCCAGGCTCACTGGAGACATGGCTTAAAAATGCCAGCCCCAGGCCCAGGGCAGCACAGCCGCCTGCTCACAGGGCCCTCCAGCACCCCCAAGGTCGCCATTTCCCCGGGAGGAAGAGAGCTCCTTTTGGCTCAGCTCCCCAGGGGTTTCCAGGAGCAGGGCTGGCTGGGAAGCAACGGGCAGGGAGGGGGAGGCTGAGGGGAAGGAGGATCCCTGCCGGTTTCCCTTTCCTGCTGAGGCAGGAATGCAAGGAATGGCTCTATTGCCCCTGCCTTCTGCCAGGGCAGGCCTGTACGACACCATGGTGTCCAGCTGCCTGGGCCACTGCTGGCCAGCCTCAGTCCCCCAGGACTTTGTGAGGAGGAGAGACCTGTGGGAACAATATGGGGCTTTTGCACGTGCGGTTATGATTTTCCAGGGACATCCAGTGTCTGGAAAAAAAGAAAGCTTAGTGTTTTCAGCAAGTCCTTCTCCGCAGTACAGGCCCCACAGGGCCCTGTTCTTCCTTCTCTCAGTTACCAGTCAGTGCTTTTAGTTAGAAAAGGGCATTTTTCTATAGCCATAATGATCAAACCCTGCTGATCTTGCCTCCCTGGATTTCTCAGAGGCCTCCCTGGAAGCACCAGGGAAGTGGCGTGTGCCAGGCACTGAGCTGAGCGTGACTTCCCAAGCAAAGGTGCGGAGAAAGGATTTCTTCTCCCAACCTGCAGATATGAGGAAAGTGATTATGGGAAGCTGTGGGATCTTGGGGTGGAAGCCAAACCCAGATGTGCCTCCAGTTTTCACAGATGGTTTTCTCTCCCTTTTCACAGGCCAGACCAAAACCTCAGCTCTGGATATTCCAGCTCTCGAGCATTTGAAATCTGGGGCCCACGTTGGCTCTGGGTTGTGCAGTTTTGCCCCTTTGAGTCACAAGACTGTGCGGGATTGGCAAAAGAGTGAGGTGGAAAAAGCCTGCATATTTTTTCAGAAGAATTCAGCTACACTAAGTCAGGAAACCATCGTCTTAAAGAAGGACAGCCGAGGCGCATTCCTCCTTACACATCTGTAACCGTTTGAACACCCATCAAGCAGAACGTAAGATTGAAACAGATGCTGATTACACTCATCAGGATGATAAAAATTCTAGACACCTGAATTAGTGATGAGTTCTTTGTAAGAGGGGTGTGTGTGTGTGTGCCAACTAGCACAGAAATCTTACCACCTAAGGGAGTATTGCTGGCATCTGCTGGGTAGTAGTCACCACTCGATTACTATTGCACCTAGAATGGATTTGTAACTGTCCCTGTGAGCTTTTCAGAGCCTTTTAGTGCTTCAGTGTCTATTCTTAGATATATTTACAAATGTACATCCCAGGTAAAGGGATGGTAGTATCAATAAACAGGATCTACCTCTATATTTCTACATTTTTGTTGTGGGATAGGGGGAACGACTGTTTTTGAAATGGCCATCTTTGACTATGTCAGGGTAGCTATATGTGAGTATAATATTCTCCATATAGGGACCAAACAAATGTAAGTGTCAACCAGAATGCTTTATCATCTCCATCAGCAGAAGTTATTTAAGCCAAACTAGCTTTATTCCCTCAGAGCTGGACATGGTATTCTGTCTCTTCTCCTGATTTGGAACAGCAAGTTTCAGTGTCAACTCAGAGGTCCTTGGGAGATGGCTGAGGCTGATTGCTTCCTGCTCAGATACAGCAGAAAGAAAAGGACCAAACCTTATAGCAAACTCCCCGTGATTTATTGATCAGTGTTAACTGAATCTCAATGGATCTTGGATAGGGCTGTGTCTTCTCATTGCCAGTGCCAGCTATAAATACACAACAGCTGGTTCTCTAGAGAAATATAAATGTATCTCATAAGCCTGTGTTCAAACAGGTTAATGCGGAGGGAGAATATTGTTCATCTCAGAATTTTCTAGAGATTGAAATATTTTATACTGTGAAACAGACCAGAAGACAAATTAAAAAGCCATTCAAATTCTTTAGCTGAAAATGTGGCTGTGGTTAAGAAGCGGCATCTTCTTTGACACATCTGCTTTGTGTATATTTTTGTTCAGAATTAGATTTTCCTGAAAAGACATTTTACTCCCATAAGCAGTGAAAAAACTGACACAGGTTAATGAGAAGAAAACAGATCCTCCTTGAGCTCATTCAGTTAATGGAAGGAGGCCAAGATGTATCTGTTTCAGTGAGGACAGCATGTTTGGACAGATGCTAAGGAGACCATTGTCTTAATGATACATGAACATGAAAATTTCAACTATCTAATCTCATTGGAGTCTGTGGAGCTGGCTGTGAATGTTAGGAGGGAACGATATAGTTGTACTTAGCATGTTTGATCCGGAAATCACAAATGGACAATAAATACAGGATCCCACACTGCCATTTTTAGTATCACTTTTCAGAGAAGAACTGTGCTTTAACAAGGTTTAAACTGCAGCTTGAATGTTTTCACAAGTGCTTTGCAGTGTTGCCACTTTGCCTTTGGGAATTAGTTAAGATGTGCTTTGCAGAGCATGGAATCATAGGACAAGTCAGTAAACCCTGTAATAAACACTTGTCCGTGCTACAACCAAGTTGTTCTCAGGATTGTTTAAAACAACCAAGTTTGTGATTACATGCCATTACAGGGAAGGGACACAGCCTGGAATTGCTTTTTAAAAGTTAAGTTCCTTTAATTATTTATTATCCATAACATAGTTTATAAGATATAATAAGAAATTAAAAAAAAATCAGGATTTCTTCTTTTGCTAACAAACCTAAAGTGGTGGATATAGGCATCAAGTAACAGAACTATGACTAGCTTGTTTTAAAAATCATTAATTAAAAGTAATGCAGAAACAGCTCTCTAGTTAACAGGAATGGTTCACTGCAACTACTACATAAAACCTGAGAAAAGGGATCACTTTCACTGGGCAGGCTGAAAGTTACTGATACCACATTGTTTTCAATCTGTAATGACGTACTTTTGGTAGGACATCAGCTTATTGATTCAGTAGTAGTCATATTTCCAGACAGGTATTTATCTTTCCCTGTTTTTTATCCACTCTATTTGTATTGCTGTCCTGGATGTTATGATTGTTATAAATCTATTTTTGTTCCCATGCATCATTATAATCACCAGGTCTATAAATGACTTTGCTCTTTCAGCCTGTCTGCTATCTGGAAAAACTCACAAGTCCAGACCAGTGAGTTGGTGCTGGCAGGTGAATGCTGTGTAGCTGAGTCACCTTAATATATCAGTGTGATGTTTTTTGAGCCCAAGCAACAACAGTGGGAAGACTGTGGCTTCAGGTTTGGGACTCAAAGTTCACCACATATTGCATTTAGAGAACACTCAGAGCTTTGTCATTAACAGATTTCTGTCAAACTAGAGGGAAGAGGGATCTGGAAAGGATCAATCGCCTCTGAAAGCAAACATGTTAGCTGTACGAATGAAACAATCTGGCATTCTACCATACTTTTACCACAGTCCCTTAGAAATTAATCTGTTTAAATTGTAAGAGCTGATGATCTGAACTGTCTGGGAAAACTTTGAAAATGGAGGCTTAAGGAAACCTGGTAAGCTGTGGACAGTGTAGGGGTGCAGGTAGCAGGAAAGGATGTTTCAGATTTTGCTGAAGTTGATGAAAACCCTCTGTGATATTTCCCTATCCCTTTTCTGTTGTATAACTCAGAAACCATAGGGAAGAGATTTCATAGTAACATATACCGAAGGAAAAGAAAAGGTATTTAGCTAATAATGTCAAAAGAAAACTTATACCTAAGCGGTTATCTTTTTTTTAACTGTGTGGCTTGTTTTATCTCATAAATGGTTTTGCCTGTTTGGTTTTTTTTTGATTGAGACCTTGGCTCATTTTGTAAATCTAAGGCAGGTTCAAGGTGCTAAAATACCATAAGGAAAACCTCACTTATCAAACTATGTATCCAGAGAAGGGAAGACAGAGCTTGTCCTATCAAAACAGGGCTCAATTTGGATTAGAGAATTTGAAGGCTGCAATAAAAGAACTGAAAAATTAGAGTCATAGAATGTATAAAGTTACCAGCCATAAACAATGAAACACAAACAACTCTTCCAACTTCAAAATTAAGAAGGCCATGTATTCTTTGCTGTTCAAGGTTTGCCTACCTAGGGAATTAAGTCAGCTTGTGAATCTGAGAAGTGCTGGTTTCCTGTGTGGACAGCCTGAGCTTGCAGATAACAGTATCTTCTCTAGTCCCTTTCAAAGTGAATTCATACCACATCACTCATCTGGATTTGTGAATATTTCATAGTAGGATCAGACTCCTAACTTTCAGGCTGTAGTCGTGAGTAAGCTCTTTACCTTTTTATGGGCGCCACCAAACTGAAGCACTGTAAATTTGCACCCCAGCCAACTTCACAGTCACTCTGACCTACAGGCAAACAACTTCAAGCAGAAAGGATGCTGGAGGGCTGCGAACTAAGAAATGTCTGTTTCATCTAGTCATTCCTGCCTAGACTTTTTTGGCCTTGTATTTGTTCCTCACTTGACCTCTGTGGCATCAGGAGGCTTCTTGAAATGATCCAGAATATTCGAGCACTCAGAAAGCTTCAAGGTCTTCTGATAAAACTCAGTTGTAAATCCCAACCGTTTGATAAGAAAGAATTCATTGTTCCCAGAATCACCATTTCCAGTTAACACCAGTACTCCAAAAGAGACAGCGCATACTTTACCGAAAGCTACGGAAACTGGAACTGAAACAAGACAAGCTTTAGCCAGTAAGATTTTCTGGCTAACAGGTTTTTCTTTTTTGTCTCTACTAATTTGCTTGCTACTCTGTAATTGAAGGTCACTGGTTAAGGAAAATGGTCCCGTTAGCTCATGAGGAGCGGCTGTAATTTCATTGCTTTCAGTCTGACTTCATTGTGTATATTTGGGTGGTATTAACATAGCACCAATTTTCCCTCCTTCTGGTTTTCCACATATACAGGGATGTCAGGCCAGCAATGATGTTGTGTTCAGCCTTCAATGAATTTTGCATAGACATCTGAGGTTTTTTTGCTACATGCTCTGAATTTAAATTTCACAAACACTGGGTTCACTCAACTGTGAACTGGCTATTGGCTTGTGCAGCTTGATGGACAGCCTGTATCATTTGCATCCAAATGGTTTCACCACCTGTGGATTGCTTGGCTCTCCAATTCCAACCAGGAAGGCAGTTAAAGGCAGTTAAGGTCCAGGAGAAACAGCTGACTGCTTCTTGGTACAGAAACTTGGCTGCTTCTTGGTGCCAGTAAACCTCCACAGCACAACAGGGACTTAAATGCTGAAGAATCTCAAACACAGGTGAGGTTAAGAGACCAGAACCTCAAGTGTAGACTTTACCGATTTTAGACAGAAAAAACACTGCGAGAGAGTGCTGCCTTGTAAGGGAATCAACCAAAGTAAGAATACTGGGTATAAAAGCAGTATTTTCCATCTGCAAATAGCAAGCAATCTGTATGTCAGTTCTTTTAGGTATGTAGATAGCATTACAAATTAATTTCAGACACACACAGCACTGCTTTTTCCCTTATGTATAAAAAGTCTCTGACTTTGCCCTCTGGCATACCACCACCATCTTCCTTTGAGCTTCTCCAACAGCCTCTCCTTTACCTATTGAATTGAGTTAAAGCATCTTGTCCACACCCTTGAGAGATACGTGTTCCTTTCCCTTCCTGATTATCTTCATATTTCTTTTCATGTGGCCTGAGGTTCCCTTCACCAGGCCACTGAGGCCAGCCTCAGCTTGCCCATTTCCCCACAACCGTCTCTAGGTCTTTGTCAGTATTGTCTTCTGTTCATAGGTCACCCTTCTTGAAGACTGTACTTTCTAGTCTATCCACTCTGTCTGGGAGCAACCCACTGCCCTTGTGAGATAAGTGTTTGAGGGGTAGGCCAGGCTTGAATGAAAAAAGTCTATGTAATGCATGTGTGTGTGCATATTATAAAAATGGAATGCACTTCTCTGCCGTCTACTTGTTGGACTTTTAAAAACATTTTAAAGTTTCTTAAGAAAATACTCTGCGTTGCTTGGACTTTGCGCAGCACCACCCATAAAAAGCCCCACTTGTGACTATACACAGAAACAATCACAATAAAGTAACAAAATCAATAATGAACACCCGATGTTTCATCCCCAAAACAGCTATCAGAATTAATTTCAAATTCTTTGTACAATGTCAGCTCTTCAGCTTCTGGCTTCAAAGGAAGTGCAGTGGTGCAAGCCAAGAAAAAAAAAGGAGGGACCTTCATGAAGTAACACAGAGGGAATATGCAATTTGTGGATGATGGCAAAAGTCACTCAGAAAGCTTGCCATGTCCCTGCAGAAATAGCACACACTCATGTACTAAATGCTCTGAAGCACCTTTTAGGTACTTTTGCTTTTGCCAAACTTCAGGCATAATAAAGCTTTTGTCCTTTTCTTGGCAAAGAAGGTTGAAAACCAAAAAAAGGAGGGGGTAGAACGTGGAAGGAATTTCAGCCTACTCAGGAGATGCATTCCAGCCGGCGGTGGACTGTGCTACATCCTCCCTGGATGCTCCAGCACATTCCTTTGTTCCCTCTGACCAGACTTTTGTTTAGTCCATCAGGGCCTGCAAAGTATGTTTTACCTCCTCAGCGACATGGAGTGCATTGCACAGTCCTTGTCTCCTAGCTCTGCAGTTTCCCCAGAGTTAGTATTTTTATCACATGCCACTCTTTACTCACTGTGTAAAAGAACTATTAATTATTGTTATTAATTTCTCTTATTCAGCACTGACAAGTGAGCTAAATTAAGCTTTGGTGGAAGCCAAACTAGCTGTCATCTTCATGCATATTTATTCTCCATCACCATATGCACAGCAGGGTGGCACCCTGAGAGCAACAACACAAATTCCAGTGCTTCACCCAGCAGGGACCAGGGCTTTTCAAGAGATTGCTCAGAGGCAAGTGACTGTTATTCACAAGGGAATGCTGTTGATTTAAAGATTTTTTATCTACCGTACTGTGCCTCAGTTAGCACCATTGGTTTGCTGTGTTTCATGCAATGTGAATTTTAAACATTAGACTTTTGATTTCTCTGTGCATGTGTGTGTGAGCAAGATGTACCTCTTCCCTGAATCCACCTTTATTAACCCTTCTAAAAAATCCTAAGTTTCCCCCTCAGCTTTCTTTTAAGCTTGTCTGCTCCGTGTTTGTGGAATTTTGCTTTTGATGCTTTCCCTCAACTTTCTAGCCTCTGCTCTTTTTTGTTTGTTTGCTTTGTTTTGCATAGAGGTCACCATACACTTTCATATTTCTAGAGATGCTAGAATACTTCTGGCCTGCTATCTGAGTAGGCAACACAACTTTGTGCTGTGAGATATTACCATGGTCCTTATGAATCAAGATTTGAAAGCATCACTACCAAGACAAATACTAAGGAAGGAGCCCAAGGAGAGTGGTGGTGGGCCATGAACCAGGCTTGTCTCAGTGAACCACACACTAAAGGGTTCTCCCCCAAAGCTAATAATAAATTATTATTTTTTTAGCAGGAGCAAAGCAGAACTTGCTTGGTTAAAGCCATGCATTGCAGGTGATCCTGCACACTTGATCACTCATGAAATTTTGCAAGAATTGTTCTTTCAGCAATGATTCGAACTCGGAGAGTCAGAAGTGTGGCTCCTTGGCTGGGTCTGCTCTTGGACTGGTGTGGGACTCCAGAGTCTGGGGAAGCAAAAAATAAAGAGACAAAGTGAATCTTCACCCTATTAAAAAGGATTAGCACAGAAGAGATGAACATACTTTTTCCTATGTAAAAGCAGATATTGCAAACAAGAAAGATTAATAATAATTGTAAAGTGTCCTTTCAGTTGAAGAATTCAGTGCTGCTGCTTTAAATTGTTGGTGCTGACTGCACAAGGAAAGCTAGCAGCACTCTGATTTGTTGTGAGAACTTCTTTCTACAATGTAAAAAACCTTTCATATCGGAGAAAGCCTTTCTCTTCTCTGCTTCTACCATCTTTTTTCGTATTACTATAAAAGGCTAACAGTAAATGTCAATGAAAATGAAGGCAATGTGGTAATACATAGAAACTGCTGCTCTGTTGGTTTTTTTCCCTGTAAATTCTTTTAAATAATTTTGATCTACATCCAGAGCAGTTTATGAAGGCACAAAACAGTGCATGTGGAACAGCAGGCAAGAATGTGGAGTGAATACTAATGCACTCAAACACCCTCCCCCAAGCTCTCTAAGCCTGAAAAATCCTTCTGCAGTGTAACTACCAGTTCCTGTAGGGCTTGCTTGTGTCCTCATGGAGGAAAGTCCTTTAGCATTTAATAGAAAATTATCATCTTTTCATATACTTTTTGAGCTGTTAGAATTTAATACCAAATTATATTCTTGCCATATTGTAGTTTTGTGAAAAAAAAAACCCTACAGACTAAGACTATCACAAATGAATTCTAAAAGGTTTTAAGGGCAGATTTTGCAGGAGAATAACACTTTTCCATAGGACCTGCCTGAATACCTCTTGTAAAATACAATAGGATTTCTTCACAATAGGAGAATCTTGAACAAAATAGATTTTTACAGATAAATTTGCCAGGACAAATTTTGGCCCTTTAATGAAAGAGGAGAACAGAAAGGGGTCACCTGTGAAAAACAGAAGAAAATTGAGAAAATAAAAAATTGACTTCCCCCCACAATATAATGTCTAAATACTTAAATTACTTAACTTTATTCTGCACAAAATACCACAAAAGGCCTTTCTTTTTCTTCTAATTTCAAGGCCTAATTGCAATCTGACATACAACCCAGAGATGCCAGCTGGAGTTGATGAGGTACATAGGACACAGTTTGGGGCCAGACTGGTATCAGAGCACTTTTTTTTTTTTTTTTCACTAAACCATTTTCTGAAATTTTCTGAAAAGGACCATGTGATGTCTGGCCTGCAGTAGCAGAAGACTGCAATCAATGACATCCCCTTTTTTTGCTCCCTCCGCCTCATCTTTCTCATAAACTGGGGGTTTGTTTCTCCTCCCGTTCTTCCTATAAAGTGATTTTACATGTACAGAGTGGAAATGCACTTGGGTAGCCACCCAGAAGGACAGATGTAAAATTTCAGCAGAAGCCTGCATTGGATCCCGCTCTTCTGTACTGACGTGAGCAGCTCCGAGGACAAAGCGGCTGCTGTTCCCGCTCACACGCGGAGTTTGAAGTTGTAGAGGGATGAAAAGCATCACAGTTCCATAACTAAATGCAGCAAATTTACTATTTATAAACCTCGCGTGTGGGTGGCATCGGGCTGTTTGCAAATGTTTGGTAAATAGAATGTTCGGCCTCATGCCCACGGGTTCTGGGACTGCCTGGGAATACGGACGTAAAAGGAGAAGGGAGACATTGCACACGACTTCCCCGAGGCCTTTTCTCCACAAAAGGATGGGTCACCCAGTGTGAGCCTCTTGAAAGAGCCGGCTTCAGTTCTCTGCTGTGGCACCGCCTCGCCCACACGCTCCCAGCGAGACATCTACAGTGATCTCCAAGTTATTTTGGCTCTGCAAGCAGAGATGGGATCTGAGTGTCTTGCAAGATGGAGCCTGTCATTTATTTTTGCCTTGGTTTTTTATTCTGTTTGGGAAAAAAGCCATAAACCGGGATTGCTAACAGATTAATACCTCAATTGGGATGCAGTTGGATTCTGCAGTGAGAAGAGCTATGTAATTACCTTGGGTAGGTAACTAAGAAGTGGTGCTGACAGGCCTTGGCATTTTAGTGCGCTGACGGTGACAAAGGAAAGATTTATTCAAAACTACTGTGTCAATTTGAGTCCGTATTCTATTTCACTGCAATATGCTGCGTGGTGTTTTGCTTTGTAGCTTATTTAGCAAAATAAGCTCCCTGCTGAATACATCAGCTGACTGTTAAAATGAGTCAAAATCCATGGCCTTCCACAACAGCACTGCGCATAAAAAAGAGAAAAGCAAACTAAAGCCAGACAGGCAGACAAGAAGGGACGGGGAAGGAGACTCATCAGCCACTCTGGCAGCAGCAAAAGCCAGACAGCGATGGTTATCTCTCCATCTCCCCTCTCCCTGCCACGCAGCCATAGAGGCTGGATTTGATGAGAAGGGGAGAGTGAAACCGTCTGTTTGGAGCAGAACCCAGATCAAGGACCTCTGAGCACTCCTGAGTGGATTTCTGTTGCCCCACAGTGAAAAGCTGCATTTTTTCCACTCCTTACCTCTATCTTGACATCTTCAGATCAGATTCAAGCAGCTTTGCTGCCTTTGCCTCGTCTCACCCTTTCCTCACCAACCTCACCCCATCTTCCATCCAGAAAGGAAGAGGCCTAAAGCTATTATGTTGCTTGCTGCTACTGCTACAATCATTTTCCTTGTCCGCTGTGACATTTGGTTTGGGTTCGTGACTATTTGCATTTTATCCTTCCCTATTTAACACTACTTACAATGGGGCTGAGTTCTCTTGATATTACCAGAATAAATAAGATCAAGGTAAGGCCAAGCATGAGACAGCACCATCCCACACACCAATTAAGAATGGCAGACACTATATTGGACATCAAATCAAAGCTTAGGTGAGACTCTTAGGTCTTCCCCACACCAGATAGTTTCATTATATGCCAAGCCCTTGTTCCTGAGGCATGTAAGCACATGTCCAGCTCTTAAGTGTGTCAGTAGCCCACTGCTTTGAAGAGGGTTACCCACACTATGAAGCACCTTCCTGAACTGGAGCTTCCATATTAAGTTGAGCAGCAGAGAAGAAAACATTAAAAAAGTGCTAATTCAAACCCCATGTACTAGTCTGAAGTAGCTACATTATTTCTCAAAAAAAATATACAGCTGGCTTGGCAAAGCTCACTTGTTATTGAATTCATTTTTATACTGCAAGTTACGGGAAATTAAATAATACCTCACATTTTTCTTTGTTATGGAAACAATGTGGAAATATTTCAAGTTAACAAATGCTAACACCCTTTGCTAGTCTTCAAAACATAACTAGAAAATTAACATCTTACTTTATGATGGTCCTAATAAAAAATCACAGACAGGCACAACTTCTTTCATCCTGAAACACTGGGAAGCCTTTTAAAGTAGTGCATATCAATGAAAGAATACGCAAGTGAAATGTAAAGGTAGATGGGTTTCTCAGCAAATAACATTTTTGTTTCTTTTATTTTTGACCCTTCTGGAGATTCTTTGCTTTCTCACATGCTGGATGTTTGCCTGGCACATGTCACGTGTTCTGAATCGTGTATGTTTGCCCACCATTGCATTTGTCCCAATGACTTCTCTGTGAAACCACAGCTTGTGGTACCTCCTAAGGGTATTCACAGCAAAAACTTTGTGCATCATTTTAGGGGTGTTGAAATGACTGAAATACAGTGAATACGAGACATACAGGAATTTCCCTCACCAGCAGAAGATGAAGTAAACAAATAAGAAAATACCATTTCATCACAAACCCACGGAGGTCGGAGTTGGGTCATCATGTCAAGCAGTATAGAAAGAATAGCTTGGTTTCCATGTTCCTTAAATACTCCTCTCGGATGAAACTGTAAGCAAGAATGCTAATTAGCACTTGCCACTCTACACTGGAATGACATTAGGAGATGTCTAAATATTCATCTGGCTAAAAATCTGTAGTTTCTTGTGACCTATGTTATTTCTGAAGCAATTATTTGGAGGTAAAAAATTCTGCTTCCTCTTTTCGAAACCCCTCTCTCTGTCTTAAACTGTTCTAATTTTGAAAAAAATGCACAATTAATTCTTCTAAAAACCCCAGTCTTTTATTGCTACAGTAATGTATTGCATGTTGCTCAAAGGATCACATGACAGCTTAAAATTTTGCACAGTAACTCTGAGCTGACTTAGAGAAGATCATGTGGAAATACATCTTGTTTTGTCTGTAAAATCACTCCCTGAAAACTTAAGATGTTATTGCACTGATTAATTACTAACAGCATAAAAAGTTTGGTTTATCTTGTTCTGCATACATAGAGCATCAACTTGTGTTTTACGCCATGCAGTTCACAGAACACCAATCTGATGCCTCAGTATTGAACCCAGCAGCCTTTGTCCACTTTTTCCAGAGAGACATCTAGTCTGCATTCAAAGACATCAAGAAGTGAAGAATACACCAGTATTCTTGGTATTTTGTTCCAATGGTTAACCACCACCAAAATTATTTCCTGACTGTTTATTTTCAGTTTCTTCTGATTTAAATTATGCAGACAGTTCTTCCTGATGTCATTTTGAACAACTGAAGTCTCAGTCCAACACCTATTTAAATCAAGGGAAACATTCCTATTGATTACAAAGAATATTGAACCAAGCTCTGAATTATATATAACACTTCTCTGTGGTTTGTGAGGTGAATATTAAAGAAAGTCTCTCTTAATTTTCCAGCAGAAAGAGAATATAAATGCTAGAGAGAATGCTGCCCTCTCATGGTTTTACAGATGAACGTATTCTCAAAATATATTAAAAATACAAAAATAACATTTTTAGGCTGCCACATACTGATCTGTTCTCTTATCTATTGCACTGAAAGGCATATTTGTAATAGGCATCACTTCTACCATGATAAGTGATATAAAAGCACTAAAACCAGAGCCCATTAATGGCAGACATGGAGGTAATGAAGCACAAGGAGAAAGGGTGATGCAAGAGACAGGTTTAGGATCACTATTTTCCAACCAGCTTTGTAAGCTGAAGCTGGCTGGGATGCAGCTGGGTACTCATTTTGCTTCCCCTGCCTGGAACTGTGGAACTTCACATGTTCCCAGTATGAGGACTCATCTGTTCTCCAGGTGAACTGTTCCACTCCCCATGCTTTCCCTGCTGGAGAAGTCCTGGGTGCCACTCAGCAGCAGGTACAGGAACAACTTCTAGATGAAGAGCAAGTCAGTTCAGCCATGTGTACCCAAATTACTGGAATCTTTTTCCCCTCCAAATGAGTAATCTCCTGTGCATGTTTAAAGGAGCAGAAATAGGTACAAAGTGACTGCAAGCTTCGTACATGTCCTGGGTAGCTGTTGAGCTGTATGGAACGTATCCAGCATACCCAGTACATCCAGTGTATGCAGAGTCCAGGGCAGCTACAGAGCTAACCACAAGACCAGAGCTGCTATTGGCCTTCTGTGCCCTCCATGTGCACTCTCTGCCCAGTTGATAATTTGACCTTTATTGTCTTCATGACTAATTTCACGATGAAAAGCATGACATCAAAGGAGAAGACCTCTTGTGGTGATCTCCCTGGAAAAGGATTCCTGCAGCCTATTCAAAGAAGCCGCCTATTTTTTGGTAAGAACTGGCTATCATACCGTATAACCTCAGACCATGAGCTCAGTCATGTCCCACATTCTGCAGAGTCCTTCATGTGCAAAACCATGAAAGAAACCACATCAAGATGTGCAGACCATTGAAATCTTCAAGTAAACATCACCCACATTTATCTATCACTTCCTTACTAGGAATAACGAAATTCTATCTTGACTAACTGCTAAACTATGTTGAATTGAAAAAAAAAAATGCATAAAATAACTAGTTATATTTAAACAATTCATAGGCCAGAATAGACCATTAAGTTATGTAGCCGTGTCTCCTGCATAACACAAGTCCTTATATTTCACGTAATTACTGACAGTAAGTTATGTCTGACTATAACATAATCCTCCAGGAAAGCACTGGTGTGAAAATGTGAAGAAAGATAATAATAAAAGAGATTTCTTTCTCCCTTTGTCAGTTTGTGAAGGGTAAATCTCTCTCATTCTTAAGTGTTTTAAGTATTTCTCCTTCACTTCTCACTGGACGATACCCGTCTGTCTTCCAGTCATCATTTTAAAGCCTTATTGACAAAGTATATAATAATTTTACAGATGGATCTTCCCAACAGGTGTTACTCAAAGGACTTTTTTTTTAATGGAGAGTTTCTGAAAAAATAATAGCTTCAATCCACAATACTATTTCTTAATAATTTTCATCACAATACTATTTCTTAATAGTTATAGGTGTAGTCATGACAACGTAATGTAATATAAGCTTCATTTCCAGTGGTGGGTATTTAAATCCTGAAGTTATTGCACTGAAAGGGGAACTTCACCCTTAACACCATGTGAGTGATACAATTTACCCATTTTGTCAAGATAGGACTGGAAAGTTTCAGTCTGTCCATACTAAAGTTAAAAAATGTCTGGGACAAAACTTGTGAGCTTTCAACACATTTCAAAGTAATTTATTTAGGGGTAGGTTAAAACGCTGTAATGGAGTGAATGGCAGCAGAGTAATTCTGGTTTCCAGTCAGTCTCAGGGAGGAAAAACTTTTATCAGTTCTATCACAGTCAAGCAGACATAGCCATCTGAGCACAGGCTGGATTTTACTACTCTTGGATATCCTGGAGAAAGCGCAAGACTGGGCTTCCCCAGTTACTCATCTCTCTCTCGCTCTCTGTTGCCACTGTTGTATGTTATGCTAACCAATTTTAAAACGTCAGAATAAAGGTAGAATAAAAATATACTGTAAATATTTTTTTCTCCTGCATTTCTTCCTTTCTTTGTAACAGTTTTCTGGGATTCAAGAGTCAACTTACGCATAAAACCATATTCAAAATATCACTTGAACATATTCCCGAGTCCCTTCCCAAAGCAACTGCATCAGAAAGAAAACAGGACAAGAAGAGCTTATGACTGTTAGTATTGCTGTATAGACCACAGGAGGGTAAATATCTGCCTGGTACCTGTCTACACAAGAAGAAGATTCAGACCGGCTAAGCAAGCTTACCTCTTTAATCTCTCTCAAAAGACTCAAGGGGAATAGCTGTCTGGCAAAGTTATTAGATAAGGCCCACTTTGGGGAAGATCACTGACCTCAAATTTCCATTCCATGTAGAGATCTGATGCAAATAGAAAGATGCACCTGCAGAAAATCCACAGATCCAAAGGGAAATCTTCACTGATTTGCATCCCCTCTGATCTGAATGATGGTGTAAGAGGCTTGTGACTCATTTGGACACGCAGCTTGCTAACAAGGCTATCTTGTTACCCATGTACCCTGGGTTGAAATTATACATGATTTCCCTAATAAAGGGTTACACTGAAATATGACCAGTTCACATTTCTCATACTACATTGAAAATGCATATAAGCAATGATGCAAGTTAAATAATGTTTGTCAAAAACTACCCTGGCATTTTGATTCACCCACTCTGCTGCTGTTCTTTCTTCCTCTCCGCAGCTATGCTAAATACAGCATGGCACATTTTATATATTCAGGCCTGGAAAGCGTTTAATTCTTTACAACATGCATCTTCAGAGTCTTAATCAGAATTACACCTTGACAAATCCATGCTAAAATGAATGAAGAATGGGAAATGGCATTTACTCATAGTTATCTTTGGGTGCATTTAGCCCCACCTCTCCTTCACTCTTGAGCACGGTGAGGTGCCAGAGAGCTCGTGCTGGAGACTGCGTGCCAGTTGGGCTACACTCAGGTGCTCTCACTCAGTTTCAGAGTTGTTGCTCTTCTCTGTGAAAATCTGTTTACCGAAATAGTTGTACAGCTAAAACAGCTCCACCGCTACAAACCAGAGGCTTGCCATCTCCTTTACACATGTTTTGTATTATCTGTGCCTTAGGCTTGTTTTTTTTTACCCATACCTCATCCTGCCTTATTAGTATGGATAAAGAAGATGATGACTACAGCGATTACAAGATTTTTCTTCAGGGTCCCTCAAGGGTCATTTTGAGCATTTTTATAGCTATTTATCTACACAAGCCAGAAACCAAATGGACAAATGAGAGAGGAATGAAGCATTATGCAAAGAAAGATCTGAAAGAACAGGGATGACATAGTCTGGAGAAGGGGACAAGTCTTCTAAAAAAGTGAAAAGTAACAGCAAAATTAGCTGTTCTCTACCCATGTTGAGCACAGAAGAGGAAGAAATCAAATAAAAAGAGTGATGTAGGCTGGACTCTGGACAAATACGTTCTGCTTGGAAGAGATTGTGTGGAGAAGCTATAGCTTCACTGTCATTAGGGTTGTCTAAGCAGAGGTTAGATAAATCTTTGTCAACTACAGTTGATTCTATTTGGAGACAGCAGAAGGTCTCCACTGGCTTCTCAGGGTCCTTTCTAAGGAACAGCTTCAGTCCTGAACAAACTTTGTCTGCTTCTGCTCCCCATCAACTGACGCTGAAATCAGAACCGCAGTAGGTATGAAAGCCTCAGGAGAGAACGAGGCAACATTTCCGAAAGGTTTAGGGAGAGACTTTCCAAGTACACCTGAAGACTTTAGGCCTATTATACCCACTGCCACCACACTGGGAGAGAGGGTTAGCAGAGGTGGATGGATGAAGTCATGTGGTTAGAGGACATTTGCTATTGGATGTTTACACCAGCAGACAGGAAACCAACTTAATGAACTCTTGGCAGAGTTACGAGGGGAGAGCTTTTTATTTATCATTCATATAGACATATTGCTGTTTTCTTCCACCTGTGTGCCTTTTCCTCCTAATACAGTTCCACCAGTCTCCTATAAATTCTGGCACTTGACGGCAAAGTTGTGCTGTATGTTAGGGGCATAATAGGAGGTCACACAGTCTGCAAGAGAGCTTGAGCTGGGGATGTTGGTTTCAAAACGAGATCCGCCCAGGAGCTATTTAAACCTGTCCCTTGTTTTTGCCAGTAACACCAGGAAGGCGGCTTACACACAGAAAATTACTTTCTCCTAATACTGGCCAGAGGCCTTTTTCAGCAAACAAAGAAGAAAAATCTCTCCTGGTAGAGCTTCTCTTCCTGTCTCCCTGACAGTTCTTGCATACCAGGTATAAGAAACAAGCAGGCATAGAACAGGTTTGAAATGCTTGATTAGATATGGGAGAAGTAGCAAAGCTCAGATTTTCAAGGAGCTTAAAACACAGGGCTGAGTTTGGGGTTCTCTACAAGAACCTCATGAAGGTTCAACAAGGCCAAGTGCAGGGTCCTGTGCCTGGGTCAAGCCAATGCCAAGTACAAATACAGGCTGGGTGGAGAATGGCTTGAGACCAGCCCTGAGGAGAAGGACTTGGGGGTGTTGGTGGATGAGAAACTCAACATGAGCTGGCAATGTGTGCTCACAGCCCAGAAAGCCAACTGCATCCTGGGCTACATCAAAAGCAGCATGGTCATCAGGTCGAGGGAGGTGATTCTGGACCCTCTGCTCTGGTGAGACGCCACCTGGAGTACTACATCCAGCTCTGGAGCCCTCAGCACAGGAAAGTCATGGACCTGTTGGAGCAGGTCTTGAGGACGGCCATGAAGATGATCAGGGGGCTGGAGCACCTCTCCTATGAGGACAGGCTGAGAGAGTTGAAGTTGTTCATCCTGGAGAAGACCAGGAAAACCTTATTGCTGATTTTCAGTACTTAACGGGAACTTGTAAGAAAGGTGGAGACAGACTTTTTAGCAGGCTCTGTTGTGATAGGACAAGGGTAATGGTTTTAAACTGAAAGAGGGTAGACTTAGATTAGATATAGGGATGAAATTTTTACAATTAGGGTTGTCCAGACAGGTGGAAGATGCTGCATCCCTGGAAACACTCAAAGCCATTTTGGATGGGGCTCCAAGCAACCTGATGTTGCTGCTTATTGCAGAGGGGGTGGACTAGATGGCCTTTAAAGGTCTCTTCCAAACCAAATTATTCTATGATTCTATGTCTATTCTAAGAATGAGGGGGAGGTATTCATGCCAACCAGGGGAGGAAGTGCAGAGGAGTACCAGGGCAATACACCTATGGACACTTATCACTATAAAATTAATGTGCTTAAATCCTCTCAGCAGCTTTGCAATGGCAGGGGAGCATCTAATAGACTCTTTGTTCAGGGGAGGCCTTGAGAGTCGGAGAGAAACCCAGATGTACAGCTGGAACAACAATCTTTTCCTTGGCTACACCAATCCCTTCTGGGGAATCAGGAAGCGAGTTCAAGGATGGCTGAGGCTCTTAAATACACCACAGTGCTTTTATCTAAGCAAGGCACATCCTCTGCCCATCTCACGGGCAGTATCAGGTACTAAATTTCCCAGCAGTCATTTAGCATCTGTCATTCTTAGCACGCAATTTTTCTAATGGGCCTTTTCATCCTTTCTGAGCACTTTAAAGTAAGGCTCAGTCTTTTTGTTGCAGTCAGACATCCCTTCCAACCATTTCTAGGATTTATCTCATGTGCACTACAGACGTGCTGTAGGCTCTGCTCCAAATCATGTTTCAAGGACCATTTGTTTAGTCATTTCTGGGTTAGTCTATAACCTCCCTGCACAGCCCAGTCCAGGCACTTGCTCCCCCAACACAAAAGCGTATTGCTGTGCCAAAACACTGTCTTCTCCACCCCTCCTCTCTCGGGTGAACTCATTGTCCCCAAATCATTTAATCTTCCCACTTGGCTGTAGGATAGCAGCTGCCTCTTCCAATGAAACTAAAGCCACTGGCAACCAAACCCTCATTCCTGGGAGAAACACCAAGAACAGTCCATTGGTCTGTTTCTTGAGATTTTGAGGCTGTTTCTACCAACAGTCAGAAACAGGAGATGGAAGGAAATGTTTTTTAGTCACAGGAAATCAAGGGGGCAGGCTTGAAGAGAGGGGAAGTAAATCAGGGAGGGAAACAATAAAACATAAAATAATGAAATGAAAAATGAAATGAAATGAAATGAAATAAAATAAAATGAAATAAAATAAAATAAAATAAAATAAAATAAAATAAAAGCAGATGTTCCCAGAATCTGAGTGGCATTTATGAATGCAAGAAAATACTAGTGTCCTAGTGTACTAGAACACAGGAAAATACTAGTGTCCATGAGGTCTCAATGTTTTGTGAGCTCAATAAAGCTAAAATGGATTCAGTCCGATCTCTAAGATTCTGCCACGGCATGTTATTGTTAATTCTTGAAGATTAAAGCAGCCTCTGGCTCTCCCAGTACGTATTGCAGGCTGCCAGAAAATAAACAAGCGGTATTAATTGCCCTCTGTGGTGGTGTTTCTTCCAAGAATGGCTGGCAGTCTTGCAGTGGCCATTGCAAGGTCTCGCCAATAGCCACATTTAAGAAGTGGTTGGATAATTGTGACCCCTTTTTTCTGTTTTCCTACATTCACCACAGTTCTATCACATCACAGTGAATTTGGTATTAAAGATATTAAGACTGCACTATAGAAAATGTTTCTCTTCAGACATTCATTATCTACAAGAAAAGTATTGAACAAGGTATCCCAATGTTAAACTTCATCAGTAACTTCATGAAACAGTGGAATTCAAACTGGAATCACAACAGCCTTCTCCTTTTCTGCACAAAGTTTTGATTGATGACAGGGTTTTACAGTAAAGAAACTTAATGGACCTTCAATCTTCCCAGTTGATGACTCTTAATTCTGAACCAACTGAGCTGCATTCAATGGAACTGGAGAGACCAATTAATAAAAAGGATGGATTCTGCTGCTTTTTAAGAGGGTGTTTTTTTCCTTGTTGTTGTTTTGTTTTGTGGGGTTTTTTTGTTGTTGTGTTGGTTGTTTCGGTTTCTGTGTTTGTTTTTTTTTAATTCAGCACAGGTATCAGCTCAGATACAAGTTCTCAGCTTTCCCGGTGTTCTCTGTAGAAGATACCTTACAGGAAAACCCTGTGTGGTCCTGGATTCAGACTTTTTATGCTTGTACTTTTTCCAATACTCAAGGGAAACAACACATTTCCAGAGCTCCTTCAATATTTATATTTTAGACGTAATAACTGCTGTGTGAGATCATTGCACACACCCAGTCTTTTCACTTTGAGGCTATTTGTGTTAAGTTATAATAAAGACCACATATTTTGCAAACTGTGTTGTTTTCAGGCACAACAGTTGTAATTGTTCACACTTGGTTAGTACTTTACATATGTTTTCTCTGATCTTTAGATAAAGTGTGGAGAGGATGCATCAGGTGGTGTAGAATATTGACATAATTTTCTGATGACAGAAGAAGGAAGGTTTGCAAATGAGATCTGACAGTTCTGAGAAATTACATGGGTAGAAGGGAGAGTACAGATCAGGGTATTGAATTTCCATTGCATTTTAACTAAAATGTAAGGAAGAAAAAAGAAACTGCTGAGACATGTATGCTGTTAATCATTGCCAACTACAGCACATGCCAAAATATAAAAATATTGCTATGCATCAGATTAAAAAAAAAGGTGCAACATTTCTGCAATATAACCAGTAAAGTTGAGTAAATAACTTAGTGTGCAGTATCCTCATCGAGAGAGTGTTCAGTAGTTTCTGTGAAAATGAACAGTGTTACATTATTATATTCCACCTAGGAGATACCTGTATATTCTGGAAAAATGTTAATCAGGCCCTGTCCCTGGGAGTTTCAGCCTAACGATATTTAATAGCTGCCTGAGGGCGACAATGGGGGATGACAGGCACTGCAGATCTGATCAGCTTGTTTCCTGGTCCTCAGGCTCTGGTTTTGGCTGTGCTAGTTTCTTGTCATTACCACTGGGGCTAGGATTTGAGCCGAGAGAATTTCTGGAATTCAGTGTTCATGGGTTAGCCTCTTTGCTAAGCCTCTTTGCTTTTCAGTAGTATGTCCTTTTCCTGATTCATGGTTTGAGACTAGTGGTCTAAGTGGAGAGAAGAAAAAAAAGAGGGTGCAATTCCAGCCCCATCAGGAGCTGCTGCCTCATACAGACACAGCAAGGCAATGTCTTGGAGTGTGTTCCTCTCACAGCTGAGCCCTTTCTGGCTTTGGAGAAGATGATGGAGATCCAGCCCACTGGCCATCACTGGCAGGACCCCAGAGGCACTGCTTTACTCGCCATACCCTGCTCCCGTGCAGAGAAGCCCACCCGGTTGAGACCAAGTAAGTGGTCCCAGTGCAGCCTGGAAGCCTTTGATGGCCTCAACATTCCTTCAGAGAGCAGCAGCATGCCATGCTCCTATGGACCTGGAGCACTGCTTGGGAAGATTATTCACTGCAGAAGGGGCATGAGATTAATTGCAGCAGCAACTGCTTTAAGCATGTATTGATAAGGAGGGCAGCCACGGACTTCTTTGCAGCTGGGGTCTTCTCCTAAGTCAGAGAAAGTGATTTCTGGTTCCTAGTAGTTCAATTCTCAAACTCCCTTGAGATTTTAAAGAGAATTACCTAAATGTTCTGCTGTGAACAGTCAGTTCTCATACAGATGTTCACCCTTTCCTACTAATTTCAGTGACTAAACCTTTGCTTAGAAAAGCAGGCAAACAATGTATGTTACAAGTCCTCTCTTGTCTATATAGTTTGTCATAATGGTGTCAATAGATACTGGCAGCTCCTCAGATGCCCCAAGGCTCTTCTGTTATAAGAATTGTTAGTTTTTCCCCTTTTCGCTCCTAGTGATACAATCATTAGATTATGGGACCAGGACTAAAAAGTTTCTTGCTGCCACATTGTCTCTATATGACCTTGGGGAACATAAGGAAGAACTAAGTCACCAGATAACTCTGGTTTTATTATTGGGGAAAATACCCCAAAGACAAATCCAAACCTCCCTTCTCCCAGCTTTAATGAAATTAGGCAAAGGAGGACTTTATTCAGGTTCTTATCAGGTTAAGAAAGACTTTCAGCTGGCCTGGTTTGGGAATGGAGCTAAAGGAATTAAAGCAGAATGCTGCTGTGGGGAATTTTAAAAGGTTAAAATTTTAATATATTTATTTTAAAATTATAAAGGTATATACAGGCTCACATACACAGTGTCTAGCAAGAAATTTTTATGGTTTAAAAGTAAATCTTTGAACTAAACCCAAACGTCTTGCAGCAAAAGTGAGAAGAATTTTGTGTTCAGCAAAGGAAATACCTTGTGTGTTTTTCCTTAGTGGAAGCAGCACAAAGAACAAATCGTACTGAACTGAAGCTTTGTGGTGTCTCAAATTTGTTTAAACACTTTGGAGAGTCCAACTTACACTGTCTTGTAAAAAATCAATTTTTTCAATCGTTTAGTCTCCTTCAGTGTAGTCTCCTTTGAAGGATGCAGAGCAGTCAGAGCAGTCAAAGAGCTGTTCTTTAAGACAAGAACAGGTTTGATTCTTTCTTGAAAGGCCTCATCCCTAGTTTATCGAAATACAGAACGTTTCTTACTTGGATGAACTCTGAGCCTCAGAAGTCCTGTAAAGTTTTGTGTTTTAGCACCAAAACAAGGTAATCAGGTACAACAATTCACAAGCTTGGTGACAAGCATACTTTGCAATGAAAAAGACTCCTAAAATGCAATTAAATGCATGGTTTGAATCCAAGTAATGCAGGAAAGCTGCATTTCATCCATATATGCACCTGGGGCTGGGTGGGCACCTCCAGTTAGTACTTCTGCTCACAAGAACCACTGCCTTGGCTGAGCTCAGCACTCAGAGGCCGTTCTCCTGCCTAGGGCTGTTTGGGATTCATACAAGATGAAACTGCAGCCATAAACTGCTTCGTTCACTGGGTGTGCTCACACCAAGACCTGCAGCTGCAGCCACCTTCATTTAAAGATAGAGGGAAGAGGTGAGCTACACAGTAACCCCAAGGTTATGGTACTTGCCTACGCAGGAGAATTCGCTTGTGGACCTTCTAGGATGATAGAGCCCAAATGCACAGCTCTTGCTTCGCAGGAGAGAGCCTAACCATCAAGCCATTGGACACCATGAGTAAGGAGTAAACTATCACTTCTCATTGAAACGGGGACACTCTGCAACCTGAATTTGAGACGCATGAGTCTAGAGAGACAGCAATGAGGAGACCTACAGCTAGTAACTCAGCAGTGAGGGAGCTCTGCTTCTGAGGCAGGACTTAGCTTTCAGGTGTTCAGTATCAAAACACTCAAACTTTGTCTTTTGACCCTTTTACCTCATGAAAGAGAGTGAATCTTCCAGTAGTGCTGCTGCTTTATAACAGAGACCAAAGTGTGCTCTGAGTGGAACTGGCTTGAAGTGAAGGGCCATTGCAAAGCTTTAAATGAAACATAGGCTCATAAAATTATGTTTTACCTCATAAAAGTTTCCTTTCCACCTGCCCCCAGAAAAAGTTTTACATTTCCCTCTACTTTTTTTAGGGGTACTTGAAAAAGCAGGGGACAGCTGCAGACCACCCATGTGATTTTCCTGCACTAGACCCAGATCTAAGTCATCATGAAGTATCTAAGAATATAAACATATAAAATTCATGGATGCATTGTTCGCTTACCATACAACATAGCTAAGCATTCCTCCCTGTTATTGCCATCTTATTATTGGGAAAATGCCCAATCCTGCTCATTCATACAACTCAGCAGGTTCTTTTAAGTCAAAAGAGTGTTTCAATGAGAGATGAACTGGCAAATTCACTTTTAAGTTTTTGTTAACTAATTTCATGTGACCTTGGCAACGAAATATCTGTTAAATAATTTCATATGACTTTGATGATCAACACAGAATTAAGATTTGCAGACAGTGACCTGGTAGAAATTGCTGGACCTCAGGTTGAAACAAAGACGCTCATTCTTCCAGGGAGGAAAAAAAGGGATACTACTTTGCCATCATTCTGGTTTTGCAATAGACTTTTCCATTTGTGCTGTGCTGTTTGCGTCTTCTGCACTGGTGATGAGTTAAATTCAACAGACAACAACAACAACATCCTGAACATTTCAAGCAATATTTTATTTTGGGTTAAGTCTATTGAAGTAGATCATATTAAAGGTGAATGGATGGAAACAAGCGTAATACGCTGAAGGATTAACTCCTTTGACAGCAGGGAAGAAACCAAAATTGCCACTAGAAGTACATTAGTAGCAGGCTGGAATGAGCATTACAGAGACACACAGAACAAATGGAGGGCTCATTAGAGCCTGACTGCAGTGAGCCAAGCAGATATGCTGGGTTGGGTATTTCCAGCTCTAGCTCCTGAACTTTAGTCATTCAGGGTACCAGAAGAGTGACTTCTCTGAAGTCGTGTCTATTTTCCTAAAGGATCAGTAAACTGAGACAAATTATCCAATCTTAGTAGGAAGAAAGTCCACAAGCAAATCCCCACTACCTCTGCTCAACCAACAAACCACTTGATATGAACTGCCTTCACAAAGAAGTGACACTGCTTCTGCTAAACAGCTTCAACCAGAACAATTATGATTACTTAATTGGACTTTGCGTCAGTAGTTTCTCATTATGTCTATGTTCACAGCCACCACATATTGCTACTTCCAACAATACAGTATGGACAGAGAAGTTCTTTCTAGTCTTGGGGCAGTTTCAAAGACTAGAGTAGTGAGGAATGAATCCGCACTGCCTAAACAGAATTTGGCTTGGGGCCTTAGCAACAAGAAATATCATAAACTCCCAATACAGGTTTGGGTGATCAATAAGTAAAAAATTTGCATTTTGGCATCTAGTTTATTCACTTTACTGGTCTATAAATTAGAATCACTAACTCATTCCTCGGTTCACCTTAACGGAAGCTGTTGATTCTCAGCTTATGTATAAAGGAGTTTTCAGCCTAGAAGTGTTATGTCCTGTTTCATTTTCACCCAGTTACATTTATCAGGGCTAAGCTAGGGACTCCATGAAGTCCAGCAATAGCTTTCCTTCAGCGGTGAGAATAAGAGAAGCCTTGGCACCAAAACATCCATCAAAACAGAATTCAGTGATGACAAACATAAAGGGTTCCATTATCTGCTTTCCTGTATGTATTACAGACCTTGGACCTCCCTGGTTTTCAAGATCAGAGAGACTAAAATATGTGGCAGGATATGAGGCCAAAAGTACTACTCAAATTCTCCATGTAGCACTGAAGTAGGGCTGAGGCAGTACCGAATTTCACACCAGCTTCCTGGGCAGGTGTGCTCTTCACCCTGGCTAAGGGACATAACATTTGCTTAACTCCTGACAATTGTGGAATGCATTGCTAACCTCACCACAGCCTGCCACAAACGCGAACGGCAACCTACGGCAGCATGACAAACCTTCCTCCCTGTCTGGCTTCGAGCCTTCTTCTCCTTCCAGCCACACGCAGCCTGGCAATCATTCAGTCCCTTACTGTCCCTCACCTGCTTTTTGTGAAAACAATATAATTTCCATTACTGGCATCCAAAACCCAGTGTTATAAATATAAAAATCAGACGGTTATTCCCTCTTTCTTTATGGGATTTTCCAAGATTGTCTTGGATATATTTAGTATTCATGTGTAATGAGTCAGAATGTCCACCTGTGGTCTCCATAAACCGATTTTGTAAATAGCATTGACTGATGTGACTCAAAAAAAAAAAAAGAGAAAAGAAAAAAAAAAAGGCCAGTTTCTGTTTTCCAGTTTTAGTCTGAATTCAAACACTGTTTGCAGTTCCAAGAACTCTGTGGGTTTCATGCTCTGGGTCAGTGGGTGGGGAATACTGGAAAAGGCACACTCCATCCTGTCCCCTCGTTCCGGTGGGCTGTAGGACTTTATAGCACAGCAAACCACCTTTTCATTTATAAACTGCTTAATATGCAACCTGTAGCTGAGGCCCTGGCACACATACTTTCCTGTGTCCATTCCTCACTTGGAGGTTGCTATTGAAAAACATTGAATTTTGATCCAGCATAAATGAATGCACAAAGTGAGCCGTGGTCTGGTTTCTATAGGTGCCAAAAAGCATGGAAGGATGTAAGTCTCACTGACCTTTCAGTAACATGTTGAAGAATATGGGAGAACAACTTGACTTCAGAGTTATGTTATCTAAGCTCAATTTAGCCTTGTGCTAATGGAGGTGGCCACACTGTGAAGTGATGCCTGAACTGCTTAGTTTGAATTGGAGTCACCTGTGCGTGGTATGAAGCCCTTTAGGGCTGTGCTACCTGTCCTCAGTCTTTGGACAGCTGAACTGTGGGGCTGAAATGGTCCCAAGTGAATTGAGAGGGAACTTCCAGGCCTCTCTGGTGCAAGGGAGAAGTTTTGGGCAAACAGTAAAAGACTAGCAGCAAAGAAGAGAAGGCAGCTTGTATCCTGTTAAAAAGTGAAGAGTTGCGTTAACTGAAGCTTAGATTAACCCTCTGGCAGATCAATATCTCGAGTTAAAAGCAGTGTCATGCATAATGTAAGAATATAATATAGATTTGGGGTTAAAGTCAATTATAAAAGGATAACTGAAATCAGCTCCGCAATGCAGGCAAGCCCCATCTCCACAGAATATACACCTGAAACGGGAGCTCAGGTTCCATTTTAAAATTTGGCATATCTTAAGACATTCTCAAGGCTTTTCTTAAATTCTTGCCTTAAGATCTGGTTTCATCTGAATCCTTTGTTCTCTTTAGGTATGTCATACCTACAAAATGAGCAACTAGACAGCTGTCCTGTAGTTGCCAAAGGACAGTATAAAACCAGTTCAGATGAAGGTATTAAAAGGACACATATAAGTGCACAGGTACATTCAACAGAAGGTTGTAAATGTTCAAAAATAACCAAGGAAATAAAGTAAGAGCATATGCTTGCTGAGCACTTAAATAGTCTGTTGACTTTAGTGGAAGTTTTGGCAAAAGCTTAAGGCAGGCTGGCCCCTTACTAAACAGAAGTGAATGAAATAATTGCTGAATATGGCAATATCACTGTATTTCTTTTAGGTTTTACATGAAGTGTGTTGTGTTTGGGGCTTAGGAAGAGAGCCCTAACTCACAGCACATATATCAAAAGTCCATTAAGACTCACAGAGCTTTTGAACCTGCTCTGAGTTGCAACCTTAATAACGCAGCTTTGTTTTTCTTCACCAACATTTTATGAAATTTACAGTTAGTATGTTTTCATAATGAAAGCCGGGAAATGTGATACCTTAGAGGATTTTTACATTAATGCTTCAGAAACACTTGAATCGGGAGCTCAAAGCAAACTTCAAGGCTTGCAAAACTACTTAGGTTGGAATGCATAATACAATAAAGGGCAATAGTCTGCATGAATTCTTGCCAACTGAAACCACCAAGCACCACACAGATCAATTAGTACATGATGCTGCCAGGTGCCAACGTGTCTTGTGAGTCACTATGTGCTCTCAGCAATTTGAAATCAACAGAATCAAGTCAAAAGACACTCAGTGCTTACCAAGATCAGATTTCTATCACATCAGTTAAGAAGTGTTTTGGGCTATATGCTTTGAATAGAAGAATCTCAAAACACCCACTCTCAGACATAAAAAAATAATAAAACTACCAAGGAACCAGAGTTTCTCATATTGCAATTAATGCAAAAGCAAGCAGCTGAGCTAGCAGATAAGGAGGCATGTTAATTTGGAATTACAGCAGCATTTGATAGCAAGGCGATGGATAAAGTCCTATGAACTTTTCCATTATAAACTACCATAAAAATCTACTGAAAGCAGATATTTGATATATGGTTTCTGAGCCTTAAAGTCATTCTAAAATTTGTATTCTAAAGTAGTCTCCACTGAAAAGAAATCAAATTAGTTATTAATATGGCATTCTAAATAAAAATTCAACTGAAATTTAGGAGAATTAAGTTTGTGCTTTTATTATCTAGCAAACTTTGGTCCTTAACATTAATTGCAATGCTTATTATTCCATAACTGTAAGAGTGAGCCTCCTTATTTTAAAAATAACCTGCAAAGAAGTAGGCATTCTTTAGTACTCATTCTTTATGAATATGTGCTAAGTACTCCTGAGGTAGATATATGTGTCTGACAATTTGCTGGTCATGCTAAAATATGCACCAGAAAGAAAATATAATAACTGATTCAAGCCAAGTATGTCTTCTATATGGGAATGGCATCTTCTGCCAATTGTACTTTGTGCTTTTTGTTGCCTGTGATGCTACGTAAAGATTATTTTTATTTAATGGCATAGCACAAATTTCCAGTGCTCCCCAGGCTAGCAGTATTCTTATTTGGATATGAACCTCAGTAGGTTGGGCACTTTCCAAACAGGAAAGGCAGTCCAGCTTTTGTTTCAGCAGTGTCACAAGCTAAAAAGGCACAACACAGAAGCAGCAGCTCAGAAATCACTGAAACATTGCCAGGTTCCTCTTGGGCATCACGCAAAGACCATCAGCCCTAGAAACTCAGCAGCTGTTATAACAGTACCAGCAACATGACACAGACCAAGGGGAAGGAAGTAGAGAAGAAAGAACCAAAGGCAATTAAAGCAACCAGAACTTTAAGGTAATTCTCAGTTTGTAATATAGTCAAAAGCCAGGATAGATGCTGCTATTCTTGTGACCAATGTCATCCAATATTTTAAGGCATGGAGTGGCCTGGAGTCAGAGCCTCGGGGCTGGGATTTACCTGCAGGACGGCACCCCAGCAGGACATCTGTGACTCAGGGTGAAGAATGCCACCTTCTGAATCACAATGCCACTTCCTGTGGCACTTTGTTTTTCCTTCCAGGATTCCCCTGGCTGCCTGATACTAGATAGATTCTAAGATTTTTAGAAAGCTGAATATATCTAAGGTCTCAGACCAAGTTTGTGCCCTGTTCAATACACTCAGCATTGCTGGCTTTGCCTCCAGGTTGAACCTGAACCATTTAATTTCCTCTATTCCTACAAAGGTAGGAATGGTAGGTCTAATTTTAAAACATGCCCTTGTTTTTGTTAAGTGTTGCCTAGCCTTCCGGTTCCATAGTCATTTAAAGAGCAGTCAGAATTTCCATTACAAACTCCTCTTTCAGGGATTTATCATTGCAGTAAAAACATATTCTTGTGGCAGAAATATACACTCTGCACAAATTCTCTGCTGAAGTGAGTTTAAGTGTCAAAAAATGTTATACCAGAGCAGAACACAAGGAAAAGACAAAGGAATTGATTCTGACAAGAATGTAAAATGCTTGGTTTTAACACCTGAGGAATTTCATGGGGTTCCAGAGCTTTCTTGACATTTTTAGTAAGCAAGCACAGGGACCAGAGTAATTAATAGTTGTTAAAAACAATTAACAAACTAAATAAATGAATAAACAGACACCATACATATGCCTAGCATTCATGCAAGGGCCACAGCTGCCCACAGAAGAAAGGACAAAGATCACAATCCTAATACAGAAAACAGTGCCATCTCAGTTGTGTAATGAATTTTAGGCATGCTTTGTACCCTCAGCGCTTGTTCAATTTAACTTTAAGAAACTCAAGCAGTTAAGAAAGAGGATTGTCCCTTACTGGTTTGATAATGTCTCATGCATCTTCCTTCTGCCTGTTCCCAATATCAATCTTACATAGATACAATAGGAAAAATTAATATACATCATAGGAAGACGATTAATGTGTCACAGAGAGAAACCGAATGATGTTTCTGTAGATAATCAATTCGTCTGCTGAGGCTAGAACTCTAATCCTGCATTTCAACAGTAGGAATTGTTCCTTCCCTCATTAACATGCTCACAAAACAGTATCTCTGTTGAAATGGAAACTATTGTGTTCTGATACATAGAGGTACTTGCTAACACGAATTTTACTGTGTATATAGTATGTTAAAGGAAGAGCTGAAACTCTTCTTTATTAAAAGGATAGTTGAAATCCTAATTATAATTATATATCTGATGATGTATATAGTAAAATATTGATTTTGTCTACTATAGCTACAAAAGTTGTACAAGACATACTACAAAAATTTAGGCATAACAAATGCACATCATAACTTAAAAATAAAACTAATAGATGGGATACAGAACAGATAGTGAAAAAATATTTCTTGAATTTTAACATCATAACTATAGAACTTGTAAGAACATCAAGAGAAATTGATAGAAAAGCAAATGGAAGTCAACGAAGGAGGAAAGATCCATAGATGTCTTAAACATATTTTTAAAGTTTACGCCTCTTAAACCTATTTGTAGAGTTTATGCCTCTTAATTAAATTCTCTACTGCAGTTACTACAAACCAACATCCTATATTCAAAGAAACTGCCATTTCCAACAGATCTAGTGGGCTGTAGACCAAAGGCATATATGCCTGTGGAAATCAAAGAGAAAGGTTTTGACAAGCGAGTGTACCAACATTTTATCATTTCCTCTCCTATTGAATTGAGCTGTACATACATAAACAGTAGCAGTCATATATAAAACAAAAATCCCACTTTCAACAGGATCCATTAAACCACATTTTGACAATTATTGTCTTTCTTTTACTGTGTGGTCATTTTGCCTATGGAAATTTCAGAATAAGAACACTCCAAGCACATCAAAACACCACAGCACATTTTAATTACCCATTCAGGTGGGTATATTAATTACTTCCTGAGTGAAATGAGGAAGTGGCTGCAGACAGACCTGCTCCTCTCAGCCCTCCTCAGAATGCTGCATCCATCAGATCTCATGCTTCAATCTCATTCCATGAGTTATTTTTAAAAGTGCCCAGTTTTAGTGTAAAATCACTATATAGTGTGGCAAAACTGTTACATAATATGGCTGAAACTTACCTTTCTTTTCTTTTTTATCCCCAAGAGATATGATCTAGATTTTCATATACCAGGATGGCAGCCTTCCAGGGAAAGTAGATTTCTCTCCAACTCAGCTCCTGACCAAACTGCTTTTCAAGTTCAATTCTATCAGGCTTTGATAAAGCTTGCAGAGACCTTACTGAAACAATCTTTTTCATACGTTTGGCCTGCAAGGTTCGAATTACCATAAAAGTTAGTTGTAGTGATTGCTGGCAAATAATTTTTAATAAACTTAGACACATAGTATTTAAAATTAAAAAAAAAAAAAAAAAGAAAATAATATGCTGCAAATAACAGAGGTAGCTCCACAGGTGAAACTGTTGGGATGGAAAATGAAGAAGCTGGCGGGGTGCCCAGGCTATGGTTCTATGTTTTTGTGTTATAAAGGATTGATTTATATT
The DNA here is from genome assembly GCA_004320125.1 of Scolopax mira. Taxonomy (NCBI): domain Eukaryota; kingdom Metazoa; phylum Chordata; class Aves; order Charadriiformes; family Scolopacidae; genus Scolopax; species Scolopax mira. The sequence continues at coordinate 169,013 of BJBW01001245.1, read as the reverse complement.
TCTTGTTTAACTTATAAGGTTGAGAGGCTGAAAAATACAAAATTTAAAGCAAATTTATCTAAATGTGCTCTTGTTTCCTGTTGGACTCATAGTTCATTGGACAGTCTACTAGAGGTGTTCAGGGAAGTGAGTCACCTGAGCAATCTTTACAGGAGGTCGCCTTTACAGAGAGATACGCCTTAATTAATAACTAATCAATTTTTTTCAGCTAATCTTTTTAGCTAAGGGAAAACTGAAAGTAAGAGCAAAACAGATAATAAAGCTGACAAGGAAGAGTTGTTCAAGGCTGAACACACCAACCCATCCTTGACAGTCTGTGAAATCAGCCAGTTGTGGTACTGGAATGACGATTACAAGCTTTTATTTCCCTCAATTAGGTAAAATAACCGTGTTGCAGATTTTCCACCTGCGCTTCCTCAAGGGATTTCACTTCAGTGCCAATTTCACCTTAAATGCTGGCTTAGGAAAAGTCACGCAGACCTTTTATGCATGTGGTGCCTATTACATGCACTAGAAGCTGTGCTACCCCTCTTGCCATGGTATATGTTTCTCCAAGTAGGAGAACTGCCTACTTTCATCTTGTACCAAACATACCAACAAAACCCCTCCAAACAGTTTTCCCTTAGAGGAACTAAGCTCTTTCTTTAATACAGAAATATATCAAAATGGTGCTTAGGCACATTTAGTCTGAAAATGTTTCCAAGTGCTGTGATGCTTCAGACAAAGAAATATTTTACAGTAATATCTTCTCAAAACTTAAGTCACTTTTAACTAGTACTTTATAGTTACAAACAACAGGAACTCACATGCCTTTGGGGACGTGCGTCAAAAAGCTCTTACTGAGAAGGGGTCAACACACTCAGACCCAGCAAAGCACTGTTGATGCAGAAAACTGTGTCATATCTAGTTATCGTGTTACAGTGAAAATGAGCCATTTGGGAAGGGCTCTGTCTAAACAATCCAATTACATCTTGGGGAAGGGCTCTGTCTTAGCAGTTCAACTGCATCTGCTCACCTCCACATTTGCACTGGCACTGCAAATACACAAAACACACTGCAATACACAAAACATCAGGAAAAGATTCTTTCATGGAAAAGGAAAATAAACTTGGGCTGAAATTTGTAATATATTGTTATTGTCGGATTAATCTTAGCAGCAGACATCCATTTGGAAGAAATGTCATAGGAAAGGGACAATCTGCCATAAAAGCCTACTTGGTAACTAAGGAAAACACTGAATGTCTGGGTCTGCTTGTGTTACGCAGCAGGTCAGTGGCAAAACCAAAAACAAGGTGTATGTTTGCCAAGCCTCAGCTCAGCAACCTGGTGCAAGACCCAAAATAAGAAAAAGTGTCTATAAGATATAGTCTTCTTATGACTGAAGTTGTTTTTTAAAATTATTCATAATTTGTTTTGGGGGCTGGAGAAGTTATCTTCTTATTGATTTTTAAATATCTTCTGGTTTTCTTACAAGTTTTCTACTGTTAAGTACAAAGGCTGAATTTCTTCTTACAGCCCACACATTATTTGTTTTTCTCCTTCCTATGCCTTGGAGTTTATACTAGCCTTTAATTTAGGTACTTGAAAAGTGGCAGGTACATATGAATGGAAGAATGGATCCATTAAGTGCAGTAATTGGGAGCCCGCAGTCCATTCACATCTCTGATCCTTTCGGATTATTGGATTCAATAGGCGTTTTTCTACAATGTTTATTACTTACCAAAGAAAGAGCATTATGAGATTGCAACACTGGCAAAATCAAACTTTCAGAAGTTAGGAAATAACACATCTGCATTTGCCCAGATAGCCTACATTTTGACACTTTGTGTTCAGCCTAGGCTTGAAATGGAGAAGGGCAGGCTGCAACATTGCAGAATGAAGGATATTTGGGGAACCCCAGGTTTGGTACTTCCTAATTTTAAAGTGTTGATTTCATAACCAGATCTAACTTCTTATGAATCAGAGCCCCGGGGAAGCAAGAGTCCGTAACGAAAGCAGATGAAGATTGTACCAGGTTGCATTTGCGTTGGCCAGACAGACAGATATCTGACATTTCACAACTTCAGAGAACTTGATTTTCCACCTTAAAAAATGAATTGTGAGTTTCAAGTGTGTGTTGCTGGTTTAGTTTTTAAGGAAAGCCATGCACAGCCACCTCTTCATCATCAACGGGACATGAATGCTGACTGTGGTAGCCACACAGAAGGCAGCTGCTGGAGAAACCAGATGAACATCCTCACCTGCCAGCCACAGATACCTTATTTCCAGTGGAGCCAACTGGTGGAAGAAGGGGTGGAGAGAGCTCCTAGAGTGGCTGCAGTGGAGCTACCAGCATGCCGGTGTCAGCGCATGGTGCTGGTAAGAGGCCACAGCTCCCTCTGGAAAAACAATGTTGTGAGACAAAATAATGTACTTTTTCCTACACTAAGAACTTCCTCTTTTTTGTCCTGCCACATACGTATGTGCACACTCTTCACACAGATGAATTTCAAAGCCCTGTTGGAAGCACCAAAGATGTGAAAACTTCTCAGGATGAAATAACAAGATCCTTTTATGCTGAAATGGGCCAGGGCTCCCAGGCGTGCAGACAGGCCAGCTGCCTCCCCGATGATTAAAGCAATATAAGATACAGCCTACCACAGTGCATCGGGTTGGAGAAAAATTTCCTCCTGCATTTCCTCCTTTCCTCCAGTGCACACCCACCTATAGGGTGCCCGTTGCTGGTCCAGATTATCCCAATAAAAGGGCTACCACTGATTTCAGGATGGGAGGAACACTCAGCAGGTTTCTTATCTGTTGTCCCTGAATGAATCAGAATTTTAAACACACAAAGCACACACTAAGTGCCTGTCGCAGCTATTGCATGAAGAAAAAAAAAAAGAATAATGTCATGTAATAGCACATTCTCTCCCAAAAAGCTTTGATGTCAGGAAACAAAATTCCCAAATACAACTATTTTTCTAATTTGTCCATCTTTGGGCGTTGCCAAGGAAGGTCTTTTTTTCCTCCCAGACTGCCACAAAGTTGAGAGACAGAGAACAAGTGATCATCCACATGACTCTTCTGTGAAAGTTCTGGGTTTTCCAAATGGCCGTTTACAGTTACATGTTTATTCATTTTTCCAGTCAGTGAGCATTACAAAAATAAAGGACAGAAAAACAGAGGTTATGCTAATAGTTCCCAAGTGACTGTCAAGAGCATGCAGTTTCAGTCTCTGATGCAGATGACAGTCGATTTTCTCATGAAGCTCAGGGAAGACACAGGCCCAGCTTTGTGAAATGGCATAGAAGATAATAATTTGTAAAATTTGTATCTATAAAGCCATATCAACAATTGACTCTTAGGTGATTCTTTGAATTATTGGTAACATTTACATTCATCACATTCTCTGACAGACACCCACTGTAATAGTTTGTAGTGAGGTAGTGAGGAATTTTCCATCAGAGCTGAAAAGCCCTTTGGTGAGCAAATGCATCTATAACCTAAAAAAAATTATTCCAGTTGAAGGAACAGTACAAAATTTCTGATCTTCTCACACACAGAAAAATTCTGTAGTTGAGATCTGGCATTTAGATGTTTTTTCTTTTTATTAAATTTTCTGTTTTAATTAAAAATCAGGTCAAATTAGTAAAATTATGTGTACTTGACTAAATACTGAGAATGATGTCCCATTTTACTGCTCTCCAGCATGATTCACTGAATAATCCAACATGTAGCTTTTCTCCAGCAGAGATAGAATAAATTGCTTCCTTCCTTCCTCGTTGGAATGCTGATAATAGATAAACTGCTCATCAATTTTGAATGTAACAACTCTTTTTTGTGATTTCTCCTTTTTACAAACCTCAGAAACTTCTGAACCAAACAGTACAGATTGATAGGCCGTGCCAAAATGAAAGCACTCATGGACACAAAATTGTATTTTTGGGAAAAAGCACAAAATTAATACCAATTTTTCTACATAAGTTTCACTATCTTTATCATATTATTTGTCATAGGAATTCACTCTGTACTCTTTCTGCTTTCCGAAGTAAGCGAAAACAATCACTTGGGATAGAAAGACCTTTCATACGTCCATTCTTATGTTCTTCTACATATACCTGTTCCTATTGTGAGTTTATGTCATTCTGTTGACTCTTTGATTTATGAAGCAAATTGGCTGTCTCATCTAAAAGATTATTCAGGCAAAATGTTGGGGTTTTGTTGCAAATACCTGAACTCAGTTTTTTCTAAAGAGAGAAATTAAGAAGCATCAAATGAGAACAATCAAGGTCACTAAGGACAGCCAGGCAACATCTCAGCCACCTCCCTACATGAAAGACAGTGGTAAGACTGAAGCCTCTAGTTTAAATAGCTGTGGATTTTGCCAAGAGCACTATATGCTGCAACAAGCCATAAGCAGGGGACCTCAGGACTGTTATCTAATGGATAGCAAACCAAGCAAGGTGTATTCCTGTGTGCTGAAAAATATCATGGGTAAGAAGTGTAACACTTTAGGATGAAAGATACTCTAAAACTGTGCCATAAATCAGCTTTTAGGACATAGGATGTAGAACTATTTGGCATTTGAGCCTAAAAATGATCCAAAGTTTTAAGTACTCCAAATGCATTATTTATTTAAACAGGTACACATATTAAATACACTTTACTAAATATATATTGCAGAAGATTCAGTACATTACAAGACAGTAAGCCACTGGAATAGGGGAGTTGTTGTGTTGTCACTCACTTGAAGTAGATAAATAGAGATGATACATCTTCCCATCACCACCAGCAGCTGTGAGCAGGAATCGTTCAGTGAAATTCCAAGGCTTACGTTATGTAGGAGGCCAGCTGGGATCATCATAATGATCCCTTCTGTTTTTAAAAGCTCTGAATACTATATGTAATCCCTGTAATTAATCTAGCTCCATAGGCTTCTGTTTACGAGTCAGTTATTTTGGCTGTCTGTATCAGGAGAAATAACTAGTTGCAGCCAGTCAGGGTTTATTGAAAGTAGGGAATTACTATTTGGAGTGAAGTCTGTTTCTAAAAAGCCTGCTGTATAAGCCTTTGGAAACACCAAAGTTGATCTCTATGACACATCCTATTTGCCGAAAGTTTACGGTAGATTGACTCATGCAGTTTTATGTTGTGCTCTGTTTAAAATACTATTTTTTTTGGTTGAGTGGTAGCTGTTTCAGTGGTTACCTTTTGGTTTGATGGTTTGTTTTTATAGGGCAGAGAAAGTTTACCCAAATTACGAGCAGTTGCCAGTACTGCCTGAAGAAAAATGTCATCCTGACATTGATTTCTTTGGGGAATGAATCATGCAGCTATATGACTTTTAGCAGTGCTGTCTGTCTAGATTCGTGATCTTTTTTCTCTCTTTTAGTACAAAGTTTGTCACTTGAAACAATGCGCGATGTCTCGTCTTAAGCATATTTATAGTTTTCCCTCTGTTTACTAACAGTTCTGTTCTGTGTGTCATTCATGTCTGGCATATGCATCATCAGTAGTTCCATTTCAGTATAGAAACCCATAATTTCACTTTATATTTTCTCCATATGCATCATTTTTGTGGCTATGTTTTATCCGTGATGGGGCATTACAAGGAGGCCTACTTAATGATAGAAACCATAATGTGTCCCAAATATAGCACAGTATGGATAATTGCAGACAGGAGTTTAGGGGTATTTTTGGCTTTGACAATTAATGACTGCCTGCATGAAAGTTTTAATGCATTGCATCACATAAAAAACCACCAACAGAAAACCAATGGCACATTCCTTTGGAGAGTTCCCTTGAGCTCAGCTAATCCAAAGAAAATCAAACCGGCCAAATCTTTAAATCAGCACAAACAGAAAACCTAAGTAATGAATACAGCTTTATGGATTTCTTTAGGCCAGATCCTGCTCACTTGAAATGCTCCACTTAAGAAGAAAGCTCTGAGAAGTCCCAGGAGCAGCAAAATCAAAGCAGCAGATGTTTCTAGTCTGGTTCTAATCCCATGTAATTAGAATAACAGATAAATCATAACTTCTCATTTTCTCATCCCTGCTTTCTTTTTAAGATCGCTCGATTCCTTTGTTTCCTTGCTCTATTACTGCGTGTCCCTGTTACTTACTATTTATTAAGTGCTGGTTGATGTAAATCTTTGGAGTTATAAAGCCACCGTGTTTGACATGATGTTTAGGTGCTCTAAATCTCAGCTTTTGCCCTTCACCTGCTAGAAAAAGTGCAGCTCAGCATTCAGTTTGTGCCTCCATCAGCCTCCCCACCACAGCATGGAGCAACACTCACTGAACACGCGGCTGTCGGAATGGCACAGCATGACGGCGGGTATGGTCATCACATCCGAGGCAGTCAGCACTGAGGCCACACTGGCATCCACACACAGGGAAAGACTCACCGTTACTGACTCATTCCCAGCCACAGAGCCTCCTTAAAGGAAAACACGTGCTGTCTGTGAATCTCTACCTAGTGCTAACAGGCAGTAATTCACTTCCAGATCGATTGAGTCTAGAAATTTTAAAGAAAAAAAAAAAAAGTTATCGTTGAAAAGAGGCCAGTTCCAGCTGGGGAACTGGCATAGGCAGCATCGAGCAGGATGTCAGTCTAAATCCACTTCCAGTGCTCATCTGTACCCTTGTGAAATTGGCTTCCCACCTCTGCGAGCGGGCACCGCGCCATCCTGCTGCATGGCAGCCAAGCAATCAGGCACACGCACTGACTGTGGGCAAGAAGGGCACGAATCCAAGCCCAGGAATGTGGATGCCACAGCATGGCTGGAGCCTCTGCACAGATTCAACAGTTAATGGACCGTGTCAACAGCACGGAGCTGGAATCACCTCAGAGATCAGCCAAAACAGCCTCCTCCACTCTGTGAAGTCATTTGTGTCGCCAAGGGATCAGGACATACATTACAGAAGAAAAGAAGAGGGAGGAGAGGAAGGATGAGAGCAATTGGAGATTTCTTAATGATGAGTTCTTCATACAAGCTCTGCATGTGCTTTGCATAGTCCTTATTCTTTCCATCAGGTCATTGGTCTTTGGGAAGAAAACATCTGATCTGTGATGCAGCACCGAGGATGCTTTGCATAGCAAATCTGTGCTATAAAGCCAAGTTAAAGATAATCTTTTACCATTAATGCAGTGGCTCACAAGTTCAGGTTTATTCTTAAGTGCTTCTGGATGGATATGGCCCAAGGGGTAAGACCTCTCTACCACAACACAGGACAAAAACCTGCCAAGATCTACTGTTTCCTCCCAGCACATGCTGCTCTGACAAAACTGCAAGCAACTAGCAGACTGTGGCAACCTCCGGTCCCTTAGGCTGAAAGTGACTTTGAATCCCATAATAAAGCTGGAATTTCTAAAATCCTTGGAGAAATGACAATGTTACATAATATTTTACTGAGAGTGTTGGACATAGTCTGACACTGTCCTCGGAACTGATTTAATGTTACTTCTAAACTCATAAATTCTTTTGAACACTGTCATAAAAGCCCACACATTAAACAAAACCATGCATCCATTTTTGGTGATGAGAAATACTGTGCTGATTTATGAGTCTTTCATCTATATCTATGCTTATATTACTGCAGCAAAGAACAGGTAGATTAAAAAGTAAAGCACCAAAGTGGGTGTCACTTCCTATGTAGGGATAAGATAAATAAAAACTTGAAGTTTGGGGGAATCCTAGCTTGGGGAAAATGCTGCAAGCTCAGTGGCTCCCAAAAGTTCCCTTCAATGGCAAAATAATTACTATTCAAAAATCTTCTTATAAGCCCTGAAGCTCATTTTTTTCCTTGCTAGGGATGGCTCGGCAGTAGTTCCAAGTGATATGAATAACTGTAAATGGTAGAAGTCACAGCAGTCTGTGCTATACATTATGTTAAACTACTGTTAAACTAAAACCCAGCTGCAATGACACCATATTGTATACCTAAGCAAGTAGCCACAATTCAGAGACATACATATGAAGCGGAGTCTGGAATCCAGCCTTCCAGTTTCCAAATCACAGGTCAAAAGCTCAAGAGCTACTAGTAAAAATCAAAATAGAGCAGAAAAATACCTTCATTTTGTTTTTATCTTTGTTCATTACACAAAACTTGAAGTTGTAAAACAAAACAAACCAAACAGCTTTCTAAGCCTAGACTGAGTGAAGGTTTTTTTTACTTTGGTTTTGTTAGGCTGTCAAGCAGAAAATATGGCACCACCATCACCTCTCTCCCTTTCACTAGCAAACAGTCTGGCAGACAATAACTAGGAAGGTAGGAGAACGAAGTTCAACACTTTCTTTTTCTTGCCAGAAAGACACCCACACAGACATGAAACCAGCTTTATGATACACATTACACAACACTGTGGGTCCCCAAACACCAGGGAAGCAACTCAGGAGATAAGACAGAGTTCACTGAGCTGGGTAGATGTCCGGAGACACATTTGGTAGCAGGATTCAGGCAGCAACCAGGGCCAGGAGCTCTAAGCAGCAAGTCAGCCCCTCGGAAGCAGTGAGCAGCCACTGTCACCACTGATGGTGTTCAGCAGCACAGCAGGAAACAGAAACCCGGAATGCCTGCTTTAGACTACACACATATTATCCCATACCTATGGGCTAAAAGACAGGTCTTCAAGCTTTCTTTGACTTCCTGAGGATCCTTCCCTTTTCCTTGTGTTTCCCTCTCCAACTTCCCCACATCCTTACTTTCCCATTTTTCTGATGAACTCATAAATGCTTCAGGGCAGGTAGCTGTGTCCTAGTTTTTGGGGGGTTCTTTTGCAAAGTTCTGAAGAATATGCTAAAAGCTGTTTGGCTCTGGCTCTGTTTGGAAAGCATGCAGCAGAGTTTGAACTAAAGAAGAAACAAAGGAGAAACTAGCTGTAAATCTACATAATCTATAAATATGCATGTTGAACAATAAGCTCAAACAGGTAATGCAAGGCACAGCAGCTGAATGCTAGGACCAGGAGACTAAGATCCTGAAGGTCTGATAGAGCTTGTACTTTGAAGTTTTGTCATTGCTCTGCACGACGAACAGGTTTCATATAAAATCCACGGGCCAGCGTACCACTGAGGCACCGCTTACTCATTTGCGTGTTTTATCCTGGGCACAAGCTTGTCATCTGCCATCTCGTGTGACCACCTCTCCCACCCACCCCACGACTTTCTCTGGAGCACCCCATAGAGGTCACCGCTTCGTGGAAGGGTTGTGAGCGTGTTTGCAGACAAAGCTCAGCTCTGCACTAATACAAGGCTTCGTACAAAGCAGTCTCTGCTTTTCTGTCAGTGACTTTTCTGGCCTCTTAAGAAATGATAAAGAGCAGGATCAACCTTTTTCGGTTTGTTGTGGTGGGGAGGATGCCTGTTCTCTCAGAGCAACTCGTGCACAACTTTGCCCCTAATCTCTACTATAAACTTAGAAAGCAAACTCAGAAGACTGCAGGCCAGTTCTATTTCAGTTCACAGTAGTGTGTTTAGGTCTGTTTCTAAATATAAATACTTTCATTAGCCATGCAATCCTGTTGTATTGCTTACATTTTTTTTTTATTTTTATTTTTTTTGTTTAGAGAGAAGCCTCAAACCAGAATGGGAAGGGCGAAACTGAGCAGGCCAGAATGTGATTCCAGGCAGAACATTACATTTGTTCCCTAGTTCTGTAGCCCAAAATAACAACTCCCCAAAGAACATTGGGGATGTTCAAATTCCGGAGCCAAACTAAGATCCGTGGCTTAAGACATGATGTGATTTCTAGGAGGAAAGGGAAGGAGAACTCTGAAAGGCTGAAATGCCTGGGATAAGAATGTAAAAATCCAAGGCTGGGTACATGCCCATAATCTCTCATGTGTAAACAAACAGTTAAATTTGTGTCAGGGAGCAGCATGTTCAGTTTTCTGAAGCAGATGTGTTTCCCAGAAGGAATTACATAAATATTTATGAAAATGAAGCAGGAAATATTTTCCCAGGGTAGGACACTGTTCAGCACTGCATCAGGTCAGCAGAAGCAGGGGTTTATTTTGTCAGTCTTCCCCTGGAACTGAATCATTGCCCTCTTGTTTGCAAAAATCTGTTCTGACACAGGAAGAGGCTGCACTTAGATAAACACAATTACAAACCACACTGAGTATTTCACTTTGTATCACATCTCTGAATGCATTTGTGAATGCCTTGCTTTTTTGGACAGCTTCTCCAAGTGGCTGCATGGAAAACAATAGCAAAAGTTGTCTGTCTCAGGCCTCCCTGGAAGGCTGACGCCATATGAGTAAAGTCAAAGGTGTCTTCTGCACAACTGAAAGCCTGCAGGCTTCTCTGCAGGTCAGAGAAGTATTCTCAATGAAAGCCTTCACCTAAAAAAGTGCTCATAACACATTCACCATGAGCCAGGGAATTCATGCAAAGTGCAAACGACAGAAATGCAAAATTGTAATGCAGTGCTACAGAAGTGAGCACAGGTTACAGAGAATTGAGGTCTGTTTAAAAAGCAGGGTACAGGGCTCAGTGCTGCATCTCAGAGAGCATCCAGCAGCTCCCTGAATCTGTGATCTACAACCCAAGTTCCTTCTGAGATTTTGGTGCTGATCAGTCATTCTGTTACCTGGGCAGCAGCTGTCTCCAAATCCCTCCTGCCTCACAGCAGACACTTCCAGCTGGAATCTGGGTCAGCTTTTCTGTTTAAAGCTAAAAGCTGAGGAGGATTGGGGTGGGAGAGTAGGAGTATCCCAAGAAGGGGTTGTAAGCACTAAAGCAGACCTAAGGTTCTCCTGGAGCACCATCCCTGTGTCAGGGAACACTCATGCCCAATCCTCAAGGTACCCAACTCAACAGAGTGAAACTCACTAGCAGGAAACCAGGGAGATCACAGTTGATAGGGAAACGTGTATTTCTACACTGCTGAGGCTGATGAGGCCCCTAAAATATCCAACAAGAATTACCTAAAATCATTACAGACTCCTACAAGCTCTGTTTAGTGAACATAGAAACAAGTATATTTTGGAGAATTTTGCCCTTTGGTTTTTCTGTCAGCAGGCATATCAAGGTCTAGTCATTGTTTATATCTTACTCAGAGGAACAACAACTGGTGGAGACTGTGTTTACAGGCTCGAGTAGTCATTGCATGGTGTGAAAACCAAAAATGACAATTTACAAAATAGCCCTAGGATTACTTTCCTCCCTCCACTTAGCAAGCCACACATTACTGCTTTTCATCTTCCATTCTTTCTAAGCTTCGCCACCATGACTGATATATCCAGTACAACAAACTGAAATCATCATGACCTCTGATACCAGGAGAACTGAAACCATCTGGTATCCCAAGCAGAGAAATATTGGAACTTTTTTTTTTTTTTTTAACTTCAGATGTCCCCAGATTTATTTAGTACAATAATGCACAGAAGAGAAAAGTTCTCCTTAATACTAAATTTGTGTTAGAAAGAATGCCAGTGGACTCTCACCACTTTTGGCTGAATCAGCCCATGGTTATAAGCAGGATGTATTAACCTGGAGACCAACCACACTCTAAGAATTATTAAAGTTGGCTGTAGATCTGGACACCTTTTGATGAACACTACTTCAGGATGTTGTCTGTACCTGTAAGGTCTATTGACATTTAACTACTAACATCTGAAGAATAAGGCAATGAAGGTAATACAAATTAGCAAGGAAGTACTTGGACTCCAATGAGGCGATGGACTACAGAAAGGTTACCTGGCTACTGCTTATCTCAAAGGAATGGAATCTTTCAGGATTTTCTTTTGTGTCTTCTTAGGGTTTCCTTGTAAAACACTCATGCCCTAGGAAATATTTGCTTTATGTCTTTTATGCCTGGACAACACTGCCTAGTTTTTTTTTCTCTCTTGCCTGCAGACTTTTCTCTAAGCCTGATTCAATGAGAATTAACATGCACAATAGGCAACGTGCCTCATTAAATCTCCATCAGCAGTGAGGCTGCTTGAAGATTTTTCAATGAAACTGGTTTGATAAATACCGTTTACCAAAACCCAAGCTTTTTGTGCTAGTATATCAGGTTTGATGGATTGCCTGTTAAGGCAGGTTTCCTAGCTCCAGGACACGATTTCTGGTCCAACATACAAGAAGACATAACTGATTAGCAAACAGCCTTGTAATAAAGCAATATAGCCTCAAGGCTCAAGTGCAAACACTGGTTTGAATTATGCAGCGAAAGAATTTGAACCTGGATCTCCTACATTTTAAGTAAGTGCCTTCATTACCAAGTTCTAAGATATATTAAACTTAATTTCTCATTGTGTGTTTAGGGGCTTTGTTATTGCCATGGAGAAGTGTGTGTGTGTGTGTGTGTGGAAAGTAGATTCTTTATTTATTTTCTAATGTGGAATGAGAACATTTGTAAATGATCACAGCAATATTAAGATCAGAAAAATGTTCCCTGCTTAGTCCTGGTCAGTAACTGAAGTGGTTAAACAAATTATTTCCTCTCTCACTTATACTTACCCCTCTTTATCCCTGATAAATAACAAAGAAGTCACTGTAAGTCTCTCAGTACTTTGAAACAGATAGCATCATTCACGTCAGTTCAGCAACATTTCCCAAAATGCTGCCTCCAAAGCTAAGTACACCAGCTTCCCACTCCTACGCTCTCTATTCTTGCTCTTACATTGACCTTCTGCTCACAAAATGGAAAGTGAAGAGAAGAAAAAGATAAATAAAACAGATTTACAGTGTACAAGTCAGAGGCACGGTGCCCAACGCAAATCACAGAGGAACAAGTTTATTCCTGGTACAACTCTATCCATCTATAACCCCTGCTTTCTCTTTCCTCCCCCTCTAGCTGTGGTGTATCCATTATTAAGGCCACATTTGAGGGTGTTAGTCAGATGCCATTCTTCAGAAACACTATTATTTCTGAAAAGTACCGTATACAGTTTAACAAAAAAGAAAAGTGCTTGGAAAAGTGGGACAGTCTGTGACCAGGCTAGAAAGAAAAAGGGAGAGGAGTCTCTTGACCCCTCTTGGGAATTTGGCCAACATTTCACCCCAGATGAAAGCTTGAAATCAAAGCCTTCCTTCAGCCTTTAAGGAAAGGTATTCACTTTTACATGAGTGCTGCTTTTTCTGTCTACCAAAAGGCTGAAACTTTGTAGGGCTAAGGAACTGATGCTCTCTTGAATAATAAGGAAAGCATCTCAAAGCTATTATCATAGAAATACATTTTTTGCCTAGAATAGAAAGCATACAAGCACTCTCACACACTAGGAAGTTAAAAAGCATAGTTCAGCTTTTTAAGTAGCTGTCTCCTTCATTGTGCAAGAAAACAGAAGTTAACAAAATTCCTGGATATCCTTCACTTTCTTTGCTGACAGGCTACCTCAAGTGGTCTGCTGTCCCTGGTTAATGTATTTTCCCTGAGAGAAAGTTATAGAGTGTTTTCTAGGAAGGGATTGCACACGCATGGATATCTGTCACAGCTCCTTCCAAAAAGATAAATAGCAGTTCTTCATGCTGCCCGTTCCTCCATCCAGGAGGTCTCATACACCTGATTCCCAACCAAAAACCTGACAGCTGTCTCATAAAGATTTGAACCAGAAGCAACTTCTGGATGACCCAAAGATGACATTGCACTGGACCTATGCTATACCCCTGTCCTGATATATGGTCTCTCCCAGTTAACAAAGAGAGGAGAAAGGTGGTATGGGAGGAGGTATAGCAGTCATTCAAGTTCATCCTACTCTGTGGCTTCAGCCCTGAAGTCTGCCCTTCTGTACTGTGTCTACCAACATAATCTGGGCTTGGAGCAACTATTGTGGAGCAATCTATAAGCATAAAACTATCATTTGTGGGTTTCTGGCTCAAACACCCATTATGACATCAACTTTTCATTCCCTGCTCTGGGAGCTATGGGTGCATGGCACGCCAAAAGGCGTGAAATAGCACCAGTGACTTCCAGCCACAGCAGACTGGCAGCTCATCTGTTGTCAGTAACGAGCTCCTTGGAGGAAAGCTTTTGTGGAAAAGTCTCTCTACATGTTTTATCGAGTCTACAAATCAGCCACAAATATCCTATAGCTAATTAGTACTCACTTGGATACAATACCAAAGTCTTTTGTCTTTTGACTAAGTGAAAAGCTGGGCATGAAGTGTCAGTGCCAAAAGGAACAAAAAATGACAAAAGAGATATCCCCATATATTGAATAAATTTTCCATGGCAAAAGCAGCTAAACATCTCACAGATAAGAGATAAATTGGAATAAACAGCTGTCAGCGTTAAATAAATATCCTGGATAATGTGCAGGACAGAAATAACTACAGCATCGTCAAACTCCTTTCTTCACTTTATTTAGCTGTTCTTGCATGTAGCTCCCAACTTTGCACTGCTTCAGTTAGCGGAGCATTTATTTTTGAATCAGCTGCATTTGTTAAGACTGTAACAACGAAAGGCATTTCCTGAGAGGCTGCAAGGATGAGCAGCAAGAAAGAACAACAGCTAAGAAAATATGGGACCCTAGTAGTGCTTTTTATTTTCCAAATTCAGATTTTTGCTTTTGATGTTGACAATCGACCTACAACAGATGTCTGCTCGACACACACAATTTTACCTGGACCAAAAGGTGAGGAATATGAGGTTGCTAATAACTGAGACCATACAGATAAAGGCTGATTTTTAAATATCAGGAGGATTTTTAAATGGAGGGCTTGTGGCATGGGCTGCGGGTGAAACATGTGAATTATTGCAGACTGTACAAACATCTAGAGAAGTGGAACTGTGACGGGAAAAAGTAAGGAAGGAAGGAGATTTGATTTTGCTTTTGTTTAGTAGAAGGAATGGTGTGACATATTCTCATATAAGTTAGAGTTGACCTTTTGCATCTGTCTCCAGCCACATAAATCTTCTCTTACTTCTTTATTCATCATATAACCAGTACAGCTAGCAGCCACAAATTGAGTGACTTTGTCTAAAAGTAAGGACTTACTGTGAACTGTTAATAGTTAACTTTGCACCTATAGGTAGGGAGAAATACACAATATTTAAAATGACTTAACTGTCAGTATTTCCAAATGCTTACTTGTAAACACAGCTCTGCTGCTTTCAACAGACCTGATCCAGCAGCTCCTGTTGAATTAAATAGGACTTTCACTACAGATTTCAATGAGAACTAGATCAGCTCTGGCATGTGCAGTTCTTTTATCTTAAAAACACTTTGTAAATATCTGAAACCAAATTTTCTGCATTAAGTTACTTTTTGTGTAACACAACTAACGTCAATGGAACTGCCTGGAGGGTACCTCAGCTAAAAATTAGGTCCATGGTGTACAAATCTATTTTGCAGTGATAGATCTAAAATATATATTCTGCACCGTGGCTATTGCAGTTGAAACTATTGCTTTCTTTTTAGTAATTCATTGTATTTTTCTATAGACTGTGAGAAAAAAATGCAACTGATTTAAATTTTAAGCAGAAAAAGGATTATCAAGTCAAAAGTATTGCTATAGACTCATTTGTTTTTATGATGGATTATTCAAATGCATATTGCTTAAAGGACCATTTTTAATCAGCAAGTTAATTTCTTTATGATTACAATCCAAGCTTAAACTTTTGCTGCCACAGCATAAATACAGAGAGATGTAATGATTCCCCAAGGGAGCTAGTGGGAGTTTGTTTAGTTAGTATCTGTATAATGGCAGGCTGGAGAACAAAGTTTGACAGAATTGTGTTTAACAAGTCAGAAGGCTAATGAGGTGGTCTGGTAACAACATGAGAGTAGCTGGGACTCCAGCTGGTTTCTGTGGTCTAGCTTGTATGGGGCTAGACCAGGGAGCATTTAAAGGTTAGATATTATGGTTCTTTGCAAGTGCGATACTGACGAAAGTCAGGATCTAGTCATTGCCAGTCCTGCTGCCTCCTGGCTAACACTAAGACACAGTTTGGAGGACCCAAACAGTATATTGGCAGGGTCCTCACTACTACTTTAAATCAGATTACCATGCCCATGACCCATGATTGGTAAAAGGAGTATCGAGTAAATCACCTCCAAATTACTGGGTCACATCCATTGCAGGTTGCGCAATGGATGCAGTTTATGTGATATGTCTATGTGATATGAACCTATAGACTAATTTCAGTTCCTACCAGAGTTTAGCTCATCCAGCACAGTTACAAGCAGCTCTCAATAATACTGGTTGTTTTGACTGACAGTCAGTTGGGCAGTGAAAGACTGAGTGTGCTGGGTGTGTGAACTACCCTGTTATCCCTCAGGCATACCTTGTAGTCAAGGATGAAGCATGCTGACCTAATATAGCAGAAGAAAGTCTGTCCTGCTGCCAGTTTTCCTCTATCCATCTTGTGTCTAGGGATTCAGAGCACATGATCCCTGGCCTAGGACTACACCACAGCCACAGGCAACACTTTGCTGCTCAAACTTTAACCCTGACAATGGACAAGCCTCTGACTTTTGTTGCCGTCATTTTTCTATGCTACATTTGTTATGCCTCTTTGTCCACCATTCTTCCCAAAATGGGCTTTGACACACCCTGCACAACCTTTACCCCCATCTGCTCAGCATCCTATCTCTTGGTCAAACACAAGACAGAGGTGCTGAGCTTGCACAGTATGTTGGCCAGCCTTTTCTACCACCACAGACCAGATTCCTGTTGTGGCAACTTCTTCCTTCTGTATGAACATGGGAGTATCTAATGGGCCAAAGCACATAGAAGTGTAAGGAAAGAAAAGGTATTCAATAGTTGTAAGACTCCTACACCATCCCACCTCACCTATCCCAGTGCAAGGCCCAAATTGTCCCACAGGCTAAATATAGTCTGTGGGCTACAAGGGGGATGGTCATTCCTTGTACTGTTGGAGGTTTCATTACTCACTTCGTCATCTAGCCACTAATAGTTGCTACAGGAGCAAGCACCCAACCTCTCCACGTGCTCACCCTGAAAATCACCTGTTCAAAAAGGGTTCATTAGTGTTGTAAAAATTCTCCACTTCTTGTACAAGCCACATGTAATTTGTCCAGGTTAATTTGTGCAAGCCAAATTCCTCCCCTTCAAAAACCTACTCTTTGCTATGCTCATACCTGAGATGTCACAAGAGAAGTATGATATGAGTGATGGGATGAAAAGAAAGGGTAATTCCAGGCTGATTATTAGGAAAGTCTTCAAACTGGTTGCGACAGCCCCACCAGCTCCCAAAAAACATGAGGCAAACCCAGAGGCCTTTGCATGTAACACAGAGCTAGAAAATACTCTGGAAGGGTGCAGTCTCCCAGGAACAGAAGGAATGCAGTACATGTCCTGTAAGCCTTTTGCACTGTCTGTCGCAATGACAGAAATCAGTCTGAATTAAACTGCTCAGCATTTAGAAACGAACAGGAGTTTAAGTCTGACCTCTTGTGGTTCTGCCTGATGCAAACCAGGTGCCTTGCCATCCCCTCCATCTATCTGCTGCTTTTCCATTGCTGGTGCAAGCAAATGAAAGCTGAATTCTGTTTGTAAAGAATTATGCAAAGAAATTTCCTAAACAGGCACTCCAGAAAATGAGAAAAAAGTATAAGAGAAATGCAAAAGCTGGGACTGCTCTCCCAGTTTCCTTTTCTGGGCAATGCTCAGGTCTCTTCTCAAAAAGAGGGGATAATTTTTAACGGACATAGTACTAACGCAATAGCTGTCTTGTTCTGCCTTCTAAAAAAGCTTTTGAGGTACACAGCAAGCTGGCTTATATAGCGGTTAAAACTAGAAATGTGTGAGGTATTTTCTAGGACCCTTATTGAAATGCCCTAGGAAACCAAAAAAGAAACAAATCTGTGCTTTGGACCAAAACAGATTTTCAGTATCTGTAACTAGTGATTTTTGTGTTTGACCTGAGATGTTTAGTAACAGCTTTGTCTTTGCTGGAGTGCTTTGGCACAGGACCTCTGAAAACTTGCATTAAGTAAGGCTGATCCACAGCTGAGTAATGAGGGCAAGAAATAAAGGACAAGTCCTGCACGCCATCGACTTCTTAGGTCCAAAGAGAACCAGATCAAGAATAAACAAAACAATAAATTTCCAGGGCAGCCAAGTGCTTGGCCTAGCAAAATTAGTCATGGCCCTGCTGCGTCCTTTCCACCCTTCTAAGCCTGGAAGCTGGCTGTCTGTGGCGCTGCTGAGAGAGGACCTGGGTCTGTGGGGAGGCAGCAGCTACTGTGGTCTGAGCAAAAGCACCAGTTGTTGGTCCATGTTCTAGCAGCATCAGGAGCACCAGGTTCTGCTGCCCTGGGCTCTTCCTTCAACTGGTGTCTCAGCTCTGTCCTTTCTTCCAGCCTGTTCTCACCTGGAGACTACAAGCTCAGTTTTGTCTAACCTGCACAGGAAATTCTAAGTGGGCTATTGTCATAGATGAGGTGGGATTTGACCTGGTCTGAGTAAATCAATAAGCAACAACATGAGGGTAGAAAAAAGCAGAAGGCCCAAAACTTTGACTTCTAAACTCCCACTGAAAGCTTGAGCAGCAGGAGAAGACAACTGGGGTGGGGGCTGACTCTGCAGAAGCATGGAGCAAGGCTACAGCTGATTTCACATGGATTCCTGGGAGCTCAGTGCTTCAGGAGATTGGCTCTAGATCTTGCTATCTGTCCCGGGCTCCAGCTCAGTTCCTTTGAAATCCAGACACAGGAATTTCAAAGGTCTTGAATCAGATCCAGGTTGAGAAATTGGTATGAGATGAAATCTGAAGAATACCAGAGTTTCCCATGCCAATTTAGATGTGACGTGTTTCCGTATTATTATTTCTGACAAATTATGCTTATAAACTCCATCACATTGGCTGGTGCTTCAAAATAGCATTTACTGTGGTCTCCAGTACAGCTGTCTGTCTCAGCTTTAATTGCACTTACGCAATTACACTCCTGGAAAATCTCAAAATCGCTCAGAAACCAGATATGCTACTATTTCCTCTGAAAATATAAAATGCCTTACCACATCCTATAGGCTGTTCAAACCTAAAACAAAACTTCCCTCTTAGCACCTCACATTTGATCTGAAGAGCCCTTTAATTTCAACACATAATTCTATTTTTCATGTCTTTTAGACTTCCTTATTTTACCATATGTCAAGGTTCTGAAGTTTATCAGCCTGTGTCACAAAGCATGCATGTTGGGACTTAAATACGTAAACTCAAAAGATACTGGGTCTGTATTTCTTACCAATGTCAGTCTGATTCCTCATAGAAGCCACAGGCCTCTGAGATCAAGTCAGAATGGCAGGACAACAGGCTGGAAAGATTAAATTGGGCAAATGAAGTAAAAAATAATCAGGAACAATTTAAATTAATTTAAATGATTTCTGTGTTATTAAGGAAAAAATGTATGCCCCAGTCATACACAAAGGCCCGGACTTTCAAATAATACAAGTCAGCAGAGCTTCACTGAGCCTACTGAAGGCTTGGGTCTGGCTCATGTAATGCAATAGGAGAAGAGGGTATTCATACTGAAGTCAATGAATGATGACGTGTCCAAGAACGTGTGAGCAAAAGCCTTTATTTCTCATGGTGGGATCTGTGGAGCCCTGTGTGTTCCTGCAGGACACCTGGAGTGTGGCTATGGGTGCAGTTGCACACTACAGCTGCACCCATCTGGGAAGGGTTTTGGCCATCTGACCATTGGTCCTGCTTTCACCTTGTGCTGGCTCGGCTGTTTACTCACCAGACTTTTCACTGAGCTGACGCAGGTCACTCACTAAAAATGTGTTTGCCTTATGGATATTCCTCTGTTTGGTCAGTTTAATTCCTTCCACACAGGGTGGGAAGAGTGCTCAACATTAGGCAGAGGGGAAGGAGACATGCAGGCTAGTGTTGGTGGCTGAAGGGAGAAGGAAGAACAGGGAAGAGGACATCGTGTCAGACGGGCAGATGTCAAGAAACCCTGTCCCCACCAGCCATATAGAGCTTGAAAGCAAGAATCCCCACTGCTGCGGGAAATTGCTAAGGATCTAAAGGACACTGAAAGTGAAATTAGAGGAAATTTTGAGGCTTTCCATTGACGTAGCTGTGACGTGCTCGTACACTGGAAAGACAAACTGGGCTGTATTTGCTTATTTCTTGGGAGTCTGCAACTCCCTCTGGTGACAAAACCTCTCAATAGAGACTGTGTATGTGCAAGTGCTGCAAAGATTCACAATGCTCTGGGTCACTCAAATGTCCCTAGGCTGCAGAGCTGATCCTGTGGCTATCTTCAGGGCTCTTCCAGGAGGGCAAGGCATTCAGTTACTCCTGGAGGACTCTCAAATATTCAGAACCATGCACATATCCTTATCCCTTTAGTTTAAAACTCAGCCCAGGCAGAGTCAGCTGCACTCGTCAGCCTTTACTGTGGAGATGGGTAGGGTCCCTATGCCACCTGAGGTAGAACTAAAAGTCTGAAACATGGAGCTCAGCAGAACTGTCATCCATGATCAGAAGGTACCAAAGCCTCTGTGGTAGGACATTGACAATGCCTAAGAGTGTTAAATGCATCCAAGGCAAGCAGTGCAAATCAGTGCATAGTAATCAAGATTAACCATCCTTCCCTCCATCACAGCAAATCAGTCATGCTCCCACGGCTTCTCAAGGGCTTTTTGGCCAGTGGTGGGCTTTTTTTTGCTTCAGAGTATCTGATGTAGGAGGACAACTGTTCTGTGCCCATCATATCATTTGAAAGTCTGGTATGCCCTGGAGTGTGGGGAAGGTATACCTGCAGAAGAGAGGCTGAGAGAGCATTAACATTTCTGCGGTATTTTGGTCAGGAGACAGAAACTGGAGCTGACCTCAGTCCATGACTTGCCATCAGACCTGGCAAAGTGTCTCAGTAAAACCCAGTGTGGTCGCAGGGAGTCCCTCAGCAGAATGCCAAGTGAAAAGGTTGCATGACCACAGAGAAACACAAGCATAAGCCCAGCTAGGAATTGCCTCCCAGCTTTATCCTTCAGGCAGCCCGCAGATGCTCTCACCCTGATGCAGGGCCACCTCTAAAGGTATGTGTGGACTCCATAATCCCCCAAATTACACCCTGATTCTCCAAGAACCAGAGTCAGCCCTTGATCATAAGACTTGGAGAGCCACTAAACATATGCAAACAATTCCACCTGGAAATTTCCTCTAATCATGAATACAAACTAGATAAATTACCTACAAAAGATTCAGCAGGGAAATCAAAGTAATCTGATGGTCACTAAATTCTTACTAATTAAATTCTTACGAAATGTAACCTCTCAACATTGTGTTACTTAGTGAAACTCCTAAAAAGGCAAAGCCCCTTTCAACTGCCTAAAAATCCTGATTTTTAGGCTGATTATTAGACCTTCAGCATTTTCCCCAGCTTGTTTATAAGAGAAAGAAGGACTAGGGTTCCCTCTCAATTACAACTGAATTTGTCTAATGTCTCCAAAAGTCATTTACTGTGTATAGCTTCTGCTTTCCTTCTGTTTCACATGGTCCCAAACTGGAAGAGTCTAGTAATTTATTGTTCCATGTGTTAATTTTAATAGTCTAGTATTTTAAGTCTGTGTCATAGAACAAATGAATCAGCTTGAGGGAATGCTAACAAGGTTGAAAAATGCTCTTTCTTCAGCTACTGGCTCCAAGTGCTTCACCCATGCTTTAAATGCCAGTGCAGAACATTATCTGACATCCTTGCAATCACAGTTTTAAGGTAACAATCTGCTACTGAGGTTAAAACTCTACTTGACTCTGCCCCAAGTATAAAGCAGCACAAAGGAGAAGTTAACTTCTAGGTATAGACTACAAGCACATGAGGTCAGGGATCAGAGGTGGGGTTTTTTTCTGCAAGAAAACTCATGTTGCACAAAGCACAGTAGTACAAAATTGAAAAACCCAGTCCAGAGCACTGGAAGGATTTAGATTAATATTTTGTAAGATTACCAAAAAAAAAGTGCTTAATACAGGAGGATGGCCTGACCACACAAAGTCCCAGAGGAAAGGGAGAGATACTTACTATAAATTAGGACACAGCCAACTCAAACCCTGTCCAAAATAAAGTCAACCAAGCTCTTACAATTGTTCCTACTTCTTTGCAAATCATAATGAGACCACAAGGGGGGAGCATAACCCAAGAGTTCACGTTTCTTGACAAAAAAAATTGAGATCACCACACACAACAGCTAAACGTGGACACAATTCTTTTATAATTACACTGCCATATTATCAAGCACTGGGCTTAATCCAGTCTTAAACTAACAATGAGATGGTACTGCTAATTAATACTGTTTGCTCCTACCCTTGCTTTGTAATGGCCTACCCATTCTCAGCTGCAGTATAGGGAGAGAAGCAGGATTTTCCCTTACAGATAGGCAAATTATTATTCTTCCAATTTTCCTAAGGAAACTAAGGTAGAGTGTGGTAGGTTGCTTTACACCAAGATGAAACAGGTGATAGATCTTACTTCCCTCTCCCTTAGGCTTTTAGAGGGCTTGAGCAAAAATTGGGACTACATGAGGTGTTAGCAATAAAAGTTGAAGCACTCCCTAATCTCTCAAAATCTCCAGAATAAATTTTCCCACACCTTCTACCCCTTTCATCTGTCACCTCTTAGTCTGATGGCCCATATAGCACAACACCTAGCTTCATCTCCAGCAGCCCTTGTGTGAACAGCTTGCTCTAAAGTCTCTCAGAAAAAAGTCACTGCAGCTTTCAGTGGTTCAAAATGTTGAAACTAAGACTGGAACAAAACACCTTTGGAAGTAATCACAGCTTCTCCACTCGTATATTGACTTTCTTGCCTTGTCTCTATATCTAAGATTAACTGTCTAAGCAATGTTTCTAACCCGCCAAAAAAGCATGTTTCTTGCACAGAGGTCTTCCTTCTGCAGCAAACAGTCTCTCTAGAGCCTTTAAGCCAACAGAGCAGCCTGCAAGCCACAGAGAATGTAATTAGCTGCTGATGAGAGCTGCCAGGGTGACAAGCCCTGGTTTGCTCTCCTGTATGACACATGCCAAAGAAACTCGCCCAGCAATTTCTGCACCAGACCCAGAGTTACAGAATATCTTACACAAAAGAATTCATTGCACTGGGAAAGGCTGGACAAAAAAAGCCTCCTACATCTCCCTTAACTGCTGGAGAGCATGGTTTATTTGTTAAATATCCCCATGCTGCATTTCTCGTCAGGACTCATCCAGTTTTTCCAGCTTTTGAATCACACCCTGCTTCCTTTCTATTATCACACATTTCTCCCCCTGTATGGGTTTTCAGACCGTGATCAGATCAGCTCTTAACCTTCTCCTGGAATTTCATTTCACAAGCCCTTTGTCAGCTTCTGGTAATATTTTCTGAAGTACTAAGAAGTGACTTTTATGCTTTCCTCAAGGGTTTCATAGATAGGTTTGGAAAGGACAATTTCTTGGTTTCTCAGTTGTAAATATTGTTAGCACTGAGGTCAACAGCAAAATTAAACCCTGTGTTTTCTGGCTCTGCTGTTTGATGATCTATAGACAAGAACCTAGTAAAAGCAGGCATCCTTCCTTCAGCTTCAGGCTCAGACCCACAGCTTCAGCTTCATAGTTAAGGAGCTTTGCTTTTGGAAATATATACTGACTTTTCCAGTACTTTCAAGAACCAGTAAAAATAGAGATGTTTTAAACTTCTGTTACTGACTGCTTGTAGTCTTTTTCCTTCCTCCGTTGTCCTGTAACAGCTGGTGTTAAAAACAAAGTGCCTGAACCAGCACACATATCCCATGTTGTTTCCTCCTTATCCATCCCTTTAGCAAACGCTTCCTGTCTCTAATGCAGACTGAAGTTCATCCCTTTATCTCCTCAGTGTGGACCATTCACAATCCCTCCCAAAGGGCATCGTGACTGACACCATAAGTCTGTCCTCCACAAGACAGTCTCAACACTGAAAGTTGTTTTGGCACATAGGGACAGTGACATAGAAAGGAGACAAACAGCTAATACTACATTTCATGTGCTGCAAGTAATATGCACCACTTCTCACAGAATCATAGAATTGTCTAGGTTGGAAGGACCTTAAAGATCATCTAGTCCAACCGTCAACCTAACTCTGACAAAAATCACTAAACCATATTCCCGAGGACCATGTCAACCCATCTTTTGAACACCTCCAGGGATGGTGCCTCAACCACTTCCCTGGGCAGCCTATTCCCATGCTTGATAACCCTTTTGGTGAAGAAATGTTTCCTAATATCCAACCTAAACCTCCCCTGGCACAACTTGAGGCCATTGCCCCTTGTCCTATCTCCTGTGACCTGGGAGACAAGTCTGACCCCCGCCTCTCTACACCCCCCCTTCAGGTAGTTATAAAGCATGATAAATTCTCCCCTCAGCCTCCTCTCCTCAGACTAAACAACTCCAGCTCCCTCAGCTTCTGCTCAGAAGACTTACTCTCCAGACCCCTCACCAGCTTCGTTGCCCTTCTCTGGACCCACTCCAGCACCTCAATGTCTTTTTAGTGGTAACTGGACACAGTACTCAAGGTGAGGCCTCACCAGTGCTGAGTACAGGGGACGATGTCCTCTCGGGTCCTACTCACCACACTGTTCCTGACCCAGGCCAGGATGCTGCTGGCCTTCTTGGCCACCTGGGCACACTGCTGGCTCATGTTCAGCTGACAGTCAACCAACACCCCCAGGTCCTTTTCTGCCAGGCAGCTCTCCAGCCATTCTTCCCCAAGCCTGTAGCGCTGGAGGGGTTTGGTGTGACCCAAGTGCAGGACCCGGCATTTGGCCTTATTGAACCTCATTCCGTTGGTCTCAGCCCATTGATGCAGCCTGTCCAGATCCCTCTGCAAAGCCTCTCTACCCTCTAGCAGGTCGACACTCACACCCAAATTAGTGTCATCTGTGAACTTACTGAGGGTGCACTTGATCCCCTCATCCAGATCATTGATAAAGATATTACAGAGAACGGGTCCTAGTACTGAGCCCTGTGAGACACCACTCATGACTGGGTGCCAACTGGATTTGACTCTATTCACCACCACTTTCTGGGTCTGGCCCTCCAGCCAGTTTTTAACACAGTGGAGTCTCACCCCATCTGTCATCACCCCACAGAACAGCCCATGATATGCACCTGTGTCTACAGGAGCAGGAGAAGGTGAATCAAGAATGAGTGGGCAGTATTTTTCAGAAAACAAGAATGAGATACAATGAAACAATCAGTCTGAAAGCAACCATGGTGTGATGGTTTGGGCCCTCAAACCAGGACACGTGGGAAGCTATGTTCTCCGTCAATACATCATTGACCTCTTTGCCAGACAATACCATAGTGTACAAAAATATAAAGGTGTTTAAAAGGCACAAGAATCACTAGTGGCTGTTCTCAAGTGATCTGGATGCAGTGCTAGGCTCAGACAAGCCCATGAACCACCACGTGAGAGGCTGGAAGTGATTGTATGGGTCATAGTCACCCTCAGCACCACTTCCCTGAACACCTTCTGCCAGGGCTGGAGGCACCATCTTCAGGGAGACAGATTGGTGGTCTTGTCATATAATGCTGTCCTTCTGTCCTCACTTCTCTTTTGCTGACATACAGACAGACTTCCCTTCTGTGGGTCTCCATATACTGAACTGCAGCCTCTTCTGCCTTTCTGGGCTGCAGGCACAGACACAACTGCCTGCCTCTCACATGTGAGATCCTGGCTTGGCCAAGAGATAGCAGAGCTACTTCCCACCACAGGGCAAGGCTTATTGCAAACAAGGGTAGGGAGCAGGGGCAGAGGCTTTGGAAGGCTTCCTGTATTCAGTGCTGGTTGTTTGCTGCAGGAGTTGTCATCTCACCAGCATTTGTCTTTATAAAAAAAAGAAGAAAGATGTTCTTGGGATTTGTCTCAGAACTAAGAATTAGAAGACCAGAAAATCAAGTCTAGTTGTGTCTCCAATTTCCTGCATAATGTCAAGTGAAATGATATGTTACCTAAGGAAGTAGATAACATTTTTTTCCTATTAATTGCTGCCTTGTTCCTTGACTCAATGACTGTCTCTTACCGTCTCTTACAAGTAAGAGTACTTATACAGTACTATACAGGAACATCTGTAAAAGGGTCTTGCTCTCATTTGGAGAAATCTCTGCACTGCTCTAACAAATGCAATGAATTTACCTCTTACACGTACTCTGTGTTTGACATCTTCAAAATAAAGCATTGTAGTAATTGCAAAATGCTTTTGTAATATCAACATATAAATGTCACCTGTCAAAAACTGAAGGCAAGACTTCTCCCATACTACGTGCTAAGGTCTACGTTAAGATCTATTTCAACATATTTACATTCCTGCCATTCCAAAAGCATATGCATACCTTGAACACAGAGTCACTAGGAACAGAGTCATTAGGAACAATTAATAAATTCCTATTGCCTCCCCTGGCAGTTCTCCCATGTGTGTACAGGTTTCCCAACAGAGGAAGACTGGCTTATTTATCTGCTTTATGGCTAATAGGGCTTAAAGGGCAGGGATAGAAGTTGGTGTTGTATAACTCTTATGTTGGAACAGCCTCTCTGAAAGGGAAAGTTTTTAGCTTTTCCTAAGGATGGTCAGATTATTCAGCTCTTGTATCCCATGGCTACTGCGTCTTCAATGTGAAATAAAAAGAAATTAGTAGGAAAAAAACATGAGAACTTTATTTTCTGGGGTTGTATAGTTGTTCTTACTGCCCTGAGAGAAATGTACCATGATGCTTTATTTTCTGTTTTTTGGAAGGGGATGAAGGTGAAAAAGGAGATAGAGGAGAAGTGGGCAAACAAGGGAAGGTTGGACCAAAAGGACCAAAAGGTATTTATGACCATTTGTTGGCTATTACTGGTATATGAATATCATTATACACCACCATACCGGTGCATATAATCATTGATGTTTAATGCTTTTCATTCCTGTTGCATCAGTAGATTTCACAATCCTGTCAAACATTAATCAGTGAACCTAACAATATTCAGAGAGCTTGGTGTAATTCCTACTGATATTTAAGGTATATATAGCAATAAATTTAGAATCATGTACATTTATTGCTGCTCTCCTAAGTGGCTGTCATAAGTGAGATCCAAAAGGCTCAGATCATATGTATTATGCAGATCATATGTATAATCAGAAAGATTACTGTTCTCTTACTGAAATGATCCTCTATTTAAAACTGAATTTTGAGAGTTACTTCCTAGTAATACATCAGGATGATCAACAAAATTCTGTCTCAGTTGTCCCTATTTTGCAGAAAAGCAAATGAAGGCACACACTGAGAAACAAAGTTCCTTTGATCAAAGAGCATCTGAGCTCAGAACAAGGAGTCGCAGATGTCTCAGGACTCAGCCCTATTAAACATATCCCATATCCACACCGTGAGCTGGGCAGAGCATTTGGAGGCACCAGACGTGATGGTGTTGATCAGGAAAATTTTTACTTTTATAGAAACTTTAAAATCACCCTGTTATTATTGTTACAATAAAAAAAAAAAAACTTTTCCATATTCAAGTGCCTTTGTATGACTTTGCTTCCTACATTAAAAATAAGATCAGATAAGATAAAAGGGAATCAGGTAACCAACCATTTATGAAGCACCTTAATGAAGTTAGTGTGCACACTGCAACTCCCTAAATTGGATAATCATCATCAGCCAGCTATTTCAGAACACAAAATATTAATCAGTTAAAAAGACATCCATTATTTTAGTGCTCAGATGACTGGGAAAGCACATGCAGCAAAACTAGTAGCTATCTATTTGCAGTCCTGCTTTGGGAAGGATTTCCAGCAAAGGCATGAGACTTTACCTCAAGGAACAAAGAAAGGCTTTTAGTTTGCATTTTCTGTAAAAAAAAAGCCATGATGTTTCTGGGCATTTGAACAGGAAGTTCTACCAAGGACTCTTGCAATGTCCCACTGTTGTATCCTACGGCAGCTGGATACGTCTGTGCTGTCCTCCAGCCATCCTCATGGTTCCACTAATTTTGGCTTTGCCACACATATGGACTGGCCACGCTCAGGAAAAATAGCAGTAGTAGAGACCTAAATAGTGCCTTGGGAGAGAAATGACAGAAACCATCCACGCTTTTTTCCTCTTATTTCTTTTCTCAGGACACAAAGGACCTGTGGGGGATATTGGTGACCAGGGAATGCTTGGGAAAATTGGTCCTATTGGTGGAAAAGGTAAGCTCTGGTCTGGGAATTTTCTTGTTTTTTCCCTCAAGGTAAATATGTGTTTTGTGAGAGTTCCAGGTATGGAGTAATATCAAATAACAGCTGTGACCAATGCTCCCCAAGTTATGCATAAAGATAGGTGATAAGAGTTAACTGAGATATTCTTGTTTTATTTCCAATGTGCAATATATTTATTTGGCTGAAATAATATGCTTTATGAGTTAAGAAATCATCACATTTGATGGTAACAGAGGCAGGGAGAAATCTGGCCCTTGTGAAGTAAATTCTCTGAATGCTCTAAAAGAGAAAGCCAAATTTGTGCCTCTGCTTTGGACACTGAAGGCCTAGGTCAATATTCTGCTGCTGCTCAGGATGTCACACCTTGTCACCTGCACTGCTGTGGGAGACATGAGCAAGCAACACACAGGACAACTAGTTAAGGAAAGAATTTAAGAGTTTTAAGAAAGCACTTGCATAATGAGGAACAAATATTCCTTGCAAATCAAGACAGACTCCAAATCTACCTGGACAATAATTTAGTGAAATTATGCTCTGGTTGCCATGGAAGAGGCTCAGACATTCCTTTCCGGTATTCCTAGAGAGCTACTTAAGAAGGAATATCACTTCTGCCACAAGGAGACCTGCCTCAAAAGCTGAGCAGGGACTCCATCATCCCCAGGGGAACTCTGTGGTCTCTAACTGCACATCAATCCAGGCATGTGGGTGAGTGGGTGGAATGATCTCTCCTGTGAGCTTCTCAAACCAATGTTTTTAATAAAGCTTTGATGGCCTCTAGCCAGCCTCAGTATCAGATACTTCTCAGTTGCAAAGAACAAAAGAATTTGGCCCCAGGGACTAACTTTCAGAAGTACCCAGACAACTGCAACACAGATAGTTATCTCCTAAGATGTCTTCAACCACGAAAGGAGACTAGAATTTAAGAATCCCACAAACTGCTTATCTTTATCTGTAGTAAACCAATGCTCTGAGACCTTAAATCAAGCTCTCTCAATCTGAATGTACAGTTTATTGTACCCTTCTAGTTTTTGTCATTTTCTTTCTATATTTGCAGAAGCAAAGGTCACTGTTAAAATCTACCATTAAACATTCCAGTTCTTAATGAAGCAATGCTGAAATTTCAGCTTATAAGTGTGCAGTGTCAAACAGAGCAAATTAAAATGACAGCCAACTCCTATTTTCTTTTAAAAACCTACAACCATATAAAGGAAAAAGCACATCAAAACATGGCCATCAAAAAAAGGCAAAGCAAGCATTAGAAGCTTTTGACCTCTGAAGGTTGGAATTCATAAAGAAAAAGCTAACATGAATTTCAGGATAAAGTCCAGCTGCTCCTCATCTCCTGATCCAAATTACAGCTGAGATTTTTTAAAAAGCTGGTCATCTCCACTTACATAGTAGCACAACATTTGGAGATGTATTTCTATCATTTTTCATGATTTACAGAAGAAGGGGAAAGCAGCTGGATGACAATAAGTCACATTTCCGTGAACTGTATCTGAAATGAAACGCTGGTCCCTACTGACCTCATTTCGTGCAGGTGCTAACTGCTGCTGTTGCACACGTGAATTCGGTGCCTTAGTGCACATCAGCCTCAGCTGGTACCTCGTCCCATCATGGAGCTGCTGAACCCAGGGAAGGGCTCTGTCCTGCAAGGCAATGAGAAAACCCAGGTCTCACCTCCCGCAGATTTCTTGAGTGCTTTCAGGCTCTCAGGATCATTGTGCAGTTTATATTTAAAGCAAGTGGTACCAGGAACCAGCAGCGCACGAGATGCCTGTGTTATCAGTGAGTTAGTTATTAAAGGGTTCTCCTTATTTTCATACACCAGAATTAATCACAGTTTGTTTGACTTGGCACATCTGCCAGCACAATACATCAAAAGCACACCGTTAATATATTATTAAATAGGTTTTTCAAATATGCTCCCCTGACATGTGCACTGTCTGAGATCTGAGATTATATTTTCCTCTTTATTCAGGTGATAAAGGAGCCAAAGGCTTAACAGGGATTTCTGGAAAAAAGGGAAAAGCAGGTATGCTATGCATCCTTCTCTGCAGAATGGTCTTCGATTTCAGGATTGGTTTGCCTGGAGTTTGATAACATTTTGAGGTCTGTGGACAAATTTGAGAATAGATGAAACAAACAAGAAGAAACTAAAAAAAGTTTTGTTTAGCAAAATGAAGGGTTGGGTAGGGACAGGACTGATGCCTATGAATATACCAACATACAAAAGATATGGACAAGAGCTACCCAAATTAATGGGCAATGTTTGATATCATAGAAACTAACACGTAGACAGGACAGCAATACATTTACGCTGAAAACTATAAGAGTTTCTCAATACCAAAGCAATGAAGTCCTCTAAAAGTTTCCTAATAGGAGCATGGGGACAAAAAATAAGTGACAGTAGACAGAGCATAATTTGTTGTCAAATGAATGCAATGCATTTGCTTACTGAAGGAGAATTGAATCTGATGACTCAGAAAGTTCTTCTCAGTCCTAATAACCTTGAATGTTTTCCCACCTTGAATGTACAGTTGTGTTCATTTTTAAGAAATTTCATATGCAATACCAGTTTAGTTCTTAATGGGAAACCATCAGCAAAACCAATTTTTTTTCCTAACAGAGGAACAACAAAACCCGATACCAAGCCAAATTTCAGTTTACCAACAAAACTGACACTTCAGTGCTTGAAATCTATTGATTATTTGAGTTGGTATCAACTTCTGCTGTACCACAGCTGCGTGCAGCAGTTCACTAATATGATCTTTCTACCAAAGTTTTGCCAGTCCCATCTCTGTGCATACTCACAAAACACCTTCACTAAGAAAAGGGTTGTTCCCCATTTCATGGAGGCTCTTGTTCCCGTGAAAAGGCCAGGGAACCAGTGTTTACAGATACAAAGGCAGACCTTTGGCATTCAGTTGTAACACTGTAGGGATCACCATGACAAGCCATATCTCCGCAGCAGGATAGAATCAATGATGAGATGGGCAGAGGATGGGCAAGTCCTACACTAATAGGGGTGGAAGGAAGATGGCAAACTCTTCCGTTCACATTTTTTAAGGTAGGGACCTATATATCAGTAATCACGGCAGTGTACAGAGCCAAAATATTCAGTGCTTTGATCAACAGAAATATGACCAGTAGGGCAGGGTGAGACTGGCTCTCCACAAGTGGAGGGCAACTCTTCAGAAGGTTTGGAAGTGGGCTATAGCTGACCCTACAGACATACACATGCACAAATGCTTCTGTCCTTTGCATTGCATCAGGCACGGTCTGTGACTGTGGAAGATACCGCAGAGTTGTTGGACAAATGACTATCAATGTTGCTCGACTCAACACATCTATCAAGTTTCTAAAGAACGGTAAGAATCATTATGCATATGAGGTGATCTATTTGGCTCCTATAATATTTATCATTGCTATTCTTCTACCATTGCTGCTCTATGGCAGCATCCATAAACAACCCAGAGAGAAGGTCACACACAGAAAAGTCTTATACCTGTAAGGATATAAACGGCAGATAAATAAAAGTGTAAATAATATAGAAATGATCAACAGCACAACATAAAGGATTGTCAAAAGCACAAGGCACAGCTTGCTACCCACCTCTGCACAGTCAGTCGGCTGCTCAGCACTCACTCAGGCAACGAAAGGAAAATGTTTGTGCCAAAGCTGCTCTAGAAAGAGGGCAAAAAGCAAGAGGAACCCCTTGATCTTTCTGCTGCACAGGAAGGCTTCAGACCCGGCTGTGCTCCCCTCAGTGTGAGCACCATGGTCCAGGTCTCCAACAAGAGACCAACACATGGGTTATAAGAAGCCAGGAAGCTAGATTCACACACAGGTGGCAGGCGGATGGTGCAAACTGCCCCCACTGCAAGGAAGCATTATTTTCAGAAGGCTCCACCACTAGGACTAGGCTTCTAGGACTAAGTCTGTATCAGTAAATGAAATGTTTCAGATTCTCCTCTGGCGCTGTGGGCAACCAGCATGGAACAAACCTCATCTATAATATAAATTCCTACAAAACTGAATGCCATATTATTAGGAGCGTCCCTCTACTAACTCCTAAACTGTGGCTGGGGTAACTCCTGAATTATTTGGGAGAGTGTTAGTTGCCCCAGGCCAAAGCTCTGCTGAGGACTATTCCAGCAGTGATCAGAAGGGACAATCAGCTTCCAGCTGCCCAGGAACATGCCTTGGCACTGATTAATTCTCTAGGATATACTCTGGTTGAGAAGTTTGCCTTTTAAAGCTGCTGAGCAGCCACAGCCTTGTTCCTAGTCAATGCTACATAGCAGCTATAGCAGCTCTGAATACCAGGCTATATTTAAAATGTCTTATTTTAGCAAACACATTGATTTTTCTCTACATAAAAAGGGCCTGAAAAGCTATCTATACCCCTGTGTTTCTATCTCAGGACAATCTGTATTCAAAAACATGGAAAGCAACGGGAGTGATTCAGAGTCAGACATTGCTATTTGCCCAGTTAGCATGCCTTAATTTGATTAATACTAGATATCTGTGAAGTAAAACTTAGATGTCACAGGAGACAAGTGCCAATCAGGACTGAATAGTTCTTGTCCTGACAAGGTGCTTGTCAGTCCCATTAGTAGCATCAGTCTCTGATCATGTTCTTATTATTCATCACAAACTCAGTGATGGGAATACTTTTCCTCTCTCCATTTTATAATTCTAATGTAAAAATCATCTCATTGTCATACTAGAACAGAAGCACCTTCAAAATCTGTTGATATGTCATTGAGCAATTTTTTTTCCCCCCTTTAAAGTTATAGCAGGTATCAGGGAGACAGATGAGAAATTCTACTACATCGTGAAAGAAGAGAAGAATTACAGAGAAGCCTTGATCCACTGCAGGGACAGAGGAGGAACACTGGCCATGCCTAAAGATGAGGCAACTAATGCCCTGATTGCTGACTACATCTCCAACAGTGGCCTCTTCCGAGCCTTCATTGGGGTAAATGACATGGAAAAAGAAGGACATTTTGTGTATGCAGACAGCAGCCCACTGCAGAACTACAGTAACTGGAAGGAAGGAGAGCCTCATGACCCAACTGGCCATGAGGACTGTGTGGAAATGCTCAGCACAGGAGAGTGGAATGACTCTGAGTGCCAAGTCACCATCTACTTTGTCTGTGAATTCCTCAAGAAGAGAAAATAAGTGCCACAGAACGTGCCTGGCACCTGCTGTACACACAACCCCCCCTCCTCATTCATCCACTGTAGACTGAACATACAAACAAGCACAGAGCTCACTCCAGCCTTCATCTCACCAAGAGCAAGAGTTTTTACTGTTAAGATGGCAGTGACCATAAAGCCAGCACAAGTCTGCAGGGAGCATCCAGCCAGCTGTGAATTTTTATTTCATTCCTGTGTGTAATTTTGGGTGGGGATGTCTATGTGTAATTTAGGGGCAAATTCAGAGCACACAGAGGTGAATGTGATTTCACTAACGCCAGAAATAGTAAACTCACTGGTATCTTTCTTACTGATTTGCCTCACAAAGTCCACAGACAGAAAGAGTATGATCTTCACTTATCTTTGACCTGTAAAGGAAGTCCCAGAAATTTCCCTGGTCAATTCAGATGGAAGATGTAGTTTCTCTTGAAAATACCCTTCTTTGGTTTGAATGACAGAATATTTTAAGTTGGAAGGGATCACTGGAAGTCATCTGGTGGAATCTTCTGTGCAAAGCAGGGACAACTTCAAACTTAGAAGTTGTTATACCTTCTTAATTTGGCTATGCAATTACATTGCCTGTTGTACAGGGAAGGAGTCACCTCTGTTCCCCCTCCATCATCCATCAGCCTGGTCTGAGGTGTGAGGAATTAACTTCACAATGGCAATTCTGCATGCAAGTCTGTGCAGATTTTAGGCAACCTGAGAATAGATGGAACAGTTCCCACCTTTGATGTCCCAAAAAATGGTACATGGGTGGAAAATACAGAAAACTCTAGCACAAAAAGAAGAGTGGAAGGGAAGCAACACCATTGCTGTAGGCTGTACAGGCACATTTAGTCTCAGTTGCAACAACGTGCATTGCTCATTTAAGAAGTGATGGTAGGAACATCTTAACTCCCTAACTCAGTAGCCACTGAAGTCTGATGCCAAATGCTAAAATCACCTGCACCTTTGTGACACAGAAAGCAGCTACAGAATAGGCTTTATCCCCCAAGAATTCAGATTCAGGAGTGGTTAAGCAACTTAGTCATGCACACCAGCAGGACTCTCCACAAATGATGAGCAGTTAAGCATGAAGGCTTCGCTGTCACTGCCCAGCTACTTGGATCTCTGTGTCAGTATGCCCATAATGGATCACATTTTACTATCTTTGATAATACTGAAGGAGCTCTTAGCAACTATTTTGCCTTCAGAAGTAAGCCCATTCTTAGTCATGGTCCATCCTTCCTCACAACAGGAGATGTCAGGAAAAAACCTAGGACTCCTGCAATGAAGGTCTACAGATTTTAATTTCTGCTTGACACTGAAAATGAAGGAATGATGTCTGGAGGTTAAGGAGAATGCTAGACACCCGGCACAGTGCAGCAATGTACCCTGCAGGTTACTTTGAGCACCAGTTGTATGTAGTCTTCCTCTGGGTATGTGCAGGGCAGGAGATGCCATCAGCAAGTAATGCAGAGGGTCAGCTCCAAGTCTCCCATCTACTGCTGTGCAAAACACTGCAATGGAAACTAGACAACAGTCATAGCCTCAACCTCACCTTCACAGGAAAATCCTCCAAACCATTTAGTTCATTGTTAATTTGACTTCAAGCTCATCTCTGAGCAATGACCAACATAGCAGCATCCCAGGAGACTCCGTGACTCAGAAACACTCTTGTAATCCAGTTTCTTTGCTACTTGTTTCCAGAAAGCCACTTGTTGCTACCAGCAGTAAATTACTTGTGTTGCTACATACCCTCCAGGGAACTATTCAAACCAGTGAACAAAGGGGTGGGACCACATTTCTATTCATTGCTCCCCTACTATGCTATGAGAGTATTTGGGCAAAAAGGTTCACTCAGCACAACATAATTCCTCCTGAATTGTTCCCTTCCTGGGAAATGATATTGCTCCAAATTAAGCAGAATTACACTTTTTTTAGCATCTACAGTAATAAACTTTTTAAGTTAAACACTTTGGTTTTAGAATCATTAAGGGGTAATGATAAACAATTGATGACTAATTCAAGCAAAGTTTCTTGAAGAAAAGCCATACCTTTTAGAAGTTCAAGCCCAGGGCTGCTAGCCTCACTCACAACAGGTTACCTCTTACTAGTCCTACAGAAGTGGCATAACAACGTCCCTGTGGGTAGGCACAATCACACCAATACTCTCTCCATCCCTTATCTTTACTCCTGACCCAAAAAAGTCACCAAAAATGCCTGCTGGACTGGAACCCTCTGGCCATACCAATATCACTGGCTGACAAAACCCAGAGGTGTCCTTAATGCTCTAATCATCATGAATGGACCATTTTTCCATTTTCCTCCCATTTTTTGGGGAGGAAGTGGAAGAGCAGCAATACTTTGCTGCAGGACCAAGCTCTGATAGAGATTGGACCAGGCATTTTCTTTCATGTACAAAATGAGGGAATACATGTCTAAATTGAAACTCTGGTCTCTTTTAGGAAGAAATGAGTGTCCGTCACAGTCTCTGGCTGTATGACTGAGGGAAGTGAGTGAGTAACCTGTATTGGGTTTCTGCAATGGAAAGGTGGGAACGGCCCCTTTCCTCCATCCTCCACCTCTCCTACCACATCAGCTTCAACCTTTCTTAAACAGAAAAAATACACAAACCCAACCCTTTTACCCACTATGTATTCATGTAACTTTGGACAAGGCTATACCAGTTGGAACAAGCAGACCTGGGGTGTCTGTTCCTTTGCGAACTACAGAAGAGAGGCAGGAGAGGAGCACAGCACAGGTGTTCAACCTGGCCAGGCATAAGTGAGATCAGGTGTTCATGCAACCCCTTCCTGGAGCACTGGATCCTAGTTAATAAGTTCTGCCAAGAAGCCTAACTGACAGGCCAAGCCAAATAAAAGAGGCTATCCTGCACAGGAAACCTGGCAGGTAGGTCCACACAACTCTGCACCATGCCATGCAGTCACAAGCTTGAACCTGCACTAACTCAAATATTATAGCTGTGTTTTGCAGAAAAAAAAGTATTCATGTCATAATTAAGAATTGGGGCTATATCACAGGTTTCAGTGCTAGCCAAGGAAAATTTACTGTGGTGGGTAAAGCACCTTTGGTTTCGACATGAAATGAATGGAGCCAGGAGCACAGGAAACAGCGTCTGACTATTCAGGATTTACGGCCTGTTACAGCTTGGCACCTAACCGTTTTACCCAATCCCAATATTATGTCTTTCCCATGTTTTTCTTTTCAGCATTTCCAGTCTGAACTCTGCTTGTTTCAATTTATGCCTGCTGTTTCTTGTCCACCACACCTATACCACTGTGAAGAGACTGGCTTTGTCTTCTTGAAGACCCCCTCACAGGTCCTGGAAGACTGCTATGATGTCCACCTGAAGCCACCACTTTTCCAGGCTGAAAAAATCAGGTTCCCTTAGCTCCTCCTCACACGGCTCTGGCTCCAACCATCTTGCAGGCCCTTGGCTGAACTTGGCTCCAATTTTTCAATGCCTTTCCTGTACTGGGGTGCTCAATAGGACACAGCGTCTAGACATGGTCTAGCATGTGCTGAGCAGGAGGATAATCCTTTCCCTCAAGCTCCTGGCTGTGCTTCCTCTGGCACAGGCCAGGATGCTATTAGCCACCTTCATTGCCAGGGCACACTCCTGATGCATGGGCAGGTGCTGTCTGCCAGGACAGAGCCTTCTCAGTAAAACCAGTCAGCCCCAGACTGTACTGGTGCAAGGGCTTGGCATTCGCAAAGGAAACTTTGTGTGTGTGCTTGCTGAATTTCATAAGGTTCCTGTTGGTCCATTCCTCCAGCCTGCCTAGTCCTTCTGAACGACAGCCCTGCCCAGCAGCATACTCACTGTTCCCTCCAATTTGTTGCCATCTGCAAACCTGATGAAAGCAGACTTCATCACCTCCTTCAGGTGATTGTTAAAGATGTTAAACAGTCCCAGTATACAGACCCCTGCAGCACACTGCTTGTCCACTGGCTAGAGAACAGCTCATTAACCACCCTCCTCTAAGCCCAACCATCCAACCAATTTTTACCCATCCTGACTATAAAATCCTAACACAGGGACAAGAATCTTGCTAAAGTTGAGGCAAATGACATCCATTGCTCTTCCCTCATCCACAAACCCAGTCATTTTATCACAGCACACAATCAGGGTGGTCAAGCATGATTTGCCCTTGGTAGATCCATGCTGATTGTTTCTAATCACTTTTTCCAGAAATGTGCTCCAAGAGGACTCACTCCATTAAGTTCCATGAGAACCAAAGTAATGCTGATAAGCTTATAGTTCCCTAGATTGCCTTTTTGAAGTCTGCAACATTTACCTATTTCCAGTCCTTAGGAACCTTCCATGATCTCCATAAACTTTCAAAGGTGATAAGAGTGGCTTTGCAGAAATATCAAACAGTTCTCTCAGCACTTCAGATGCGGTCTGTCTGATCCCATGGAGTTTTCCAGTCAGACTCTCTCAAGTAACTACTGACTCAAACCTCAGCTACTGCTGGTAGTTCTCTTTGAACGCTTTCCCCAAGCACAGAGGAACAGGACAGCCTGTTGGCAAAGGTGGCAAAGAAATCATTGAATACCTCAGCTTTATCTATGACTGTTGTCACTATATCACCTCCTCCATTCAGCAGTGATCACATGTTTTCCTTGCTCTGCCTTTTTATACTAACATAGCAGTGGAAGTTCTTCTCGTTCACAGAATCATAGAACAATTTGGGTTGGAATGGATAGCCATCTAGTCCAACCCACCCGCAACAAGCAGGGACATCTTGAACTAGACCAGGTTGCTCAGAGCACTATCCAATCTAACCTTGAATCTTTCCAGGGGTGGGGTATCTACCACCTCTCTGGGCAACCTGTTCCAGCGTTTCACCACCCTCATAGTAAAAAAAATTCCTTCTTATACCTAATCTATAGATATAGACTGAATCTATCCTCTTTTAGTTTAAAGCTGCTACCCCTTGTCCTATCACACTGCAGGCCCTGCAAAATTATCTTCATCTTTCTTATAAGCACCCACTAAGTACTGAAACGCCGCAGTAGGATCTCCCTGGAGACTTCTCTTCTCCAGGCTGAACAACCCCAACTCTCAGCCCGTCCTCATAGCAGAGGTGCTCCATCCCTCTGATCATTTTTGTGGCCCTCCTTTGGACCCCCTCCAACAGGTCCATATCTTTCCTGTGCTGAGGACTCCAGAGTTGGATGCAGTACTCCAGGCAGGATCTCACCAGAGCGCAGTAGAGAGACAGAATCACCTCCCTTGACCCACTGTCCACGCTTCTTTTGATGTAGCCCAGGATACAGTTGGCTTTCTGGGCTACCAGCACACATTGTCAGTTCATATCCAGGTTTTCATCCACCATTACCCCCAAGTCCCCCAAGAATGGCAGGGCTGCTCTCAACGATTGTTGTGCTTCCCATGCAAGTCTCAACTGCATTTAAGCTTTGGATTTCCTGAGGATACCTCTACAAACTCAAGCAATATTTCTAAATTCTTCCCGTGCAGCCTGTCCCTGCTCCCATCTCCTCTATGTTCAGCCATGCCAGTCTACAGATAAATCTGCATGTGGTTGTACAGTGAACACAAGACAGCTGCATAAGATCTTCCTTTGTCACAGCAGGAATACTTCAGTGTTCTTCCTGCTCTTCAGTGTTCTTCCTGCACTTGCAGAGCCAGGTTTTTATGACCTCCTATGTTCTGAATATTGTCACTTCACTCAGTGCAAGTATTAACTCTTACTCTCCCCAATCCAGAATGCACATAAGATACAGATACTCATGGTAAATACAATGTTTTTAAAACTAATTCTAATAAAAATGATCACAGAATCAATATGTCCCATTAAGAACGTATTTCCTTCAAACAATCATACAGACATTAAGCAGATCTGCTTCTTTCATTACATTTAATCTGTCCAATAACTTTAAAAATATAAAATTAGCACCTAGAGAGCAATGGAGTGCCACATTCTTGACTACAGTAACAAGAATATATTTAGTTTCACACAAAGTCTTAAATTGTAGTTGCAGTTCACCTGGCTGAAACGGTTATTAAGAGATATAATTTGACACTATGTATGATGATAAAAATAGTAAATGTGTCACGGAGAGAGGTTACTTAGGATTATAACTTATGGCTATTTGGAAAAAATTGTTCTAGATTGTCTTGCTTTAATATGTTTGCACAAGTACAAAAGCCGTGAATTGCCATTTCCTTATTCCTCTCTCTTTTCTTATTTATTAAAGTCATATGTAACCTACTCAACATGTGTAAGAAAGAATGAGCAAGACTGAAGCTTGCCCAGATTAATCTGGGCTGCTTTTATGCTTGTGTGGTAAGGGAGAACAGCAAATGGTAGAAGAATTCTCTGCCTACCTGCTGCAAGCAGCACAACTGGGGCACCACCCACTCCTGGCCTGGAAAGGTTTCTCCATGCAGAGATTTCAACACAGGGTGGAAAAGTTTCACTTTATTTTCATTAAGTGGGTGGGACTAGGAACTTGTGTTGCCCTGTTTTGCAGAGAGCAATAGCAGCTACCAAAGCATAGTCGCTAACTACACAAAAACTGCTGTAGTTGGGAGGTGTGTGTGATCACATGCATTTCTGAGTTCTGAATCCCTAAGACCCTTAACATCCTCAGTGTTGTATCTATGCTTAAATCCCATGGAATTCCTGTGCCTAACAACGTGCAAATCTACAGATGTTGGGGCAGTAAAGGGGCTGTAGCTCCTTGTTGGTATGATGCAGTACAGCACGAGCACATCTGTGGAGCCATGACTTTCTCATGCAGTGCAATTTCACTATATATCTTCCCTCTCCACCCAGATACAAGCTGCATTTGTCTTTGCTTTGGTGTTTTGGGTTTTTTAAAGTAGCCAGATACCAATTACTACTTTGGTCTTACTGTTTCAGACATAGTTCAGTCCTTAAGAGTACAACAAATACAAGTAACATCTTTTTGGAAATAGTTTCAGTCATGAATCCCTTGTTTATTTTTTCTCCTGACTAGATGTTTCAAGCCTTTGTTATTTTATAAACCTCTCATCAGTGAATTGTCTAGCAAGAGATGCTAATTCTCCCAACTCCAGACAATAGAAGTCTTTATATCAGTTGCCCTAACAACATTCCCTGAGCACGTGGGGCACTCTACCATGTGGAGGGCAGAAGGAGCAACAATGATCATCAGTCAGTCAGTAGAAGATTAAGGAAAACTGTGCAGAAAAATATGAATACAGAGTTGGCGGATGCTTAGCATGTGAACTGAGGAATTTAGAGTCCCACTGTGAGCCAGTTTCTAGGTCTTGAAAAAGCTTTAAAGCCTGTCAGAGGAAATCTAAAAGGTTGTTAGTAGGTCCAAAAAGAAATCTTAATTGAATGGCTCAGGAACCCAGAGCTTTCTGTAAGTTCACATATGCAAGAGAGAGTGCTTTTTCAGGACCTGAAGAAGTAAAAATACATTTTCTGCAAAACCAAGGACAATTACAAGCTTTTCCTGGTGAAAGGCATGCTTTTTCCATTCTTGCTTTCTCAGATATGAACGTTTTCCAGTGTAGCACATACTAATAGACCCATTAAAGTTTAAGCAAAGAATGTATACCACTTCACTGCACTGTCTTCTCCTTGGACAGAACAGTGTGTGACAGATGGTAGAGACCATGCATGCCATGCTACTACAAGACTCTCATAAAAGAGAAAATAAGATAATAATAACAATAATAGCAGAACTCTACATCAAAACTATCCAAGTAGCCATGAGAGTTTGGGAAGCAGAGGAGGGAAGGTTATAGAATAAAGATAAGCTTCATTGCTTATCATCCGTAGTTGTTCCATGTTGTACCATCATCATTAACTTCTGAGGATTCAGATCCTCAGAACAGATGATTCCTCCCAACACACAAGGATCTCATTCATAACAGAGATGTCACAATGTATATTCTGTCATCAGTCCCTATATTCATCCCCTTTAAGTCATTATGGATGGGTAATTTTCTCTGTGCGTGGAAAAGGGTATTAGCTGGTTCCTATTCCAATGCAACTGAGGCTTACTAGAAAATCTGGAAATAAGAGAGAGCTGTCTGTACTGGTCAGCAAAAAAATTGGAAAGTAGAGGAGAGATTTGGAAAAAGGTTGAAGAGAGACCCTCAAAAGCTCAGCCCTTCACTGGTCCATCTGGAAGACCGATTCTGGGGCAAGGAGCTGTAGAAACCCTTGCAGGAACACAACACAATCCTACACTGAGAAATACACTGTACTTTTTTGCTAATACAGTTAGCAAAACGCTGAAAATAAAGATTTTCTAGAGAAGAGCCAGACTGGGACATGCAAAGATGACCCTGGAAGGAAAAAGGTTGTTTAGGTTTGGGCTAAAATGTGCCATTCAGTATTGGGCACAAATATCTGCCCAAAATGCAGGTAGATATGGATGCCATGATACTGAACAACTGCTGCTGTGTGGCTGCAAGGCTCTTGGCAAAGGCAATCAGTTTTGTGGAGGGGAGGTTGGAGAGAGTTTTGTTGTGTCCAACACAGATCCAAGAAGGAAGGAAAGTCGAAGGTCTATATTTGCTTTGTGTTTACCTTACCATGATCATGTGAGACTGTGACTCAGCATTAGACATCCCAGCCACACTCCTGACCAACATGAGAGGCTGAAGAGCTCAGAAGTCTCTGGAAGGATGCTAGGGCAGTCTGATACAGCTTCAAGCCTGGATAGGTTTGTTCTAGGAAGTTACCCTGCTAGGCTTTGAAAGAAAGAAAAACACAGACTCAGAGAGCAAAGAAAAAAGTATAACTATTTTTTTCATGTTGTTTTTCACATCAAAACATGTTGACATGTTTTTCATGACAAACGTGCTTGGAACCAAGTACATGGCATACACAATCTCTTCAACTTACATTGAGTCCGTCCCTTCAATCAACCATCCCGGACTGTTATTTGACTCATTTTAAGCAGCCCTTATATTTACTTCCAGATCACTGCAG
The DNA here is from genome assembly GCA_004320125.1 of Scolopax mira. Taxonomy (NCBI): domain Eukaryota; kingdom Metazoa; phylum Chordata; class Aves; order Charadriiformes; family Scolopacidae; genus Scolopax; species Scolopax mira. Next base: position 126,758 of record BJBW01001245.1, on the reverse strand, counting down.
AAAACACTGAACTAGTTTGGTCCAGAGATTTCTATTGCCTAACTTTAGTTATCTGCAAAGTAGATGTCAGGCCAAGCCACCATAAACTTCCTTTGCAGGCAAGAAGCAGACACAAGTGATTCATATGATCCATTAGTATGGAACAAATTGTTCCTCAAAGGTGGCCATTTCTTTCCTGTCTGTAGTGGGGGCTCTAGGCAGGTAGCTCAGAGGTACCACATAGGCACTTGGTCAGTTGAATCCCATCCTGGTTTCTCTCACTGTGCACCAGAAACCCAAAAGGACTTCAAGCAAAGTTAATTATTTCTTTCCAAGTATGGCTGAATGTAGAAGTGTATGAAGACATTAGTCCTGTACAACAAATTACATCTTCAAAATGCCACCTAAACACTAACTATACAGCAGTTAGACTATACTACAGGAAAAATAATGCACAGAATACTGACCTATTTATTCTTTTGCTATCATGTAAATGTAATGAGCTGTGGTTTTGGACCACTGATTCATCCTTCTTCCAAATACCCGTGGATTAAAATTTAAGCCAGTTAAGCTAGCTCCACAAAATTACTGGTAGGCAGAAAATAGCGAGGCAAGTCTTTAAAATGCACTGGTACATACTGTAAACACTCGGAAGGATATGTGAACATAAGGTCCCATGCCGAATCTCATTCCAGAGTAGAAGAATAAGTTTGTTTAAAAGTGCTGGTTTAAGTTCGCTTGGTTTTATTTTTTAATTACTGCCCTGCAAATGAACTACAAAATTTTCCTGGTAGCTAATTCATCATCCCTTTCCCTCCCCTCATCCAGCATCTCTGAGAACAATGTGCAAGTCCACTGTGAGGAGTTAGTTACAGTAAAGGATGAAAACACGCACCACGTAAGAGGGCCATGAAGAAGTGGAAGTCAGGGAACTAAGCACAAAGTCAGACACTAATGAACACAAGGAACAATTAGCAGCTGTGGCTGAATTAAAATATTCATTAACATCTGTTTGAGGAAATTCTGTGGTTGTCACACTGAAAACCATAAAGGGAAAGCGAGATAGTTGGTCTTTAACTTATTTTTCATAGTTTAAACCACAATTTAGCAGAGTGTGCCTCAGTGTGAGGACAGCACAAACTGCTTCACCTTCCTCAATGATTTGTAAGTTGAAGGATGCTAGTAGAACCACAGATTGGTTTCTGTCCAGAAATTACATACATACTGTGCGTAATATTTCTTCATGAAGGACACCAGGCTAAAGGAATGCAGTTTAACTGGTTTAGGATTTATGAAAGAAAAAAACCACCACCAAGCCTGTTTGCTTTCCTATGAATCAAAACCTACTTGATCAAATGCTTAAACTTACCAAAACATTGTGAAAGAACCCGAGGCTGGGTTCAGTAGGAATTGAGTAGTTGAGATAGGCCTGGAGAAATATAATCACAGTAATTCCCTGTTTAGAAATACTTGTCAGTTCATTGCATTTGCAGCTAAGATTCCTTCAGCCTCTCCCCCAGATTGGGAATCCCTTATGCAGGTGGGAAAAAACACAGCTTTTCTCAAGCTTGTGGTCTTTTGAAATAAAAATATTGTTCTCACATATTATACTAACTTCTGATGTTGCTTCAGCACTCGGTGAATCAGAAACAGTTACGATTTGGAACTTGCCAACAGTAGCAGGACTGGTTTTCAGAGGATGTAAGCACATCAGCAGGTGACATTTCTCAGTCTGACATCAGAAAATTATGCATTAGAAATAGGGTTTGTGTTCTATATGGGGCATACAGCTCCTGCCAACATCTGAGTGCCCTATGGGAGTTTATCATTGCAGAGGACAAGCAAGCTCCTGATCTGAAGTTCGAGGTTACAGAACATGTATTTGTGCCTACTCTAAGTAACAAAAAAATGAGATAAATGCTGATATATTGAGACCCATTCATCTCTACTGAGACCCTTGGATTTTGCCAGGATGTAAAGCATTGTGAACTTGACTCAATAAAATACATTCTGGATACTAATTTCCATAAAATCACCTGTACATAAGAACATTCAAACACCTCTTTATGAACAATTTGAATTTCATATAGAAATCAATATTCTTTCAGTATAAGCAGATCACTGTGATGATCTGATTTTTCCCTTTAGTTAATATGGGCACAGCAGCACATGGTGTCTACAGATGCAGAAGCACAGCTCACACCATGTGAAGGCTTCTACAGGCTATGTAAGCATTTCTATCTAAAAGAAAAATCAGATTAATTGTTTACCAGATATCATCTTAAAAGAGAAATAAAGTCCATGTACAAGTACATTCCATAAAGAAGACAGAATATGGCAGTGTATCTGGCTCCTAAGTTTTGTGTTTATTTTTAAACTGATCTGTTAGTACTGAAAATGTATTAATTTCAGCACAAGCCTCATCAGTCAAAGAGAAAAAAGGAACAGTTATGCCTTGGTCTGACCCACTCTGTACCCTCACTTTCACTAGCCCTGATGCAAAAGGAGGCGGGGGGAAACCACGGCGGGGGGAACAGGACCACTGCATTTGGCAGCAGCTCAGTTACACCAGCCTATGTGCAGCTTGAACTACCAGGAGAAAGCTCATGAATACCAGAGGCTGGGGTCAAAGACAGTTCTGAGATGACACAGAGTAGAAGGATTACAGGTCTGCCCTGCCAGCGTGCGGCTGCTGAAGAGCTCCCTCTCAGCCTTGTAACTCCAGTAGTTCCTGTGAGTAGCAACAGATGCCAGTAAAATAACACCCTGCTATTGTAAGCAAACAGAAACTAACTACAAATATACAGAGGCTCCTTGTGATTTCACTTAATGATGCCTATACTGAAATTCAAATAGCTCTTTACCATCCTCCTAACAGCCATCAGATAAGGACTAATTATGTTTATACATTCTAACACTAAGATAAATCCTTTTTTATTTACAACTGAATTTACAACTCAGTGCTTTGAAATCTACAGCCTCGCTCCTTTTGCAACAGTGGTTTTATGATACTTCAAAACATAATAGAGTATTTGTATACAAGCATATTTTAATTTGTCTCCCTGCTTCTTCTTCCTGAATTCATTCATCACAAAATGAAGCCATCACTGTCTTTTGCCTAACTATCCTTTGCCTTCTATTGAATTTTCAGACAGGAATTTGCTCAATAAAGCAAACAGTCCCCCAAAAGCAAACAAACTGCAAAGGAGGGAAAGAAGTGACTCCCTGTCAGCACTGGTAGTTCATCAAAACACTGTATGCATACTCCTGACCAGCAAGAGATAAGATCGGAGACCGATGCCTCATGATTAAAGATTAGTACATGGAGCCTTGGCTGATGATGAAGTGAGAAAAGGTCCCTGCTACCAGCAGTACTCACGGCAGGGGGCTGTGCTGCATCCTGCCTTGGCAGCACTTGGAGAGCAGGTCCTCCTGCCTGTGCTGATGAATTTGGGTTCCTCTGCAACCAGCTGAACTGTTCCCCGCCTACACCATGGAGGAGGAGGGAGACAGGGCAGAAAAACCCAGTAAGTATTGCTGCTGTGCAAGTCTACTACCTTCCCTGTGCAATTTTGTCTTAAACAAGCAGTGCCACTTACTCATCCCTCACCTCCAAGAATGTTACACTCCAGTCTGTACTTTCAAGACCTTCCCGTTCTCTGATGGGGAGAATCTATGCAACCCATTTTTCCTGCTGGCACAGCTGTACCAAGAGCAGCTGTACCAAGAGCAGCACATTCACTTCTTGCAACATATTACCACTTGGTGATTTTGCTCTGCTCGGTCCCATCCCTCCCTACCCACCCAGCTTCCTGCACCGTGTGAGCTCAGGATGCCCTCTCTGCTATGATGAGTTTTTGCATTTTTACCTTTGCTGCACCTTCACGCATGTAAGAGGAAGTTCTTACTGTAAATGAAAGGCTGTTTGACCCATTGACTGCACGTTACACAGACTGGTATCCTGTTAGAGAACTGCAGTGGCACTAAGTCAAAGAAATGAAGCATTGTCATCCTTAGGAACACAGAAATGACGTTATGGGGACAGGTCAGAGACCTCATTCTGTTCTCAGTAACACCAGCCTGCTCTGCTGAGAAGGGTCTCTGGCTCGATGCCAGGCTCTCGGCTGCATGGTACCTGCATGAAAGGACCCTCAAACTCCCTTAACTGCCCAGCTAAGGACACCTAACTTCGGCACCATGGGGAGCCAAAGCAGCCAGGTCAATGCCTTTCCTTTCACAGCTCCAGACACAGAAGACACTTCTGAGGGAAGAGGCCACATCCAGAGTACCACCACAGGGTAACGCCAGCCAGAAATCACTCCTCAGGGCAGCTCTGAGACCGCTTCAAGCTGCTCTGGGGACCGATGTGGTAGCCAGCCATCCCTGGGACTCATGGATCAAACAGGTGGCACATTTATCTGCATCTCCTCTGTCTGGCAGGCATCCCAAGCTCGGTTTAACTGGATCAAGTGAGTGATTTCAACAGCTATTTTTCCCTTAGTTTTATGATGCAAAAAGGGGCAGTATGCAAGCAAAAGCCTGTTAAAATAAAAACTGTCACGCTGCCTCTCAGGCAAACCTCAAGAGTGTGGTGGTATTTGCACACTAATTAGTAACATGCACTAGTCCAACCACGACACTAGAATTCTCTTACCACTGAGTAAATACAAATGACACTAAAGGGTTTCTTTATTATTGATCTTGTGCAAACTAGTTTATGCCTATTTAATTTCACTGGCTAAAGGGGAATGACTCCTGAGTTTTGAACCACGATGAGATCAGAATCCTGCATGCAATTTCCAGGAGCATGTTGAATTAATTCATTCATAAACAACAGTCTGAGTTTTATATAATCAACTTTGGGCTTTCTATTTTTGATATATAAACTAACTACAGGATTAAGGGAGTCTGTGTTCTTTCTTTAAAAAGAGCAGCTTTTGCAAATCTAAAAAAAAAAACACATAAGGCTTTTTGGAGTCAATTCTTCTGTATCAAGAAAGTAACTGGAAGAAAGGAGATCCTGATACTATCGATCAGAAAAATCTTGCTGAGCTCTGCTCTGTCTTAAGGAGATCAGTTTGCACAGATCTGACTGTGAGTAAATAGAGCCAGATAGGTAGAGAAAAGGGTTACCATCATTTATTGTTTTTAAACTTTTCGCCACTTCGGCCATTTTTACAGACCACCCTTGGGCACACTGCAACACCAGGCATGAGATCAGCAGAGTTACATCTGCTTCCAGAGGTCCTTCTGGTAACACACTCAGAGAAGGTATTAGGGACCATGCATTCTTATATTTACATTACTTTCACCTGTTACTCTAGTATCCATAAAATATACAGCTCTTCCAGAAGTGTCATGCCATATACCACAAAAGGTAGTCTGAATCTTCCTCCATAGGACAGCAGTCCTATATATAAGTAGCTTTCATATCCAGCATGATGTTTGTCTATGTTTTTTTTCAAAATATTAATTTATCTTTTCTAATCCCTAGAGTTTATAGGTAATAGCTAATGGATAACTATAGATTTTCATTATTTAATGCATTTTTCTAATGATCGATCTCTTGGAGGAAGGGAAAATTACATTTAGAAATATATTTTAATTTCTAATATATATTAAAGATATGCACATATTACATCACTATACTTAGAATTTAAATCATCAGTAATTGTTATCATCTAAAAACAGTATCACCTGTTTCTGCAGTTCTGTGACAATGCCAACTTTATGTTAGGTTGACATAAGTATAAGAATGTGAAAAGGAAAAAGTTTGAACTTTATGTAATAGTCATTTAAGAGAGGTTTTTAGTCCTTTTGGTTGTATAGAGAGACCTTCCCATGTACAGTGAATCAATGCACTTCTGCCTACTTGTTGACTCTGGTGGACTTGAAGCAGCATCATTAGTTTACCCTGTAACATGCCAAGATGCAATTATTTACATTTAAATGCTATTCAAAAGCAATCCAGCACAAACATGTGCTTTTGCCATGGAAACTTAAAAACACAATCCTGATACCAATCTCTGAAAGAATGCAGATTTTTAAAGATTCAAACAGTATATGAAGAATCGCACATGGTATTGAAGCAAATCCTACCAATGAAAATAATTTTAAAAGCTACTAATTTAAACAATTAGGATTTAGGGAAAAGTATTGCCGTAAACCTACCTTAAGGCTATTTGTATATACATACATCTAACACTGAAACTTAGAATTTACTGTGAAAACCTCCTAAAATTCAAGAGAATCAGTGGAATGTAAAAAAAAAGGAATGTACAGGTTAAAAGGAATGGTATTTACAAGCAAGAAAAGATGACTGCACATGGTATGCAATGTATGCAATCATCACTAAAATCCACTGCTGCTGAAGTTCACACAGATTAATTGCATGGATGAATAATAAAACTGGAAATGTTTATGACCAAGTATTATTTGTAGTTGCTTTGTGTAAGATAAGGATAATTACATTTCTTGTTCCAAATCATAAACTGATCAACCCAGCTTTCCACCCACTCAGATTTCTCCCTTTACAGGGCAGTCACAACAGATTTAGGGCCAGACTGTGAAGTTAATTGGACATATGGTCTTCAGAATACAACCCCAAGAATGAACCGCCTACACCTATTCACTTAGGCACAAGCCTGAATCCCATTCCTTTCCAGAGCCTGGAGCCCTTCCCTGAAGATAAATGGATGGGGCACAAGGTTCACTTTTAAAATAGGTCTAGAGGAAGAATAAGAGGTATCCCTCTTCTTATTTGATAACTGATGGGGTAAAGCCCTCAGAAAAGAGGGGAGGCCGGGCTCGAGCCTTCCTTAGACTAATGGGGATTCAATCCCACATCTCCCACTTCTTAAGAGTTCATTCAGCTTCAAGGGGTATAGGGATGAGGAGAGAGCACAAGAAACAATACGAACTGTTGCTTCTTCCTCCTTTGTCATGGTTTGGGCAAACCAGGTAATCCTTGAGTAGCCATGATTTGAAAGCTAAGAGTCTATTATTCCATTTTAGAAGTGTCCCAAACCTATGCGTGTATGAGGCGTGCTGGAAACACAGATGTATTATGTTTAGAGGAGCCAGCTGCTCCCCACCTAGAGCTCGGATTGGGGCAGGAATGACAGACATCTCAGGCTCAGGTGTTTCTTGTCATCATAAAAACAAAACTGAGAGACATCACACAACTAAAAATAAAGGAATACAGTGTTAATGCTGTAGCTGGTTCAGCCTCCGGAGCAGCTGTGTACACTTGCATGAAACCTTCTTTAAATGTAATCTTTAAAATCATTGAGGATAAACACCGGGAAAGAGTGCATAGGATCACATGGGCTGGAACAGTGCTTCGTCATCGCAGTGACAGGACACCCCATTCTAAGCCACATAAGGAGATATAACAAAAATGCTGGATGATGCCACATCCTTCATCCAGAGAAGGTATTTACACTAAGAAGCGTGAGAAAATGTATTGTAATTGGTCTGATGAACACGTATGTTTCTAGACCCTCACCTAGCCAAAACGTTTACATCAAACGTTTTCTATTACTTTTAAGTAGTTATGCATGGCTGAGTCAGATTAAATGAAAAAGAGATACACATTCAATGTTTTTGGTATTTTGAATGGACAACCTAGTAGGTCCCTTTTTTTACTTAAAAAAAAAAAAAAAAAAAAAGTGCAACCTTGCAATTTGGAAGCCTCAAATATCTGTAACCAGAATCATAGAACTGTGTAGGTTGGAACAGACCTTTCAGGTCATCAAGTCCAACCATCAACCTAACACTGACAAAACCACCACTAAACCACATCCCTAAGCACCACATCTGCACATCTTTTAAATACCTCCAAGAGTGGTGATTCCATTTCCCTGGACAGCCTATTCCAATGCCTCAGAATGCTTTCAGTGAAGATTTTTTTTCCTAATATCCAATCTAAACCTCCCTTGGCACAAATTGAGGCCTTTTCTTCTTGTCCTATTGCTTGTTACTTGGAAGATGAGATCAACCCCCACCTCTCTACAGCCTCCTTTCAGGTAGTAGATAAGGTCTCCCCTCAGTCTCCTTTTCTCCAGGCTGAACATCCCCAGCTCCCTCAGCCACTTCTCACAGCACTTGTGCTCCAGACCCCTCACCAGCTCCGTTGCCCTTCTCTGGACCCGCTCCAGAATCTCAATAAGAAGGTAAATCACAACCTTTCGCGAACTGACATTAAGAGACGACTCCCTAAGCCTGGCTGGAGCTTGTGAAGGAGGAGCGCTGCAACCGACACAGCCGACGGGGGAAGCCGAAAGCCACCGGCCGGCCACGGCCCGGCTCCTCGGGGGATCGGGGCGCTCCAGCCCGTCCCTCCGCCGCCGCCTCCCGCCAGGCGCGGTGAAGGGGGGGCCGGGCTGGTCCCCGGCACCCCGGGGCCACCCGCCCAGGCCCGGGCGAGGCGAGGGGAGGGGAGGGGAGGCGAGGCGGCGGGGCAGGCCCGGCTCTGGGGCGGGCAGGAGGTAGGCGCCCGGGGCGGCGCGCCCAGGCCCGCCCGCACCTGCTCCCTCCTCCTCCTCCTCCTTCTCCTTCTCCTCCGACGCCACCTCCTCCTCGCCCACCTGGCCGCCGCTCGGCCGTCCCCGCCGCGCTTGGCAGCCGCCGCCACAGCAACATGTTGCCCAGGGGAGGCTCGTCCATGCCGCCGCCTCCCAACCCCGCCGCCTACTTCCCGCAGCCCCGGGTCACTTTGCCCTCCGGCCTGGAGATCCTGCGCACCTACTCGGGAGCCGTCATCTTCCTGGAGATCGTGAGTGCGGGGAGAGGCGGGATGGGGGGGGGGGACGACACACGACACGGACGGACGAGTGGCCACCGGCCTTCCCGCACTTCTCCCTCCCCTCAGCGCCCCGCCGAGGCTCCGCTGCCCCTCTCCTTCCCCCGGTGCCGGGAGCCCAGGGAAGGGGGAACACGACGACGTGCCTCTGCCTGGAGGTGGCCGAGCAGCAGCCCCGCGTCGCCCGCGCTCCACACCTGCCATTTTGTGAGCGGGGAAGGTGCGGGCGGCCGAGGCGGTGGCAGCGGGGGAGCTCCGGTCCCCACGCCGGTGCCTGGGTCGCGGGGCTGTGCCGGGAAGGGCAGGGGGGACCCGTCCCTGCCCCTCTCCGGCCTCTTTGCACCCCTCGGGCCGGGCAGTGGCACCGAGAGGCCCGTGGAGATGGGTCTCACCGGGGGTTGTTTCACCTGTTGAGGACTCTGAGCCGCAGAGCACCAGATCCAAAAACTCACCATGGAGATTTAGGCTGTTTGGGTTGGGGTTTTTTGCCTGTGTGCATCTGTTTTAAGTCTGTTTTTTATTGATATTGGTTGGTTTTGATGTCGGAGCTGACCACTGCCCAGGTCCCGGTCCGTGAGGTGGATCCCACCCCACCAGCTGGAAAACTGCACCCCAGCAAAAAGCACAGAGGACAAGTCCAGGCCCTACATCAGGCCCGCAGTCAGGAGGGACAAAAGGTTAATTAGGTTGGCCAACCTATTATACATCTGACATCCCAGCTGAAGTGGACAGGTGTAGTGTGAGGCAATGGCACGACAGTGGGTGCAGAGATTAGCAGTCTCTATGCTGGATTTCTAAATCTATTTTTTAAGCAGCCTGCAAGGTTGCATATTCAAATACTGAAGACATTTGATGTGTCTGCTTTTTGTTTAATAGACACTTTCTGTTGTCCCTTCTGCTTCCTCACTGCCCATCACTATGGTCTCTGAGTAACAGGCTTGCACCTGCAGTCTTGTGAGACTAGAGAAAGTTTGGTTGTTCACAGCAGCTAAAAAAGGAAATCTAGAGAACAACTTGAAGGCTAATACATAAACCCTTGGGAGCTCTGAACTGACACTAGCAATGCATCTTTACGTACATGCTGCTGCGATGTAGCACAAGAGGAACCAAATAGTTTTACAGCAGGAACCTTTTAAAGGTATCTTTTTCCAGCCTTTACTCCAAGTTCTCCAAAGCTGGAAATGTAAGCTTTGTAGTTGTAAATCTTTAGGGTTTAAACAGGAAAGAAGTAACTTGCTTGGAAATTGATTGTAGCTGTCACTAAACAGCAGGTTGGATTATGAAATTAAATCTTTCTTTTATAAATGAGCATACATCAGATGGCAATTATAATTTTCTCCAATTACCCTTTTTTATAAAGAGGCGGGGAGAAACAGTACCCTTTGTTAGACCAAGAGCTGATTACACCAGGCAAGCCTTAGAGTATGTAAATTCTCCTTCAGCCCGTCATAGCAGAGCATTCCCACCACTCATGCACTGCAATCAACATGCTGAACAGAAAATTGGTGGTGCTGAACTCACACCCAGGTTATGATAATTCTGGAAAGCTGTTTGTTTTTCTAGTCATTACAACACGACTTGCAATTTGCCTTGTTCTGTATTCCAGTTTTCTCTTTTGCTTTATTTCTTCGTGTGTTCTCTTTCAGCTTTTTATTAAAAATGTATTGGAAAAGAGGATGCAAGTTCTTCTCTTTTCTGTATCTCATCTGATTAGGACAACAAAACTAAACATTATGAGACTGAATCCAAATCTTATGTACACCCTTCTCATGCTAACTTTAGTATATGTAGAGAGATTACATATATAAATGTGTGCTTGTGAACCATGTTTTCACATCTTACATTTCTCTCAAAATGGGTAAAATTTTGGGCACACAAGTCACCTCTATTTGTAAATCCCATTTTCAAGACTATTTTACGAGCTTTTAAGAATTTCAGAGTGGCTTCTCTTACTGCCACTTAGTACCTATTTTTTTCTGAGAACTGCACTTGGGCTCTCTGAGTACTTTTGAAGTGTTTCCTCTTGATTCCTAAAAGTAATCTGAGGACATGTTGATGTGTAAAAAAAGGACAGAATAAAAGTTATATTTCAGTTTATCATATATATTCCTTTCCTTGCAGCTGTTTGGAACAATAGTCTGGATTTTGGTAGCTTCTACCCGAATTCCACTGCCATTGCTGCAGGGATGGGTGATGTTTGTAGCGGTGACTGCGTGGTTCCTGTCCATTGTGTTCCTCTGTGTGTTCCTCTTTGGTTATGCAAATAGAATTGCTGTCAACTGGAACCAGACGGTAAGATATTTTTTTCTTTATTTAAGGATTCTATTTGTTTTATAAACTGAAAATCATGTCATGAGATCCTAAGTCTTAATGCCCAGCCTTCTGTTTTAGCAAAAAGTTTCTCAAAACAGAGGAATTCAAAACTGTAAAAAGAAAGAGTAGGGCTACAGGGGTGATGGAGGAACTACAGGACCTGGTTGATGATGGAGGCTGAAAGAGACCAGCTTTTGAAACTGATGGAAGGAGAATACTTGTTCTCTATGAACACATAAAATGCACAAGTGGCAGGAAGAGGACTAGTTTAACAAGGCGTGACAACAAATTGGTTTAAATGGCTAGAAATAATTGCAGACTGGAAATTGGAAAATGTTTTCTGACTGTTAGAGAAGCGGTAGTAACACCCACTGTTAAAGGGTGAATAATGAGAGATAGAAAGATACATCTAATGTTGTAAAGGAAATTATACATTTGCGAACAGATTGTGTGATGTTGGTTGCTGGAGATTGCAGGGGCTGGATTAAAGCATCCAGGAAGTCTCCTCCAGTTCCTAAGAAAGTCTTCTGCTGACTTTTGGGTCAATTCCTTAAAGCTAGGGCAATATTGGTGAGTGGCTGTTAGACCGTAGGCAGTCAAAGACAGCATAACCTTTAGTCCCTTAAAACAAAAGATATTCAAAGCAAATCAAAGAGTTCATGAGTTTGGGAATCTAACTGATAACTTCAAAGCCTGTCAGTGGTAACAGACTAGAGTCCATTGAAAGATGAGCACTTCTATACTGAATACACATACATACAGTGTCATCTTTCCAGCACAAGACAGGCAGTAATTAGGCTAATAATGAGTTACAGAGACCTTTACAGGGACTTATGCTGTGACAACCTCGCAAGTTGTGATGCAACCAAGCTCTTGAGCATGCATATAACTTAAGTAAATTGATGGTGTCCTGGGTTTCATTGAAACTGTTTGCCAATTTACAATCATACATCTATTTAAGAGTTGCTGGGTGAGGGCATAGCCTTTTATCGACTGAAAATGCTATAAAACGTTCATCCTATAACAACCATGTAAACATGCCTGACACATTGGCTACTTGATGCTGGCAGTGATTTGTTGTACTGTTAATTTTGACTCCTCGCATATGATTACTGAAATTACTGAAAAACTTCCCATGTCAAGAAATTGCTACATGACTTATATAAAAGCTGCGTCTGTGGGACTCCATAACTTAATCTAAAAAGCTGTTGTAACTAAGCTAACATCTTAAATAAATGTAGAGTGAATTGTTTTCTGTCTAACATGGGGGCTGAAATCCAGCCCCTTCCAGCTGTCAACAGAAATGACACTAGGTAGATCATTTGACCACTATTTTCAGGTACCCAAATGTTCTGTAACTTCTTGGCAGTAAATTCTTTAGCAGCATTTCACAAGGATTTTTTACCTTCTGTTGCAAAAAAATAATTACTAGAAACACTAAATCAATTTTTTTGCTATAAAATAAAAATGTATACCTGTTTGGTTTAGGTTAGCATGTATTTAGATAAATATGTGGGTTTTGCTATTTTATAAATTAAATTTACAATATAACTCAGAAGCTACAGGTCGTTAGATTATGTCAAAAATGGGAAGAATCATGACTCAGTTATATTGGAGCATTATAGCTTCATTTAGAGACTCTTGAACAAATGCAGTTTAAGATTCTAAGAGTTTAAATGAAATTTTGAAAAATAGCATGGAATTCTGACTAATACTTAATGTTATAAGTAGCTCCCTTGACTCCAGTACAGGTACTTAAAAAATAAGTTGGCACAGAGTGAAAAGATGGGGGGGAAATATGGACCTTCTGGAGATACATCACTCTGTACATCACTGTATTTAGCCAGATGGTATGACAAATACTGTCCTTTACAGCCTGACTCACAACATGCTCATTTACAAAATTGGATGTGAACTAACATATCATGCAGATCTGGTTTAATGTTTTACATACACTTTGTATGAGGTTTCAATGACTATACAAGTCTGGAGGCAAGGGAGAAGTAGACACCATGCTAACAGTCACTAAAAAAACCAAAAAATCCTCCCTCATAAGATCTGGGGGGTTTTGGTCACAGAAACCATCACCACATGAACGTGTAATCCTACTGATGCTACACAGCTTCACTGTAATTGCTGCCAGGAGAAGGAAATGGAAGGCTTTGGCAGGAGAACAAAGGAAATGAAAGTTTGTCTTCTGAAAATACCTCTCCTGCGTGCAGTCAGCACTGTTTTCCTCATGGAGCTGTTTGTGCTCCTTCATGAGCGGTGGTGGCAAGTGTACAGCTGGTGACACTGCCATAGTTGCACACTAGGTATTTTGCAAGAATAATGCATGTCCTTGACCACCCGTGGGTTTGCACAGACCTTCCAGCCTGCTGGCATGCTGTGCTATGAAATGGGTATGTCAGGCCATGGTAGGAGGCCCAGCGTTTGTCACACGGGGAGCACACACCTGCGTGCAGTCTCATGTGCGTAGGTGGTGGCATGAAGAATGTCTGTGTCTGTCTGCCACAACAGTAAGTGTCTGGTGGGGACATGTGCCTCCCCCAGCTGTAGCAGAGCACTCCAGCTTCTCCTCTGCTTCAGCACTGTCACGCTGGAGTAGGTCTCTACTGGTTTTTGCAATGAGGTACAGACGTCACAGCAGAGATGGATAGTGAAGGAACGTGTCTTATGGCTAAAGCTTGAGATCTGGCAAGCCTAGCACATGAAGGCTTTCTACCTCTTCTCACTATGTCTGGAAGCCACCCTCTAGCCTCATCTTGGTTCTGTTGATTTTCATGGGGCCTCCTGGTGGTACTCCCAGAGGAAGTAGTTGTTTTTAAAAAATGGAAGAAGAACCTTAATGTCCCAGCCAGGATGGAAAACCAGAAGTTGGAATTACTGCAGCTGGTTTGCCAAAACTTAGATTCCCAGTAATTGGCAGTTACTAAGAAAAGCAATACCTGCTATGAACTAACCTCAAATGATCAAATGATTCTTAATTAAGAGAAGATTATTTCCTGATCTAAGTGGAATGGGAAACAGTAGTAGCAGTTTATATTGCAGCTTATCAAAACTGACTAGGATGTGATTTAAGTAGCTTCATCTGCTGTCAAATATAGAACAACTGATGAGTTTGAAAAGCAAATTCTTTCAGTAAAAAGAAAATCTCACATCTGTGAAGAAACAGTTCTCTAAAGAGGGAAATGCAGCACATTCTCACTTCGCTGTGAGAGTCAGTAGGTGAGGGTGTTGCACAGTAATCTCTGGTGGGTATGAATGCTGTCTGCTGTCGTGATGGGCTCACCCATGGTGCACCCGGGGTTCTCACTCTTGGTGTACTGGTAGTCCATTGCACTCAAGGGAATTAAAAGTGCACAAAGAATTAGTTACCACTAACTAATAGGAGATAGGCTATGTAATGTGGATATCATAAAAAACCACACATGTAATTGTGTATGATTTTAAAAATTGTGCCTCTGGCTTTTGCATGCATACCTTTTGCATAGGTATAAGCACATAGTGTATGTTGTATGGAATTGGGAACCGAGTGCAGTGCAAATGTCAGCTTCGCAGACTCAGCAGCAGCAGCAGATGTTGAAAGAATATTTTAGACATTTTAAAACCGTACTGAAACACATCTTGGATCTTACTGTGGAACACTGGAGTTTGAAATACAACCTGCAAAAAGATTTGGGTACCTGAGATGTTTTTTCATGTGCTCCAGTAATAGAATCTAGAAATTGTGTTCATGTCTAGGATTTGCCACAGGGGAGGCAATCACCTAGAGAAGGCCAAGAGACATACACATTTAAAGTAAATCCTAACTGTTGTCCTCTCAAGTTTCAGGCATTTTATTGCACAGTATCATGAGGTACTTCCAAACTACTGTATTTTGGGTGGAGCCAAGTCAGAGAGAGTTGAGGAAATGCCTCAGTTATTGGATTCTGATTGTATCAGGAAGTAAATTTCAGCTGTGTCAAGGCTGAGGTGTTCCTGGTTATTTACAGAAGCAAGATTCAAGTGTGGAGGTGGTACTCCTTGAGCTTAGGTTATTGCTGAGGAGGGATTTGGGGACTGCAGGCTTATATTGTACTCCTTAAATCATGATAAAGTTGGTCTGTATGTCCCTTAGATAAAAAATAAGCTGTAGGAAGGGAGAGTTCTGTAAACTCTAATAGCTTTAAAGTGATCTAAAAAGGCAGCTTCTATACATATAGATGAGTATATGCCTCTTAATTTGAAAGAATATGGGGTTTGGGGAGAGGGAGAGTTGTCCTTTGCCACTAATTATGTTAGTGAGTTGCTGGCAACATGTCCAGGTTAAGCTCTAACTGCTTATCTAAAGTTATTGTTATCACTGCTCGTTTCATGTTTCGGCGTTGGGTTTCATTTGTATTGAGACCAGAAGAATTAAGTATGTATTGCAGCGTAGACTGATTCTGTCTACTTGTGTTTATTTGCTTTTCAGGATTTTCTTTTCCATGGGACTACTTTTGTCTTTTATTTTGGAGCTTTTCTACTGCAAGCAGCAACTACATCTCTGCATCACTTTCCCCGCAAGTTCAATGCCACCACACAAGAGAAGATTCTAGCTGATCATGAATATAACATAAGCATAGCAGCCTCGGTATGTATTTCATATATTTGTATCTGGGGAACAGAAGTTTGTTGTAAGCCCTTGTTGCCAACCATTCAGCTTGGGACCTTAACAGCAAGCTAGAATAGAAAGAAGCTGTGAGAGGAAGGATTATCTTTGAGAGCAGCAAATAGTGTCTAACAGTGACACGCAAAAAATATTGGAACAAGCTAATGCTAATATGATGGGTGTTCAATTGCTGCTCTTCACTGCTCTTAAATATCTGATCAATTCAGGTTGTAAGTTTTAGATGAGCTCTTTTCTAACAGCAATGTTGGTTACTAGAATAGAAGAAAAAGATAACAACTGAGCCTTCAGGAAAGCATCAGGTGTGAATTTCATGCTTCTGTGCTCAAATTCTCAGTTTTGTTTTTTTTTTTAATACTATTTAGATAGTCCTGAACATGCCATGGGGAGAAAAAAAACCTTGGCTAGCTCCTTGTGAAGCTCTGGATACGCACTTACTACATCAGGCATAAAAGTTATCTCTAAGGGCCCTGTTGTCTTTTATGGCAAGGATTGCACTGCTTTTATTGACAGCCTGAGCTCGGGCTGCATTTTTCTCACCGTAGTTGCATCATCACTGTACCTGGTGATGTGGGTGTGTAGAGCTGAGTCAGGCAATAGACCAGGCTCTAGCTTTCTCCTTGCTGGACCCCAGAAGGGCAAGTTGAAGGTGTGCCAGTAGGCTTAACTTCAAGAACTGAAACTACTGTTTTTATTATTATTATTTTTGTACCATCCAGAGGGTCTTGCATACTTCATGAAGCTGTGTGTATTAGGAAGCTTAGCCACTGTATGTATGTATTTAGAAGCTTAGTAGCTTCTAAAAACTTCTGTGGGTATCTGTTGTCTTTAAAACTAAGTGCACTATAAATTTTGCACAGTAAACACCTTCAGTTCATCTTAAGATAAAAACTGATGAATGTAAGGTGGAAGGTTCACATTCTGTCTGCAAGAGGAAAAGCAGTCCTTGAAGGGGTGAGGTGGCCTTGTCAGTCTCTAAGTGCAGAGTGCCTCATCATTATCCACTTGCCAATAACACACTCAAGCACATCTGGTCCCTGTGTGGCCGAATGGCATGAGGATAGACATGGCATCTTGTTAACTGTGCCTGAATTCAGGGAGAGCTTTATACTAAGGAAGTCTCTGAAATTCTACCCTTAAGTGTAGCTCTTCAGTCCTTGTTCAGTGTGTTCAGATCCCAGTGAATATATGGTCACTTCAGACATTTTGTCTGACAAAAGGGTACTGGCCACTCCAAGAGACCCTTTTCTCCTTCCATACTGTTTTTCCAAGGGAGAATTCAGTTCTTCAAACCCCTCAAGATAGGGGAGGAGGAGACTCTTTTGTAACTTGCCTGGTCAGAGATGTTGGGAAATGGTGAATCAGATAACTGTTGTCTTTAGTGTCTTTGCAGTTTTTCAAAAGTATAAGTTAGAAAGTCAGGATATACAGGAAAAAAATATAATCCTTTGAATACTTCTTTAAAACAATCATGTGATCTACATGGAAAAAAACAAAACATTGCTACCATTTTGTCTTGTAAAATTACTTTTGTATACCGTATTTAAAAATATGCATGTTTGGTTTAGATGAGTGATAGTTCTATGGGTAGCATCTATTCAAAACTTTAATTGTGAAATTAACTCTTTTATGGAAAGCAAGAGATAGGCTGTTATGATTTAATTTGTATGTTCTAAGAGACAGAATGTATCATTAGCACTGGACAATATGAGAAACTACTTTTTTCATCAGTTCAGTTTATCGTTTCTTCTTTCTGGTTTACATTTTATATTCGAGTTTGCTGAGGCATGACCTGCAGTTCAAATCTATTCAGTTCAGCCCTTGAGCAGTAGCAACTTCCTAGCATTTCTTATTTCTCAGGAAGTTGTTCTAATAGTTGGTTATCTGGTCAAGGAGGCCAGAGCTGAAGCTGTTTCTGTATTTCTGCAATTAAAAGAGTTCTGATGTTCAGAGGGATGTCTTCCTAGTTGTTTGCTGGTAAAGGCATTCACTTGGAAACAACTTTGAGATTAATGTTTGATCAGTCTAGATTAGAGAAAACTGAAATACACAGTGTATGTACACACAGGATTACTTTGTACTATAATTTATGCAGACATTCTGTTTCATATTCAATTTCAAAATGTCTTCTGAAGCAAGAAGTTAAAAACAATAACATGGGGTATAACAGAGGTTAATGAAAAAACTTCAGAGGATCCCACACCTATCTTTACTTTAAGCATTTTGGGTGGGGGAGATAACTTACAAATGAATACAGGAACACAAATTATTCAAAATAGAAAAAAAAAAGTCAAACCATGTAATGTGTGACTCACTTTTTCTTTTTTCTTCTTTTTTTCCTTGCTGCTCCTCTAGATTTTTGCCTTTGCAACAGCAGTTTGTTACGGTTGCAGCACAGCCCTGGCATTGAGGAGATGGAGGCTATAGCAGTTGAAGAGAGGTTAATGCCCAAGTGTTCCTCTTCAGATAAAACTAAGTGCTACTTGTCTGTTTTACTGTAATCTAATTCCAAAAAGACTTTTTTTTTGCTTAAAATCTGTTTTAAAGTGCTGAAATGCAAGTAACCCCTAATCAGGATTTTCTTAACAGAAAACAAGTTTCCATCTCTTCCCTTCCTAATTTTTACTTTTATTGTGTACTCATTGGAAGCATACTAACTGTATCGTATTACGGAGTTCAGGGATAAACAGATGTGTCATTAGCAGATAACAGAATCCTAGTGCTAAATCAGAAGAGGAAGAAAATGGAAACTAGACAAACACGTTAACTGTGTAGGCAGCTAAAGAGCTCCCCCCTTTTTAAGCCCTGGCGTTGGGCCGTAGGTGTTCTGCAGAGTTATGGTGCATTCCTCATGGGCAGAGGAGCCTTGAGGCTCCATGTAGACCCCTGGGGCTTTCTGTGTGCTGCTCCTTGCGTGATCAGACCCCAAGCTGACTTTGTGATACCAACTTAGTATATATATTATTAACTTTGTTGTACAGAGAAAATATTTTAAATATCCACCCAGTGAAATCTTCTGATACTGTTTTATAGCCCTACCCAGCTGGTGTCACCTGGGCCTCAAAGCTTTCTGTATTCCTCAGTAGATGGAAACTGTTTGGAACCATCAGCCAATAGATCACTAGTTTTAGGAATTTAGCTTAATCAGATCTATTTATACTGCAAAACAAAACAGTGCATTTGTGTTGTGTGTGTATATACATGGTATATTTTTGTCGAACAGGAATATTTGCACTGTTTTACTTTGTTGGAGTACAACTTTGTTTTTGTTACTTCAAGTGCTGCATTTGTTACTTATTATGTGAGTCAATATCATTTGAATGGAATGCTACCAAATGGTGAATAATGTCTGACCTCAATTCTTGCAGTGTGTTATTTGTTGCATTCTAAACCTGCAGTGTTGTAAAGGTGTTTTTATTTGGACAGAGGCCTGTGCAACATCTTACTGAAAGCAGTGGAATGCAAAGCGATCCGCCCACAATGGAGTTTGCTTTTGGCACGAATGAAGTTTAATTGAGCCTCTCTTGAAAACCCCTGTTGTATAATGACATGCGATATTATACATAGAAAATTAATTTAACAGAACTAAACAATAGTATTGCAGTCTGGTCTGTAACACGCCGTTTTGCAGATGGTGAAACTGCTTTTTATAATGCTAGTAAATAATTTTTGCTCTTGTGAAGTTGTGCCAAATTGATACCCTGGGAGAATGAAGGCTTCCTGTCATTCATAGAACAACTTGCTCCCCACATCTTGCCAGTGCACCTGCATATTCTGCAGAGACCAGCAGTGGTTGGGTGAGGGAGGACAGGACTTTCTTCATTCCCATGTCTACTCGTTCTCCTTGAGACAACAAGGGTGTCTGCTATGAAGGTTACTTTATCAGACTTGTCAGGTATCAGGTACCAGGATCTCTGGGAGCCAGCCACCCCTAGTAGTGGGGCCTGCAGTCTCTGCTGACCCAGGACAGGTTCTTATGGATGACATAGCAATGAGTGGCAGCCCCTCCGACTGCTGGAACCACTTGGTCATCCTGAATTACTGCAATGGAATGTTTTCATAAATCTTGTTTTCTGAAATTTTTATCTTCCAAAGATTTTGTACTCTGATTTTTTTTTTTAATTTTTTTTTCTCTAATTCTCTACTTGCATTGAAACTTGTTTCATGGATGTTTTATCTAGAGCCATAGACTCTTAAAGATACTTCATATTGTATAAAAAGCATTTACACTGGATTATATGGATGAAGGTATATAGCAAAGACTTACGCTAAGCAGCATTAAAGTTAATTAATATATTTACAGCAGTAGTCTGATTATTAATTCTTGGAAAGGATCAAAAAATTGCTTTGCAACTTTGACTGATATGATGCTAGACATAAAAATTAAAGCTGGGACTTCTTGAGAAGGCACAATTACGTTGGCATTGGTTTTGTATAGCGTTTTCCGTGTGACACAGCAGGAATGTTAGTGAGGAGAAGAGTAAGGTCGACTACAACAACATTGCAAAGAGACCCTGATCTTTGGTGTGGTTTCTCCTTCATTCTGCAATGGATGTGCACTGCACACCACAGACAACACGTGCCACAGTTGCAGTCTGCGACCAGCATCACGATGGGGGAAAGATAGCAGCTTTTTTCCTATTTCAACCTACAGGGTATGGTTCCCACACGTGGTGTCATTTAAATAGCTGTCCGAGTTCAGTCGGCATTTGTATCTAACCTTTGAGTTCAAACCCAAGGTGTAAAGATCATGATTGATGGGTGCTACTCAGGTCTCTTAAGCTACTTGTAGAATTACAGATAGTGATTAGTGTAGCATGGAAACTGTTTGTGTAGTGAGGAAAGGCTGAACTTCTCTCTTAAGTACCAAAACCAAATAAAGGGCAGAGAAGGGATAAAGGTAAAAACTTACCATGGAATGGCTTTCATAGCTAAAAAAGAATTAAAGAATGGAAATTTTCCACTAGTATGCAAGGAGTCTTGTGTACTTTGAGGAAGATCTGAGGAAGGGCACACCAGAACAAGCAGCTGCATTTTCTCAAGAAAAAAAGAAAAAGGAAAAAAAAAAAAAGGAGAGAAAAAACGCCAGTAGTTAATTTTGTGTTGCTTTATACAAGGAGCTAAAAAGATAGGTGTGACTCAGAAATGGTATGTGCTTGCTGGGATGTCTGTATGCAAATACTGCTACAGGAATAACACGTAATCCTTGTGATAGGTATTATTGGCAATATATGCAAGCTGGTTCTAATAAATCTCAGTCTTCCCTGTACAAAAAGTCCCCCAAGCCTATGACCTTGAAGAACACAAGCTTAGACTCTCCAAAGAACAGAAGGAGTTGGGTAGAGCATAGGGAGAGACTTGATCTCAATGAATTTAAAGTGCAAGGAATGAGATGAGAGGTGCCAAACATTGTTTTCATCAAACTTTTCTATTTGATGTGAAGCTGCAGTGCAGGAATTCCAAGATACCATACAGGTCCCTACTCTTAGAATCAGAAAGTGTTTCATGGTATTTCAGATGCCACAGTGGTACCTACTGCTGGTAAATAAGCTCTCTCTAAGGAGACTCTCTTTCAAAGGGTGCAGAGAGAAGCAACAGTTTGTTTGCTTCAGTTGCTTATTAAAGAGAAAATGCACATTTTAGAAAGCTAAATCTTTGTTAGAACTTGCTCAGAAAATATACACAAAAAGTGCTTCACAGAAGTCCTGGTTCTTCTATTTCACTGAATGCCTGGAAATAACCCAAAGTGACACAAGTCCTGCAGTGATTGTTGGTACATACAGAATCAGTCCGTTCAGACTCTCATGATTTCTCTGGCTGTGTACATTGATTGTCACTCCTAAAATGAGTAAAGTTAGGCTCCTGTAAAATGCTGCTTTAAAATGCAGCTGTAAAACTCAGCTGTAAAAAGGTGAGAGAGGCAGAACCAGTGATGACACAGATCTGTTCCCTGCGTAGAAAGTTAAAGAAAAAGCACTGGAAAATTACTAGACCAGTGTCGTCTTTCTCTTTAGCAGATAACAATGGTAACTTCTGTTGCACTGCCTCTAATCATTGTATTTTTGCATTTGCTTTATAGCTATAAAAAACATTTACATTCATAATTTTCCCATCTGAATTTGAAAAAGTAACATTGAGGGAGCTTAAAACTGATAGCTCGTTTGTTCCATTTTTATTTCTATACTGTGAAGCTGATAGCTTCATAGCAAGCATCCTGATGCATTTCCCGCTCTGTTGCCGGGCTGTCCCAAAAGGCTTCTGTGTTCTCAGCTGTGGGTAACAGTGAACCACGAGTTTTCAAACTGAGATGCAAATAGGACATGGCTCTTTTCAGTCTTATGAAAAGAAAAACTTGAAAATGAGAGCGTGTTGTATTTCTTTCTTAGCTATATTTTGTACAATTGGTCATGACGCATTCATTGGTCTTTGTTGAGACACCAAGAAAATCATCAGATGAAAAGCAAATCTGATCTATTAAAATCAGCAAACAGCAATGGAAGGAATTTATACTTTTTTTAGAAGTTGAGTTCATTGTGACTGTTACCCTTTCTCCCACTGGGTTAAGTTTCTTTTATGGTGCTTATCTAAACCCCCTTCTAACCTGAACAGCTCAGAATTTACTGTATTTGTCCTCAAGGTGCTCCTGGAAAGAGGAGAAGTGCTATTCTCATTTCACAGGTAGGAGACTTGGACACTAATAAGCAACTTGTTTGCTGAAGGCCTCACACAGAGGTCTGTGGTGGAGGAGGAAAAGAAAACTTGGTTCTTACCTGGTTTCTCCAGTGGGAAGTCAGTGTCCTGCCCAGCAGCCCCTGCTGCTGCCCACTGTGGGCAGGAAGGGAGCCATACAGCATGGACTCTGTGTGACCTGTCCCACTTCTGTCTCTGGCGTGGTGGTATTGCTCTGCCAATTAGTTACACGGGGTTTAAAGGTAGAATGACTGTGAAGGATTAAGGGGGAGGTTTAACTTGCCAAATTGGCATTCCTACATCAAACATCATAGTTTCTGGGTGTTCTGACCTTAAATTTTGATTATTGAATTGTAAATAGGCTACTTAAGGTTCCTGTTTGAGGTGTTGATCTACCTCCGATATCTGAAGAAAGGAAGCAGATCCTGAGGAATCTGCAGGTTTTATCTGCTTCCTCCTATATGACATGTTTAAGCCCTGAATTCTTGGCATTAACAAAATATTACCTGCCTTAAACCTGCCAGGACACAGCACCTTTCAGCTCAGAAACCTGAGCTGGGTTTTGGCATCTGACTTGTCAAGCTACCTTTCAAGGGAACACAATGATCAAGTCAGATTATGTCTAGGTGTGGTTTTAACACCTTCCTTGCTGTGTGATTACTGCAAATACCTATAAGGATTCATTCCGGAAATTGTGGACAAAATATTCATACTCTTGTGTCCAGCACACCCAGCGTCAGACCTGCTCCACCTGGCTCCAGGGAGGCTCTTGGGCAAGGACTGAGCCCTGTGGATCCATACATGACTGCAGCAGTGGGAGGAATCTTAATTATAGGAGATTTTAATCTCATCCAAACATCTTTTCCTGGCCATGTCAGCGAAGTGTGGCCTGTATCGCTGGACCAGTGGTGTGGCACAATAACCAGCAGACCAGAAAAAACCCAGAAGGGTTCCTTGGAGAGAAAAGGCTCCTTCTTTACTCCTGACTGCAGAGCCAGGACCTCACAAGACCCTGTTGCCCTGTACAAAGGTGCTGGGGTTTCCTAGCGATCCGATTACATGCTCGGGCAGTTCCACTCACAGTGCCCACGAATAATTAGCTTTTAATATTACCTTGTTACATGTGTTGGTTTTGGTTCAATAAGCTTTACGAGACAAACCGATGAGGCAAAAAGCGTTTGGTTTCTATAAACACTGTGCTGCCTCTTTTTTGTCTCATGCATGGACCATAGCCATTTTTCTTTGTGATTTACTTTTCGAGTGAAAAACAAATTCAAAACATGAAATAATAATGTAATTAATTGTATAATAGGTCTTGCTATTCCCAAATTGCATGACCTGGAAGTATTTCCAGTCTCCTGGGTTCAGGTGAACATTCCAGCTGGGTCACAGTTCTATGCTCTATTCTCCCTGCCTCTTCCCTACTTTGGGAAAGAAATCAGGGAGCTGCATCGTGATCTGGACAGGCTGGACAACCCCAAAACCAATGTGGTGCGTTGGGATATGATTCACTGTTAAGTAGCACTGAAGGGCCCAGATGGTCTTGGGGTGCTTCTACCAAAATAACGTGCAAAGTTATGGCAAATGGGGAAATGGAGTGGGAGGCCTGCTGATTAGAAAAGGAGATTAAGACCTTAGTACTTGGCTACAATTGTCCCCTGTATTAAATCTGGCATTGAATCTAGCACTTGACTCCTTAATATACCTGTTTTTCAAACTGTAAATACCTTGGCCTGGGATCTGAAGCCCTGGAGAACCTGTAGGGGCAGCTTAGAGCCCTGGGCTGTTTGAATAAGAGGCAAGGTGAGTCATCACCAGATGCCTTAAGCCAAAACTCAGCAGCAAAGGGGAAGGGGGAACGTTCTGCACTTCCCTGGTCCACTTGGTACCAGCTCTAAGAGCTGGAAGAAGGGCAGGAGTAGTTCTCTTCCTCTCTGTTCCCTGGCTCCAAACAGGATGGGCCCTGGACGAGCTGGAGAACTTGGACAGAGGTGACATCTGAGTGCTAATACATGCCTGACCTGGGCCACAGCAGTGACAGCTGTTCCTGGGCCAAAGCCCAAGGTTCAGTCCCTGACCTAGTGTAAAAAGTAAATATATCCCATAACAAAATTGTCAAACAAGAAGCCTGAGTCTCAGCTGGAGCTGATGTTGTTAGAAAAAGACAAAGCTACCACCGAAGCATGATGAACAAGAGGCCAAACTTTGCTTTTAGTTATATAAATGCAACTTCTTCTGAGGTCGTCAGCAATGAGGAATTTCACTACTGGAAGTAAGAACAGAATTTTCCCTCAGCACCAAATAGAGCTGACCTTTGAAAGAAATGGTATTACAAATTCCTTGGCCTTGTGTCATTTGCTTTTTCTCCTAAGTATCCTGGTGCTGGGACAAGTTATTGCTGGAGTAGCTGCTGCCATTAGGGGGAAAATATCCTCTGTGGCCACGGCAGACTTAGAAAGTGTGAAGGCTCCAAGATAAAAATCCAGCACTTGTCGAGTCTCATTATTTTGGAGGACCTGACTCATGGGTTGTGATTGGCTGAGGGGTGGCAATGTTGGACAGAATGTATGAGGTGCAGTAACACATAAAAGCCCCAAGATAAACTGCTACAATATCACCACTTAATACCACCAAGGTACAGGGGCCTCTCAGAGATCTGAGTGCCTCTGCTGCATAGAAAGACACCAGGAGAAGGACTCATGGTGAATTTATCTTCTTCCTGAATACTGCCATTCTTTTCATTAAGGAACAGGTTCCTTGTAGCCCGTGACTAAAGGTGCCGTTCTGACCAAATAGTACCAGAAGATGGAGCTACAAGCACAGAAAGCCATTCACTGCAGGCTCCCGCTGGGGGGACCTCCCTCTCCAGTCACATTTCAGGGCTTCTACATGCTTTTATTTCTGAATGGGCAAATCCCTCAGGACTGCAATTAGAAATACTCATTATAACTTATGTGATTCATCTGAAAGGACAGGGCTCACATTTTTATGTTTTTATTACAAGCAGCCATAGCAACAAGTTAGTGGCAGGTACTACATATTTCTATTAGTATGGTGATGTTACAAATTTCATGTTTACCAAGAACAACCCCAGAACAATAATATAAAGCAAAGTCCCTTTTATGAGGAGATAAGAGGCAGCAGAAGACAATATCCTTTACTCTTCCCCCTACAGGACACAGTTGGCTTTATTGACCTCTATAAATCATTTGTGATTAAAATCCATGGAGCTCCACTCCATTAGAGAAGTGGAAACTAGCCTTCAGACCTTAAAGGACACTTCGGAGAGATTTCTGTTTCTTAGGGAGTTATGAAAGTTAGCCAAGTCAACTCATCTTAAATGGCAGCTGAACCAGCTCATACCACGGAGTCACTGCTGTTACAGAGTTTGCAGATGATACCAAGTTCTTTCAGACAGCCAAGTTCTGCGCAGGCCATAAGGACTTCAGCAAACTGAGTTGGCTCAAAGGTGGCAGATGAACTTTAATACAGATAAATCCAGGGCAAGGCATCTAGGAAAAAATGATCTATATCACACTTATAACTGAGAGTTGCAACTTAGTAAAGAGATCTTTGAGCCATTGCTGATGTTTCTTTGAAGTCATCAGCAAAGTATGCAATGGCAAATACTGGAACTCATAAGAAAGTTATTAGGAACAGAACAGAGGGTATAACATTGCTGGTCCATAAGAAGAATGGCATTCTTGTGGTAGAGTTAACAGGAAGCAACAATGGTTAAGGTGTTGAAGCTGCTGTTTCACAAAGACTGAAAACTCCAGGACTCTGCTCTGGAGTGAAGGAGGCAATGGAGGAACGTGATCATGGTTTACAAAAGGATGAATGTGCTGGTTAAATCAAACATACAACTGTTGTTTACCAGAACCTGGTAGGGGATGTAGGGGTCACTTCAGGCAATCAGAAAAAGATCAGTTTAAAAGAGATAAAAGAAAGTGCTTGTTTACACAGCAGGTAGTGAATCTGTGGAGCTTGCTGCCACAAGAGCTTTTGGAGGCAGACAGTATTGGCATGTTCAAAAAGGGATTAGATGAATGAAAGAGTGATGGGTCTGTATGCTAAAAGGATGAGGCAGGAATGTATGCTCTACTGTCCCTAATCCAGCAGTTGTGGATGCTGTATAACAGGGGAAAGGGCTACACATAACAACCAGCCTCGTGTTCACCCTAAACAGCATCTCCTCTTGCCACCATTGGAAACAGAGCAGTGGCAGTGCACTAGACAGCTCACTTGTGTGACCTATAGGCCACCTCTTATGTGCAGCTTGTGACTTCTTCCAAATGGCAAGGTTCCATTGTGGGATACAGCCTCAGGTACACACTCAGTGCTACATCACCCAAATGCTGAGTTCATCTTCAGGCTCGAGCCTGGGGCCATCTGATTGTTTCAAATCAAGCCAGCCAAATTAAGATTTTTAGGAAAAAGAATAACTTGTATATCCCAGCATAAACCAAATCCCTGCTTGATTTAGTACAAATGAGTAACAGTGGTGGCTCCTGGTCCTTCACAAGGCAATGGAAGAACAGGAGGTAAACTCAGGTCACACTCCTACATGCAGTTTTGGGAACAGCAAATGGATACAATACAAGATGCCCAAGTCAGCTGAGAAAGCTCTCCCTTATCTGTTAACTGCTCTTCAGACTTCTCAAACACATTTTTCAGCAGTGATAAGCTGAAAGCTAATTGTCAAAACTAAGTATATGTACGAAATTATTGAAAAATAAGACCCATAAAATTTTCTTGTTATTTCCTAGATACTTCTTTTCTCTCCCAGTTCATTACATGTAGTAGTAGGAATGAGAGAATTTCTTCTACAGCTCTGGGAGGGCTGGGCTATCAATATGCATGTGCTCATGCACACAAACACACACATGTACACACACACTTCCTCATCTCACTTGCACCTTTTAACACCTAGTTCCCTTCCCAGTCTCCCACAGCATTCTGGTTCAGCTTTTCCTTTTGCTCCATCTTTCTTTTTTCTCTTTTCTTTTTTTTTAATTTTTAAATTTTTATTTAATACACTCACAGTTTCCTCTGGTGTTTTTACTTGTGTATTTAATACACTCACAGTATGGCTTGCCGGTGTATCATCCTTGCCTTGTTCCATATTCCTCATCTTCTTTTTTAATCTTCCTTGTTGTCAGTCTTGGCCAACTCATTGCTTGTGTTGGACACAAGTCAGGATTGTAGTCCTCCAAGCGATTTGAGCAGGGCTGTGGGACGTCAGGTAACCAAGGAGTTACACTCTGCCTCTGGGCATGACTCTGGTACCGAGTGTTGAGCAAAGGGCCTCAGAAGCCATCAGGTACCTGCCTTTCCCTTTCAAAACACGCAGCTGCTTAGTAATGTAGTTTCAGGATTATTTTTTCACTGTAGGCAAAGCAGTGTGGTTTTTCCCAGTTGTTCTTTTAAGAGGGATTGAATGACTTCTGATGAAACCTTTCCCATACAGTTCAGCAGAAAATAAGCAACCAGCATGGACAATTTCAGCCTAGTTGGTTTAAAATCTGGCAGATCTTAAGCAATTGAAAAAGTTCTTTCGAAGGAAAGGGTTATGTTTCCTTAATGATAGGCAACACTTCTGCTCCAGCCATAGCATCTTAACCCTTCATGCCAAACAAGTCCCCTTGACACCAAAGAAACGCTGCCTTTTTTAGACAAAACGTCAGCTGTTCTTTCATCACTGAAAAATGCTTGTATTGTTACGACCAAATTTTTTCAATTACAATCTAAATGGCATTTTCCTGAAGTAAGTGAGAATGCGGTTTGGTTTTCAGACTGCGTGAGAGAAGTATTTGCCACTTTTAAAGTGGTCCCCCCCAGCGCCTTCCCTGAGCATGCTTCCCTGTACTGCTTTCCTGGAGGCCTGAAGCTGAGGACCTCGCCTCCTACTGCTGTGGGGCAGCTCTCTTGGTCTGTCCAGCTGAGCCAGCTCACATCATAGAATCATTGAATGATTTCAGTTGGAAGGCACCTTAAAGATCATCTAGTTCCAACCCCACTGCCCAGGTCAGGAACGCTTTCCACTAGACCTGGTTACTCTAAGCCCCATCTGACCTGGCCTCATCTAACATCAGCTGAGCATCCAACCTAGTCTTCAACTAAAGTTCTTTTTTAACTTTTCTGTTTTGTTTTTCTTTGCCCAGCAGCCACCAGGAGGGTGAGGGACAACTAATGATGAGAGCAACGTCTCTCCCAGAGAGATACAAGTGTATGGGGGCAAGTGAAGGGAACAGACTTCCAATACCAGCATTTCAGAGAGGTTCACAGTAACACACTTCCCTTAGAGAGCATCTTTTGTTTGAATATGCATTAAAGGGTAACAAGTAGCTATGGGATTCAGTATAACTCCAAGTGTTCAGCACAGAGGCTGCACAGTTTCCTGGATTGTCTTTAACAGGAGACAAGGCAGACCTGGAAAGCTTTCCATTTTCCAGCCTGCTGGCTTTAGCAATAATGTCATGTAAATCCAAAGGGAGACAAGTGACCTTCTAGCTCATGCTATTGTGCTGGTAACACACATAAACAAAACCTGTAGCTAGAGGGGGAAGAATTTCACTAAAAACAAGGTCTAAGGAGAACTTCTTTTACCTTTTCATATTAACACTCTTGTGATAAAAGCTCTCCCCTGAGTAGTTTTTGTCCTCCTTTCACATAAGGGGTTTAAACTCACCTCTCCCCTTGTCGAAAGAGATCCTTAAACACCACACTCTCATCAAGGCTGAAAGGGCTCACAAACACACACAAACACACACAAACACATGCAAACACACACAAACACACGCAAACACACACAAACACACGCAAACACACACAAACACTGAAGTTGCACCAGATTGAATAAAGGGGTGGTGCATTCACATAGTGACAGCCATCACTAAACTTCAGGAGGTGACCATTTTCCTGTTGTCTCCTTGTCTTCCATTCCCAAACAGCTATAGAATATTCCTGACAGGCTACAGGTTAAAATTTTAATATCTGTAGAACATGGTCAAATTCTTGCACCCACAGCCACTACCAGCCTGGACGAATGTTCCACTCTTCCCACAGTGCAGGCTGTGCTGAGATCAGGCCCTAGGTACAGTCTCAGCTGAGCCTGCCTCCAGCAGCAATTTTGGACATCCCTACCCTGGCTGCTGCTCCCCTCCCAAGGATGCTGCTGCGGGGCCCATCCTGGCCCCACAAGGGAGCTGGCAGCTCTCCCCATGGACATGGGCAGGGTGTACTGAGCAGCACATCCATCAGAAAGGGGGGAAAAAGGGATTTAAAGTATTTCCTATCTTTAGCATTTGAAAAATATTGACTGTTCCAGTATAATAGTGTGCCCCTTGTGGCTTACTCTATAGCTTAGTCCAGCTCTTCCTTCTGATGTTTTGCCCACAGTATAATAAACTTCACCAAAGAAAAGAAAAACATCTCTTCCCTTTGAAAGCCACAAACAAATGACCTGGAAATGGGAACTGAAGCTGTATCCTGGTTTCTGCAGCAGCAAAGTCTTGTATATTAACTGGCCTAAAAGGATACTGTAAAATTCAACCAAATAGAATAATGGTCAGACTTGCTGGAATTTACCTGGATAGAAATTGTGTTTATGAGCATTTTTCATAATTTACTACATTTTGGTAAGTGCAGAAAAGGGAGAAAGGATTCCTTCAGAGCTAAGTGTCTTAGTTTTTTCTTCTCTTCAGACTCTTTGGTTTCAGCTAGTTCAGTATCAAAAAAACCAAACTGAAATATGAAAAATCTGACTTCTGGGAAATAATCAGTGGTGGGAAGAGCAGAACACAGGTCTGAGAATTACAACTGGAAAATAACAATTTCTCTAAGACTTACTAAAATGTATGGCCAAATCCATGCTGCCCTTTAAGTTAAAAGGGAAATGTTCTGTCTAATCTATCCTGAACAGCGGGAGATTTTTTCCTCTCACTGTATTCATTTCTGTTTGTGTCATTCTTGGAAAGGGACTTCTTTTTTAGATATCTTCTAATTTTGTGGTGGGGATTGTGTATTTTGTAAAAGTGCCAAAGTTTAAAAACTTTCAACACTGAAAGTTTCTAAGAAAGAAATTGTCAGATAGACTCTCTTACCTCATATGACACTTGGCCTGAGATTTACTGCTGCTTTTTTCTAGGATGCTGGAAGAAAGCTATGCTGCCATGAGGACAGCAGACTGTAGCTCATCTCTCAAGCAGTCCTTCACAGATTTTATCCACAGAGGAGCAGAAAACTTTACCAAGAAAATGTAGTGCATCAGCAGTAGCAACGTGCCATGTGACTTAAATGGGGAGCATATTTTTAAAACCTTATGAAGTGAAAGCCTAAAATTCCTATTGCTTTTTTTAAGTCATGAAGGGCCATCTCCTCAGAGGCCTGAATTTTGACTGCTGTGCACATTGCCATACCTAGATACAGATGCTCGGTGCCCAAACTGGAGTTTCCTGACTGGGTTCAGAGTACTAGGGCAGGTAAAGTGGCCAGGATATGCTGCTGTGTTTATAGCTAATTTCCACTTCATTTTAAAGGTACCATGTGTCAAAATACACTGGAAATGGGTTCAAGAGATGAGGAAGCATGTACCAAACTACTAAAAGGCAATTGCTGCTACTTGTGCTTCCTTTTCTAGTCCTACTTTGAGCAGACCCGTGCAGTGTTTCACTTTAATCTCAAGAGGCGTTCCCACAGCACAGGGCTCCCCTTAGTGCTTCACCCTCATCACAGCCCTGCTTGCAAGCAGGGACTATGCATATATTGCCATGGCCAGGGCAGTGGTCCCCACACCTTCACCAGCACCCAGCAGTGATACTGAGGAGCAGCATGGTAGGAAATACCCTATTTCACTTTCCCTGGTGGCATCTAGTCTATCTTTTGAATTTCATGTGGTTTTGAGCAATACTGGAAGACCTGGAGCAGAGAGCAGTGCTCAATGAAGCAAATTCTTCCCTCAGGCTGTTGCAGAACTCACTGGTGGAGAATTAGATTGTGTGGGACAATGGGGGGTATGTATCATGCTTATGGGGAACAATTCTCTCAAGGCAAACAAGGCAAACAACCTCATCTCAGAGGCTACCTGTAGTGAGTCCTGAGACTTGCTGTGAGAAGTCCTGCACTACCAAGCAAGGCACAAGTTATTTATTCACCTTCTTCCCTTGATAAAGACATGCTGTTCTAAATACTGAGTTCATGCCTGCTGTGTTGCTCTGCAGATGGACTCTATCTGTTGACTCAGTAGGAAGCAGACCATGAAATCCCCCTAGGACTATCTCGGAGGATGTCTGCATACTTTCTGGCAGCTGCAGGACCTCATGGTGATGAGAGGAAGCTCTCCCCACAGAGTGTGCCACACTCTGTCCCCTGACACCTCATTGTTCGTTTGCAGAGCATTCAGTGATGGCCCCAGTAGCCATCCTTTTTTGATTTTCAGTTAAGCAAAATTCCCTATGCACAGTCAGCCTTTAGAGATTTCAGGGAATTTTTTTTTTATTATTTGAGACAGAAATCAGACATGCAAACCCATTCATTAATGTACTCTGGCCTTTCCACGAGGAGTTTCTTTATAATTTTTCTGCCCTGAGGCTCAGCGCTTATGTGATGTAAACCCACTCAATATCACATCACTCTGAAATGCCAAAAAGTAATTTCTGTTGGTCACTTTGACTCTATGATGCTCCAAGGCACCGAATGTCCCAGAATGAAAAGCAGAACTGGGATGCCCACGGCAAAGGCTCTGGCACAGGCGTCTCAGGAAGGCGACAGGGGTGCCTCTGCGAGGAGTCTTCCCCATGAAGTGCTGAGTAAAGTTGGCTTGGCTAGCGGGCCTGACATTTCACCACAGAGATGTATACAAGCATAAACTGCAAGCCTCTGGCAAGTCCTTTTCGTGCAATTTCCCTGCCAAGTGCTCACACTGGGGCTGACACCAACAGCTCTGCACGCAAGTCAGAACAAAACCGACTCCTGGTTCCAGCATTATTCCACTCCCACAGGGCTCCTGCTGAAATCACCTTGCATTGGGACCTGTAGTTACAGCTGAAAAGATCTAAATTTTATAGAGGCCATAAGCTGACACGCCAGACCAGGTCTACACAAACTGAGCCAGCTCTGGCGATGCACATCGTTACAGCCCCTGTGGGTGCTCCCCTTGTCAGGTGGGTCTGACCCCTGGGACTGGAAGAGCTGATGCTCTCCCACCACCCGCAAAATGAAGGTCAGGATTTGCTCTTTGCTCAAGAGCAATATTCCAGAGGGCTGCTGAGAAAGGTGCCAGATAACCTGCTTCCTACATGGATGGCGTGGCAGAGGACTTCCAAGCCAAGTGACAGCAGGACACAGTGTCCAATAACTGCAGTCCTTGGCATTTGCTAGTGTCTTTACAGACTACTGTGGAAAAAATCACCTGGGGAAGTAGATTTATGGCAAGAGGCTATCATTTACAGCTTATTTTTCAGTAAGGTCTCATCCTCCATCCTATTCATTTTTCTAAACAATTTTAACCTTTATTTTTAATCTGTGCTTAGCCAACACTTAGAGCCATGAAGGGTCATTACCCTTAGAATGAGAAACTGTTAATAAGATTTAAGTATGCACTCAGAAAAAAGGTGTATTTATAAGAAATAGGGTTGTTTGTTTTTTTTTTTAAAAAAAGCTTATTTTCAGTAAACTCACAACTGAAAATCTACCCTCCAGCAAGCTCTGGGTTCAAAAGACTGCACATCTTTCCTCCTCTTTCTTCTCTTCTCTTCTTTCCTTCTTTTCCTGCACCTCTTTCCTCTTCTCCTTCCCTTTACTTTCACTGTCCCCATGAATGGCTGCCTGTCATCAATGTGCCAGTTATGTTTCTATTGCCTTGGAAATGCAACATCACAAAAAGTCTCTCTGACATTCGCATGGTGAAGCTCTCTTTGTCCTCCCCTGCTGGTTACCATCATGGGGTCCTGCTTGGCTTCACTCTGCCCTGCCTTTTGCGGTGTCACTCAAGGTGGACCCAGCACTGTGGGTGTATTTCTTTGAGGGGGATGCTGCTCCTGCTGTCAACCCTGAGCATACTGTGGGGACATAAAATTACTGTCTTCCCTGCAAGAGAGTCTGGAGACTTCTGTCAATGAGCATGTGATGTGTTATTTCAGCCCCAGAACCACAGTATCTTGCCTCCAGAATGATAATTTTGGAAAGCAGTCACAATTTGGTAGGATTTTTAACATTTTCATTAATAACCTTCTAGGATAATGGGACAGAGTGCACCCTCATCAACTTTGCAGATGATACAAACCTGGGAAGAGTGGCTGATGTCCCAGAGGGTCATGTTGCCATCCAGAGGAACCTGGACAGACAGGAGACCTGGGCAGACAGGAACCTCATGAGGTTCAATGAAGGGAAATGCAAAATCCTGCCCCCAGGGAGGAATAATCCTAGGCACCACTACACTCTGGCAGTCAACCAGCTGGAAAGCAAGCTTTGCAGAAAAGGCCCTGGGAGTCATGCTAGACACCAAATTGATCATGGATGCTCCATCATTGGAAGTGTTCAAAGTCAGGTTGGATGACCTGGTAGTAAAGGACCATCTCTCATCTCAGCAAAATCCTCTCTGCAAAGGCCAGGGACTGCTGAATGCAGCTTTGTGTCTGGATGCTAATGGAAATCTCCCGCCCGTATGTCCTCCTGTTGCCATCAGGGTGGCAAGATATATTCATTTCAACTGATTGATCCATCTTTGAGTATTTTTGGGGGTTCTTTCTTTTAGTTTTTTCAAATGTCTACCATGGAGGCTTTTTCCTCCATTTTTTTTTTTTGTCAAGTTGTTATGGTGTTGTCAATAACATTATTTTTTTCTCCTGGTCTTTGGTCAGATGGCTTTTCTTCAGGTGTAAGCATTTAATCTCCTGTAGTAACTACAAAGTACTCAAAAGCTTTGTGTTAGATGTCAAATAATGAAGTGAAATTTAACCAAAGAAAAACACTGAAATACATTTTCTGTATTCCTGGCATCCAGCGAGTTGGGGCCACAGAAATGTTTAATCTATTTCTTTAATCGTGTGGAGCCTGATCCAGTTCCCCCTGAGGAACATCACAGTCTTTCCACCAACTTTCATATGTCTGGAGCACATACACAGTGTATGTAGTGTATCTCCCCCACATCAATAACCCATGGAATGTTCTCCTAACCTTTAAAGAGTATATAGTACATTTTACATATATATATATACACACATACATAAAAGGAGCATGATTTTACCGCCATGGCTAGGCATAAAAGAATTCATTAGGAAGTCTTACCTTGTACCTTGTGCCTACTCCAATACTGAAGTCTACATCAAGATTCGAATCTGGAGGAATGAAGGGAAGGCATTATTACTTTTTTCTATGAAAATGCTGTTTTTATTAAAAGCAGAAGGTGAGCTGAAGGCACCAATCCTCTTTAAAATAACTTGGATTTTAGTATCAATAATGGAAATATATACACTGTGGCTGGGATATGTCTAACACCTCTCCCATCTTTTCTGACTGTCCATAAATAAAAAGTTTAAGGCCAATGAATATAATCAATGAATGATCTTAATGTTCTGCTCTCAAATTGTTTCCATTTCACAGGAAGTTCAAGTTTCCTTCAGTAAATGGTTTATACTTTACCATGCATTCTTACATTCTAGTAAAATCTATTTTATATGGATTAAGGCTTAGTTTATTTACTGGGGAAGAACAGGAACACCACAGAATAATCAAGAATGTGATAATTTTAAGGTTAAATTTCTTCAAAGTACTTAGCAACTCCTTTTTTCCTGCCACTTTGAGTAGGGTATGTGCATCACTGTTTTCCATTTCATGAATAGATAGCCCTAATTTCCTAAACAACAGCCTTACCCAGGTTCAGACTCTCTGAAATGCAAGTCTAAGATCAGAAGTGATGACAAACCTTTGCAACCACAGAGTTCCCCACTGCTTTCCATAGAGCTCTGAAAGGGGCAGCAACTCCCTGTGCAAAGATCAGAGCCCAGAACCGAATCCTCAATTGCTCCAGGCAGGGGGAATTAAACAGCTGGTATCCCAAACAGGGGAAGTCTGGCACATTCTCCTGATCTTTGATGATGGTGTCAAAACCTATCAAGATCTCAAGAACTGAGAAACTTGGTAGGAAAAATGGGACATGTCAACAGCTACTGACTCTGGTTTATTATATGTAAAGAAAAACATCAGGGTTTCTTTGTGTTTTGTTTTTTGTTTTTTTTTTAATAAAACCACATAGTTATTTTTCTGAGAACAAATTTTCTCAACAAATTAAACACCTTCTACTTTACAAGGAACACAAACCTCTGTTCATTGTAAATACAGTATATCCTGCTAAAATACTAAAGGAGTTAAAAATCTAAGCATTCCTGCAGGAGTTAACACTAAAAATTAAAGATCTGGAATTTTCCACGTTCAGTTTAATAAAATTTCTCCAGTATCTATAATGAGCCCTTTATCACTAATTTACTTCAAACATTTCCTGGCTTTTTGGTACTGGCTCTAGGAAAATCCTCCACTCACCCTTGCCATTTTCTCTCCACTAGTCTAGAGGAGGGTTTGTTAACAGTCTTTCCTCGCCTACTTATATGTTTATTCACCATGTATCACAAATATTTAATACTTTATCCTGGATTCTGGTTAAGTGCTCAGTACACAAAGTCCAAGCCATGAGCCAGGCGTTTGACAAGGCTGGAAGAGGAAACAAATCTCTCCCACCCACAGGTCCAGGGATTTTAGAGCAGAGGTAGGATGGGTGGTGGAGCCATTACCAGCTGTCCCTGGGGTTCTGCCTTGGGGGAAGGATCTGCTGAATGGTCAGAGCTGGCATAAGCCACTGGGAGAGGCAGCTATGGAAAAGTGCTTAAATTCATGTATTGCACAGGCTCCCTGGCCATGGACTTGTCATGGAGGAGACAGGAAAATGGAACTAGTTACTGGAAAGTCTTTAAAAACACAGCAGGTGGAATACTTATTTTTTACATGCACACACACAGACACACACACATATATACACACACACACACACGCCCCACACCCCAGCACTATATAAGCCTACTGCCAACATCTTAAACAAGGAAATTCCCAGTAACAATCCATCTGTTTTTACCCAGGACATCTGGGAGAACGGAGAGCCTATTCAGCCTTCCACACCATCTGAATGCTGCCTCACTTCTGTCCCCCAGCAGGGAGGTGATCTTACCTGCACAAAGCACACTGCTTCATGTTTTGTTCCTGGAGAACAGACCAGGGAGACTTGGGTGAAGCAAAGCCATGCTTGGCTTGCTCACCGTAAACCCAAGGAAGATGAGACTTTGGGGCAAAAAGAGGAGTGTTCTTGGCACCCACTTCTGGGAATTTTCTTCAAAATTCCTCCCATTTTTTGTGACCTGGTCAAGGCCAAGAATAAGAAAGAAAGAAATGTGCTCCTTGGGAGTATTTCAGTAATACCTAGCGATAAGTTGTCTCTGGCAGAGATTATTTCAGCAGGATCCAGAGAGGATTTAAAATCCAAACAGAGACAGGAAAGCAGCCCAGAACTCCATTTGAATTGGTGGCAGAATTAAGTCAAGCGTCTCGGCAGCACCCGAGAGTTCTCGCCAAATATATCTAAGATGGCATTTTAACCTGGAATTATATTGTGGCTGCTTCTTTTGAGAGCCTGCAGGGACATGAAGGGGCATAAACTACCCAGACACTTTCCTGTACTGTGTCTCTAAATCTCAGTAGTGTGCAGTGAATGAGGAGAGAGCAGAGGAGGCACAACCCATCCTCTCAGTCTTCTCAGCTCCTTGTTTGCTGATAAAAGATTTGTGGAAGTAGGTACAGTCTCAACACTGCTTCCAGGGTTTTTGGCCATGTAGGTAAGTCAGCATGACAGCAGAATCAGCTCCCTACATACACATAACAGCTTGAGGAAATGGCTCCTGTTGTGAGGTCCTCAGGGAAAGTGAAGTTAATGGGACACTTCTCAGTTTATGCCTAAAGACAGATGGCTTTGCATCTTCACCTGGCTTTCTATCTTCATCTTTTCAGATTCTGGTTCCCATTTTCATGTCCAGCCTGAGAGCCAGGTAATGCATTTTGCAATTCCATCACCCGTGCTGTGAAAGACAGATGGAGGTGTGGTTGTACATGTGGATTTCTGCAGATACAGCTGAAGTCATGCTGTCACTTCTGACATTTTTTCCCCCAGGACTGGCAGAACTCCTCCCAGCCACAGCTTTTGTGATCAGAGGCATGAAAAACTGAGTCTCTAATTAAGAAGGCACTGAAAACACAGGTTTCTAGATTGGATGCTTATCAAATATACACCAAGACTCCCTCTACCAGCAGAATCATGTTGCTAATCTATTTGTAGAACTTGATTTATGAAGATTAATAGACAGCCAAATTATGTCAACTTGTGGCAAAAGTCATGTATTTTTCTTTCAGTTCAGATTCCAAAAGGTTATTTTCTTTCTCATAAGGCTATTTTTAATGGCAGAACATATGTGTGCCCTACCCAGCCCTGCATGGAATGCCAGGACAGCTGAAAGCACTGCGATTATGTGACCCACCAAAAGGTCAAGCAAAAAAATATACGGTGTTTACCGATATTCATCAGCCATTTCCAGACCTGGGCAGAGCCAGGGTACCACAGTGATTTTGCTTCCTTCTTATTACTTTCTGCAGAAATCTTTGTTTCCTATTCCATCTGTGTCTTCATATCTGCCTTATGTTAGCTGGAAGATCCTGGTGTCATCTGCAAGTAAAGCAAATTCTGTTAAAACTCTACAAATATTAGACACCATGAATCTCAACAGTCTACATTCTCACTGTTTCTTCTACCATTTCCTTAAACATGAAGCCCTTAAGGTTGTGAGCAGCCACATACCTATTGGTTACATGTATTCCCTTGTGCAAGAGAAGTCATAAGGCTGGGCTTCAGGCCAAATTCAACACCCATCCGCATGATTTGCCCTCGGGAGTATTTCAGAGTCCTTTCTGAGATAATTCATTGGATTCTTTGCAGTGTGCCAGTCACTGGCTCTCTTCTCTGCTTTCAGGTACACTGAAGGTAATGGGCATCAGCCTTTGGTGCTCCTTTTCTCTGTGCTTCTCCCCCTGCAGTGATACCTCATGTCAGAGAGCAGACGAAAAGTCACCCACTGAAGAGTGTAAGTGGGGAAATCTTTCTTAAGACACCTCCCTGACACTCAGCCTAAGATACATAGCTTACTGAAGCCTCTATTCAGGTTTCCTATATTTCATAAATCCAAATTAAATCAAAACCAGTGTATATAGATATAAATATGCATATCTCTAGGTATACATAAACATGTAAGAATTTGTAGGTTTTGGAAGCACAGTGGGCTACAGGCTTGTTTCAAGACTGGATAGCGTAGGTATAATCTTGATGTAGGCATGAGAGGATCTACTCAAAAACACCCTTCATATGACTTTCAGGATAAAGGGAGATGTTACCAGAAAATTCATTTATAATAGATATTGGGAAGGGACTCTAAGCTCTGTAATGTGTGTTAATTCAAAATCTCAAAACTCCCTCCAATAGTGAAGAAACCAGACCTGTGATGGCACCTCTGCATTTACTGTTTTATCTGCATATGTGCATTTCTTTTGCTAGTCAGAGTAGTCATTTTGATAAATTCAGTTGGCTTTGCTATCACATTCCTCCACACAGTGAGACATTGCTCCTCAAAATGGTTTAATCTTGGGCTCTCCATCCTCAGAAGGAAGAAAGAGAGGCTCTGCAATCTGACAGCAACCACAAACGAGAGCCATGGTTCTTCTACTTGAAGAAGTTTTAAAACATAAGGAATGTAACTGTGTGCCCAAACAGATTTATAAATGCCCAAGGCAAAGACAGGAGCAAAGTAAGCTCAACCATGTCTGTGACTGACTACAAGAACCTGGGGCCTATCAGCAGAATAAGGGCTCAGTGATTGCAAAACTATTGTTCTACTACTTCCAGAAAGCTTTCACTAACCAGTGAAAGTTACTGGTTTCACATGGCTCTTGTCACTGATGAGACTTGAAAGCAAAGACAGTGACAGGGAAAATAATATATGCATTTTATGTTATGGCCAAGTTTTTTTTTATTTTGGTGAGTAATGTCTTCCCAAATTATTTACTTAATAAATACCTACTCTGTATTTCAGAGTCTAAGAACAACTGATTCCTCCAAACCAATGAAATCTGCTTGCTTGGGGACTTAAAACTTTCTATTTGAAAAGCTGGATTTTACAGAGCAAAACTTGAACATTTTGTGTGCTCATATTATTCCATCATGTGTATCACACTGCAAATTTGAGCATGAGCTGTCTCTGAAAAGACCAGATAAATTCTTATAATAGTTCTCCATATTATAATAGTTTTCCATATTCCTGCTTCCCTTCCTGCCAGAAGTATTGGCTAACAAACTGTGCATATAGCAGTCCTCAGAAAAATATAGTAGCTAACTTTAAAACTCCAGGAGTTGAACAATTTTAACATTTAAACTTCTTTGTGTTATTCAAATATCAATGTGATTTTCATTTCAATTTCTTTCTCACTTTGATCTTCAATATTTCATCCCACTGAAATGGCTTTTGAAAGACATAACACTGACAGTTTTGACACATTGGCATGCTATAAAAAGAGGAATGAAAGCCTATTGTATTATGGAGGAAGAAGTAAAAGTACTGATTTAATTTTTTTTTTTTTTTATTTCAGCAAATACCTAGAGGGGGATAGACAACAATTCATCAGCACTTGATTTAAATCACTGGATCTCCATTTTCTATATGAACCAGTACATGCTTATTCCTGTAGGTATGCAGACCACATACTTATCACCAAAAGCTTCAGAAATATGTGGGTGTAGTCAATATCTGGGTCTGCTTTTGCTGAATGTTCTGGTCTGTCGCAATCTTTTGATAATAGAGGCAAAGGAAACACCTTTCACCATGTGTGTCCATGAGGCAAGAAACGCATAGTTATAATAAATGCAATTTGTGCTTGTCTCATCTTCTACATATTTAAAATCCTAAATAAATATTAGCTATTTAATCTTACCAGTGCTTCCTTAAAGAAAGCAAGCAGATAGCCTTCCCTCCATTGCACAGATGGGAAGACTGAGGCAGAAATATCACACAACATACCTGTAATTCAGAAATCAGAAATCTGTATCAATTAATCACGAATGCCATAATGACCCTTCATAGACATATACCAGCATTTTTCATGCACAGCAAATAGAATGGAAGTACATCAGGGCTCATTACCGCTATATTGACACTTCTAAATATTATAAATATTATACACTACTTCTGATGTCCATATCCACTCTGGTTTATGCAGATACAAATATATTAGAATAAATTAGATACAAATGCATCCTGCAGTGCATTTTTATTATAAGGAAATATTCTTTGCTCTATTTGTGCACTACCTGTGGAGCACTATTTCAACTAGTTAGGCCTAGATGATACTTTATCCAACAAAGAACAAGCCTTACAACAAGGTTATGCCCAGCCTGGGGCTACTCCTTATGTGTCACTTTTTAGAACATTATTGACATTGATTCAGAAGCAAGAGGTAAATTATTTGTCCCTCTACACCCATGTACCACATTGCTCAATATTCTTTGAGATGTGGACTTCTAAGAAACAAGGAGTTGGTTGCGTATGACCAAGAGTCCCTCATGTGGTCTCCCACTGCATTCCCAAGCTCGTCTGTGGTTTGTACTTCTTTGCCAGTGCCTCTGACCAGGGCACCACTCTGAACTGGATACGCTGAATAATTCACCAGTCAGGAGAGCGCTGCCTGTTCCAACTGCTGTACAACTAATTAAGAACAGATGACATGCACAGGTGCTCAGCTACCAGCAGCAGAGGTCTTTCAAGTACAGGGAAGGATTTGTGAACTCATAAAGGCCAGAAGGAAGTGTTACAATCAGTGGGGCCCAGGCCCCTCTATGTTGCAAGCACAGAATTTCCCCAAACACTATTTACATCATGCCTAAGTGTTGGAAGAGTTAACCCTTTTACCTCCCTGTCCTCGTTTGTTCGAGACCTACCATCTCCAGAGGACTCAAGACACAATTAGCAGTGAGAGGTGTCCCTGGTTTTCCATGAATCCTTCTCCTCCACTGGGGGATCCCAGGTCAGGCTGGAGATGCTGTGCCTACCTCAGTGCCCATAGCCTGAGTCTGTCCGTCCAGATTCAGACATCCACACTGACTACACACCCAGTAACCCTGTGCGGCCGAAATGTCACAGACTGGCCATCCCTGGCTAAAACCATGACTTTCCAAAAGGACTAGCAGAACTAGGCCCAAACTCTCATCGCCTCTCTTTGCTGTTTCCTGACATGTCTCACCTTCCCCTAATGCTCATCCATTTCCCTACCAGCTTCACTCCAGAGACAGAAGCACCAAACTGTGACAAACGGCTGAATTCATTGATGTCTTCTCACATATTTTCCTTAGAAATGAAACTAATGGGCACTGTCGGAGGAGAGGTCCCTCTCCTACTTAAATTCCTGGGTGAAGTTTGCTAACCTTGAGTCAGACATGCTGAGACTCATCACGTCTACCCCTAGAAGGAGAAAAAAACCCCGAAGAGTTTTAAGTCTGATGTTACAAATATGGTCAGACTGAGATTTTTAAATTCTATCAATCAGCTTCATTTCAAGCGATTAAGATCGATTGTTACTGTGGTTTGAAGGTAAACTTCATGAAGAACATCCTTAAGCTAATTTGGATATGAATTTAGACATACAGTTACACACACCTATTTTTAAGGACAAGGATATTGATCTTGGCAAGGCAATAAATTCCAGTAATATCTCTCTGCATAATAAAGCCAAGACAATTCAAACCCATTTATTTTTTTGTCTTCACAACATTTTGCCAAAACCATTATTTTGTTGGCCACATTATTCTGATTTATATTCAACAAGAGTAGTAAAAAGCTTTTATAGAGGAGACAGCCAGAGTGACATTTTCCTATAAATCACAATGATTTTTACTGCCACAAGATCCTGCGGCTCGACTTCAAATACAACTGTGCTGTAAACTGCGTGGATGAAGCTGCATTCCTTCTGAATGAGAACCATGTTTCCCTTTCTCCGTGAGTGACTCCACATTCCTATCAGTCTCTAGCAGATAATAACAATATCCAAACAAAAGCAGTTTTCAGAGCTGGTAGAGCAGTGATGGGAAAACGTGTTCAAAGTGGCTGTCACTCTATACCTTATCATTCCTTTTTTTAAAAAATGAATAAATAAAAGGACATAGGCAAGGTGCATACTCCACAGTAAGTTCTTTCTCTCATGCTTCTGTTGGTTGCAATTTTGGAGGGTAAATTTTTCTCCTGGGAGAATATGGAAAAATATAACTAGAACCAGAACAATATTTAGCTATGAACCTGGAACATAGAACTCCTGCGTTTGTATGTGATCCTTGATGCACCTACTTAAATCAAGTACAGTGAATTGGGAAATACCTCTATTCACTTTCCAACCTAAAAAGGAAAAGTCATTAGACTTTTGAAAGACTGTTGAAATTAAAATATCATTAACCTGTTATATATTATTAGACATCTATTTCCCAAGAACAACTGATATTTCTGTTTCACAGTCTTTTCATTTTCTGTTTGGGAACCTGAAAATTATTTTATTGCAGTCCATCACGTAACTTTTATTTCCTGACTCTATGAACTCAGGTGACAAGGATTCATGCTTCTAGATTATATCTTCCTCACTTTTAAGTCCATATGTTCAACCGGGCCATGATTCCATTCTGTGACGGGTTGAAACCTTGGTACACATGTCCATCCCCTCACTTCATTTCCAGGACACAGAAGCCTAAGTTCCCAGGTTGGAGGAGAGGCAGCAGGTTCCCTCTTCCTCTGCACCAGGAATCCAGGACTGCATGAACCACAGCCTCGCACCAGAGTTGCAGGCAAATGCACTTTTATTGCTGATCTCCCCCCAAGTTACTGCTTTCCCCCAAAGTCACATCTTCTGGGACAACAGGGTTCATGGGATCATTTGATAACTGGTATAGTGAAATGAAAATGTGAATCTAAAAATCCAATCTAGAAATATAAGGCAACAATGAATAAACATGGTGCATGGGTCACAATTATTTATAATTTAAACCTAGAGGATCCTGAATCTCCTCTTCACAATGCAATCTTCATCCCAGCCTCTGCCCAGCATATGGTGTCAGATGGAAATGGGAATTGTGTGGGAGTCCAAGCTCAGGATCCTCCAAAAAATCTCAATATGACCTGACAATGTGTGCTCACAGACCAGAAAGCCAACCACATCTTGGGTTGCATCAAAAGAAGAGTGGTCAGCAGGTCAAGGGAGGTGATCCACTCTGGAATACTGTGTCCAACTCTAGAGCCCTCAACATAAGAAGGACATAGCCCTGTTGGAGCAGTCCAGAGGAGGGCCACAAAAACAATCAGGGGGCTGGAACACCTCTCCTACAGAAGGCAGACAGGGAGAATTGGGGTTGTTCAGCCTGGAGGAGAGAAGACTCTGGAAAGTCTTCTTATAGCAGATTTTCAATCCCTAAAGGGGGCTACAGGAAAGACGGGGAGGGACTCTTTATTAAGGAGTGTAATGATAGACAAGGGGTTCTGGTTTTAAACTGGAAGAAGGTAGATTTAGATTAGATATTAGGAAGAAATTCTTTACTGTGAAGGTGGTGAGACACTGGAACAGGTTGCCCTGGAA
Organism: Scolopax mira; assembly: GCA_004320125.1. NCBI lineage: Eukaryota > Metazoa > Chordata > Aves > Charadriiformes > Scolopacidae > Scolopax > Scolopax mira. The sequence goes on along the minus strand of BJBW01001245.1, from coordinate 82,575 downwards.
GTGTTCAAGGCCAGGCTGGATGAGCAACCTAGTTTACTGGAAGGTGTCCCTGCCCATGGCAGGGGGTTGGAACTAGATAATTTTTAAGGTCCCTTCCAATGCAAACCATTCTATGGTTTTATGATTCTATGAAATCAGGATGCCTTGAGACTGCATGGCAGAAATCAGTGCTGTGACAGAGCCTTGTGGTGTACGCAGCCCCTTTCCTCACAGGTGAAATTTTAGGTTCCTTCAAGTCCTATTGATTTCAGAGAGATTTTCTTCCCTTGTCTCCCTTTCCCACAATGCCCATCACAATCTGCTTGCACTTTCCTCCTGACAGTTTGGGATCTACCCTTGGTTCTACAGCTTTTTGAAGGTACATCTCCTCCCCTCACATGGGCCGGGGAAAGCAAGTTCAGGCAGCATGTGTCAAGCCACTCCAGCAGGTCAGGGACAGGTTTGACTGTCCAGCTCCAGAAACTCAGCGGGCTTTCCACTGCGTGGAGTCAACCAATGCAATTAGTGACCTTACATAGTTGTTTTGGGTTGTTTTTCTTTTGAAAAACTCAGTTTTTCTTGAAAAACTGAGAAGTAAAGAATGACTCTAAAAGAAGCATGTTTTGGAGGCACAGCACACAAAAAGTGGCCAAATTTGGACTGCTTTTATTTTGAAACAGTCATGACGGTGTTAATTCTGCCAATTTTTTCTTAACATCTTGAAGTAGTTCTGATTAAATAAGTCTTGCTCAAACTAATTTTCTTTCCTTCTACCTTCCACTACCTGTAAAGACAGCAAAAGTCAGACCAGTGTTAGGACACTGAACATCGAGTTCTGGCAATAGAGTAAAGATCCTATTCCCCCGCAGACAGTCTGGAAGCAAAGAAATATTGTTTGGCTATTGCTGAATCTCCTGTTCTCAAGGTGAGTGGATGCAGAGCAAGACTTACATTGGGATCAGAAGTGCAAATTAATGAAAAGAAAATTGAAAACGGACATTTGCAGTACCACTGGCAGAGAGAAATATGATTTTACCATGCAAGTCTGGGGGAAAAAACAGCGTGAGCACAAGAACTGGAAAAGAAATATCAGTGTGTGAATAAAAAGAAATCATTACTTTAGACCTAGAATCAAAGCCTGTGGTACCCTACATGGTAGATATAAAATAGGTATATATACCTACCTGGGGTAGGCATATAATAAATACCATTTGCATTACAAAAATTTCAGAGGGTGACCTCATGAGGTGTTCTTCTACAGTAGGGAAGATGAAGACAAAAATAATTTTCTGACTTTGAGATATATTACTAAGATCCAATTTTGGGGACCCCAACACAAGAAAGACATTGGCAAACTGGAGTGAGTTCAGTTGAGAGCCACTGAGATGGTTAAGGCAGGAGCACTTGTCCTTGAGAATGGGCTGAGGGAGCTGGGCTGGTTCAGTCAAGAGGAGGGATGGCTTTGGGAGGACCTTACAGCAGCCCCCAGCCAGTGCCCATGAGGAGGCTGTCAAGAATATAGAGAGTCAGGGTCTTCACAGCTGTGCCTGGTGGGTGGATGAGAGACTCTGTGCATAAGCTGAAGGAGGAGCAGGTTACCCAGTGGCTGTGCAGTCTCCATCTTGGTGGTGGGAGGTTCAACCCTGATTGGGCTTCCTCAAATCCAGTTTAACCTCAGAGCTGACCCTGCTCTAAGCAGGTTGGGACAGAGGCCTCCTGAGCTCCCTTCCAACGTGAATTTTCCTGTGATCCCATGATTTATTACATTTTTCCTAAACTATATGTTTGAGAGAGCAGATAATAGTTTTGCCTAATCTTTTTAAACTGTTTCCAGAAACAAATTTCACCTACCATGTCCAGCAAATTCCTTCCTCTCACTGCTGAAATTTGCTGATAAGTGTGCCATTTATTATGGTGTTTTTTATGATTTGGCATCACTTTCACAAAAACCATTCAGAAACCATTTCATATCATAGCGGGCAATCATACACAGTCCTTTCAAATGGAAACCACAGGTCATGATGAGCTGGGCTATTCTCTCATTTTTGTGAATGAGAAATGAAAATTTAAATAATCACCACCAAGTATTTTGTCTGCACTTCCAATTAAACTTCACTTCTGCTTTATTGAGTATAGCTTATTTGACTGTATTAAAGAGTTTTAAGCAAACTTTTCAAGACTAGTGGACAATTTATCACTGTAAGTATGGGCAAAAGTAATGATGCCAAGAAATGCTCCCAAAGAATTAAGCTGTTCTGAATAATATTTCAATACAATTGAAGCTGCTGTTTTCATGTCCCTGAAACAGCAAAACCAGAAATATTTGCAAGCTGTTTTGACATTCTTGAACACACCGTTAAGCAACAATAAAAGAGGTTGTCATAGCTGCTGTGTCATAACGGAATGAGTTTGTCTCTCTTCAAACCAGTAATGGCATTTTGCTAGTCAGAACATCAAGAAAAAATGTTAAAATCAGAGCCAATAAAAAATAATAACTCACAAGACAGTATAAATCATCTTTTGTTTTATCTTAGTTCTAGATTTATCCCCCTTTTTTTCAATCTTTTAATCAATCTTTGAAATAAAAAGCAGAGAAGTGGAATGTAAATGAACCAAGATTAGTCACATAGCTAAAAGAAAATGACTGTAGCCATTTTTTCTCTGTCTTGTGCAACTTATCAAGAGAAAGCTGGTACAGCAAGATATTCTGTCAGTACTTTAAAAGTGAATTTGCATCCTGTACATTACCTGCCTTTGTTTGCAGACCCCAGCAGAAGCACCTCACATGCATTGGCCACTATGGCTTAAATTGCAAGTACCTTGTGTCCCCTTCTCTTTATGGATTATGCATATGTAGAAATTAAGTACTCAGAAATAAAATATAAACATGTAGCAGATTTTGATTAGATTATTGATGCAATGTTGTTTAGCACTGGATTTCTCACTAGAATTTGCTAAACAGTAAATTGTATTATATAAAAAGTTAATCCCAAGAACAAGATTATGTCTGATATTAATAAGCAGTGATACAGAAGCAGCTAAAAATATGCATCTTGCATCTTTAACTACACATATCTTCATCACTAAGCTTCTTTTTTCACTGTCATGATTTCTGTTATCATAATTCTGTAACCAACGTGGAATGAAATTGTTTTGCAGAAGTTACTGTATACTGAAGTAATACCCTTCTGGTATTATAATATCTTCTCCTCATAATATCTATTCAATAATGTTAGAAGTTTATCAGCAGCAGCACATCTACAAGCACAACTGTTGCTACAGAGACATCTGGCAGACAGGGCAGGAAAAGGTGCAAGATTTATCTGTGGGGGTATATCAGAAGACAGGTTCTAATACTTTATATATAAAGCAAGTGAGAAAATCCTAGCTTATAAATTGAGTTTGAGGTACTACGCTTTTAAAGCTATTAGTTATGTATAATATACAATGTAAGCATCCTCAGAGTTGTACAAACACAGAAGAAATTGTCTCACCCCTTCCAGCTTGTGGATGGATCATAAGAAGCAGTGAGCAGAAACGTTCTTTGAATTCAATTAGCATGTTGATGCAGTGAGAATTCTCATGAATATGCCCTCAAATGGGCCTTGACTGTCATTTATCACAATACAGAGAACAGACAAGCCTAGCATGAAATTCTTCAAAACACACTCTCTTTGCTTTCATCCAGTACTGCATAAGATCTGCAGCATTTACAGCACTGAGGATTAAATTATTCAACAGGCGGCATTTTGGCCAAAACTGAGGAGAGAAGCAGGGACCACAAAAGCTGAGAGCATGGGTGAGTGCTCTGAGCGAGAGGCAGGCAATGATTGCAGGTACAACGGCTTGAGGCTTAGCACTTGGAGGCAGTGTCACAGCCTCTTGAGAAAATGTCAACAAGTACAAGATTTCCTAACTTCATCTTATGTTTCCAAGTATCTATGCCACAGAGCACAACATTTGTGGACAAATATCAGCTACTTACACTTCCCTCCCAAGTTCCTTTCTTTTCCTGGACTCACTGCAGTGATGTTACAGATTCTTTCTCCTTTAGTCTTTCACCCTTTGGGCATTAAAGGTGTTATAAAAAATATGCAACTACCTAATATTTATCCTCATTTGATTTTCCTGTATTTCCCCACTTTACTTTCTATTTTATCTCTGCACTGAACATGCCACAACTATTGAAGAATTTATTGCAATGACTGAGAAATTCTTTCTCTGGTCACAACTTCAAAAATATGATCAAGCTGTAAGGATGGCAGAGTCTGAGCACAAGAAGGAAAGGGCTGAGGAGAAAAATGCCTGTTACGGCTTGTTTCTAAAGACCACCACCGACTGCAACTTCACACTTTGCTCAGGCAATCTGTCACAACACTTCACAATCCTTCCCGTTAAAAAGTTTACACCAATGTGAAGCCAGAGTCTTTCTTGCTGTGATTTAGGCTGACCACTTCTTGCCCTGTTCGTGGGAGATATTACCTTACTCTTTGGAACTAACTTTTACATACTTGTAAGACCATTAACCTATGTCCACACTCAGACTTCGGTTAAAGAATCCCAGGTAAGTTCATCCTCCCCTCATACATCTTTGTTTCTAGCCCTATGATAAATCCCTGCTGCTCTGAATTTCCTCCAGTTATCTATATATTTCTTCCAAGGTGGTGCCCCACACCAAGGTGGTGTCCCTTGCTGAACAGAGAACCTGGATTATTATATTTTGGATATGTTCAAAATGTATGCATCTCAGAATCAGGTTTTGCCTTCTTCCCAACATCATGACAATTTTGGGTCGTGTTCATTTGAAACCTCTATTCTGTTTTTAAAGATCAGTTTTAAAGATCACCTATCCATCTGTTCCTATCCCAGATTCCTGTGGTTGGTTGCTCCTGGTGATGATCTACACTGATTGCATTGGATTTCAGACCATCATTTTGATGACTTGATATGATTCTTACACTGAAAGTCTTTTAAGGGATCAGTTTTAACAAAGTCTATCCAGTTCTCATTTCTTTTAATCCTTTGCCAAAAGTGGTACTTCTGCTGTTTTTACACCAGGTTAATTTGTAAAGAAAAAAAACTAAAAAAATCCAGCCTCTAAACAGGCATATGCTGGACTTTAACAGCCATAAGCATATGCTGGACTTTAACAACAGTGAAAATATATCTTCAGCCTTACCTAACTGCAGTCATCCTTATCTTCAGTGGTTTCTAATCTCTCACTTTCATCAGGTTCAAGCTCTTTCTCTTCCCCCTTTTTTAAAATGGGTTTGTCAGTGCTGGGATCAGTCTGGTGAAGAAGGGGAAGGGCACAGTTAAAACAGAGGTCACCTTAGAGGTTAGAGAGATACAAGAGGTAAAAAAGGTATTTCTGGTCTTCTCTCCCTGCAAGGAAAGTTAAAATTAAGCTCACAGTCTTTGTCTAAATTTAAGGTCAGTTGAATACCACGGGTGTCCATGTATGGTTCAGGTCTTCCAACCATTCAAGCCAAAGGGGTTGCTGGAGCACAATAAGGTTCTGGCCCAGAAGCCTGAATCTTTTCCCAATAGAAACAGAAGAAAAGAGGAGAAAAGTATCATAGCTACATGTAGCCAAGGCATGTCTGAGATGTGCACACAAACTAAGGCAGGTGAGTACCACCACCCAGACCCACAGCTTGGGTCTGGCAACGAGGGAAGCAATAAGAGAAAACGTCTCCCTCTTCCTGTTAGTACACTGGATTATTTATATTTTTAACCTCTTCATCAAACAGGTCTCTACAAACTTCCACCTAAAAGGCAATCAGTAACCCTATGCTGCCTTCACTCTGCTATCCACATAATATAGCTTCAGATTGAAAGACCCAAAAAATTCTTAATTAGGTCCACTAAAAAGCTGAGGCAGGAAGAAGGCTCCTCAAAAACTGGTTTTGCATTAATACCGACATTAATGAATCTAGTACAGTTTCAGGCACCGGAAAGTTTTTTAACTGACAGAAGCAAATTGAAGGAAAATTTGATAAATGCTGTAGGCAGGTGCCAAAATAGTTTTAAATGCAACTTGCAATGGACTTCCTGAAAGGGATTATTTAGTAGAAAAAGAGGCAAGATTTTATCCCTGCCTTTTTTTATGGTCCTGTTCTAAAGGTTTCCATAAAAATACTATAATCTACTTCTTCAGGCCTGAGAAAGGCTTTTATATATGCACTGTCTGACTTTCAGAGGCCTTTTAAATATTTTGGCAATTTGAGCCATCATCACAGATTGGAAGTCTGTTGAAAAGATACCTTAGAGACTTTTGGCTTTACTTTGCATTCTTACAGAAAGAAACCATTCTGAAGAAAGAAGGGGAAAGAAAATAAAAAGAAATAAGAACTTTACTGTCCTGCTGAGAGTCACTTTACCTATTTTTCCCCTGACCAGGCATTCTATTGGAAAAGCATTGCAATGGATACTCAGACTCAAATGATATCTCTTGAGCAGCAAAGGGATTTGGGCGTTCTCTTGTCAAAATCTTGCTTTTTTTTCTTTTACCACTTTCTGATAATATCATTATAGAATAGTCCCTTGCTCTGAACAATTGGACACCCAAAGATCCATGTCGGGCTTTCTTGTTGAGTTGAGATCATTCTGCTGGGGGAACAAAGAGTTGATGCTATGTTTACTGCTGATTGAAATGTGGATTGATCCAGAGATCAACTTCTTCCAGCTCCAGAGCCATCTTGGGGAAGTCTGTGCAGCCTTATGGTGTGATACTATGGTGTGATACACCTCTACACCACCATCACCTCCATAGGGAAAAGAGTAACTCCTTGATTTCTTACCTGAAGGTGCTGCATAACTTGCCTCTAAAACACTAGCAACATTTGGGTTTTGGCTTCATTTTCTGCCTAATTTACTTTCTGATATTACCCTGGGATGTGTGTCAGCATTACTCCTCGCTCCGTTCCACTCACTGATATCAGACTGCTTCCCCCTAGGACAGAGACTCTTCAAGTTTTGGAAGGCCACCAACTCGGACTTCAGCTAAGTATAGTAGAATGGCTACTTGGAAAAGCAATACAGTGCACCAACTTTTTAAAAGTCTTCTGTGGTCCACAGAAGTTGAGAGAGTCGAGAAGCTTCCAGTTTCCTAGGTCATGCTATGGGACCATCCTCAGGAAGAATAACATTGCCCACAAGAATTGTATAATTCTTCATATCTGTAAGATCTTAATTTCTTTATATTGGTGAGGATCAATAGTATGAGAGATGGAGGAGCTGAGAGTGCCAAGATTTTAAGTGATTTGCTCAGGATCACAGAAGTCTGGAAAAGTCAGGATTTTCCCCTTGGTCTAATAGTTGTGCTCCATACATGTGCCTCCTACCTGCTATTTAATACCCTAGAGAACAAGCCTGCCCCAAATCTGCTGATTTTGATGGAATATTCTTCTATTAACACCAGCAGGTATTGGATAAGACCCAGGGTGGGAGTGGAAACAAGACTTCTATGAAGTAAAAAAAAAGCAGAAAGTCAAAGAATTCAGGAAAGCAATATTTTGGAATGAAATATGAAATGACTGAAATGTCAGTCAAGAAAGAGAAAAGCAAACATGAAGAGAGGTCATGAAGTTAATCAAAGAATTACAAAATGACTGAATCCTGAGAAGTAAAAAAAAATAACGAGGACAGTTCTAGACTTAAATACATTAAAACAGTTAATTAAGAAACTTAGTTAAAGGTTATGAATTATGTTCTCCAGTGCTGGTGGGGAGAGACCCTGATTTTCCCCAGATCAGCCAACGTGCCAGGCTTGCCATCTGTCCAGTAAGAAAGAACTTCAAAGCCCAATACAATCTATTACTATTTGTAAATGATTTGGGATGTTTTTGTTTTAATTCTATGACCTTCTTTTGGAAACTGGCTTGAGTTTTACAAAATATGTAGATCTCTATTTTGCTGACTTTTATATGGAAAACTCAGGCAGCTGCATCCCAGTATTTGGCATCTCCACCTCTTTCCCTCAGCTACACTTCAGTGGTTTGGCTCACACAGACGCAAGTCAGCCAGACGAGGGACATGCTCGATGGAGCCCTGTGCTGGAGTTAGTTTTCATGCTGACTGCAGGAAAGGACTTCCCAACTGCACCCAAGTGTTTGCACAGAAGCAAAACCACTGATGGCTAATTCTCCCCATTGCCCTTCTTTTTGTCCTCCCTTATTTTTAATCTCCTTTTCCTCACTTTCTTCCTCCTCCTTCCTCTAGCCTCAAATAGCTCATCCTTTTGTTTTCAAAAAAGCTTGTCTCTACCTCTGATGCAGAGATCTCCTTGTTAATGTGGGTGACCATGGTGTTAAGCTCCCCAGGCTGGGCTAATTCCCAGTGTATTGGCTTCAGTCCTCACGCTGAAATTGGGCACAGGAACAGTACTGGCTTCACTGGGAGCAGCATTAAATCCACAGGACAGCTATAGAGGATTTCCATATCTAAATTTTTTCCAGCAGCTTTGAAACTTACAGTGAGATTTGGATAACCAAATCATTCACAGTAAGATATAATAATACTTTATCCATTCTTCCCCCATGAAACTACTTAATAAAAGTACTTTGAGGAAAGTATCCATTTGGTTAAAGTTAAAATCTGAAAAGAAGAAAGAACAAAACAGGTTGTGAAAAATCTTGGTTAATTTGAAACCTGCAACATGGGAACCTTAAAATCACTGGTCTTCAAAGCAGAGTATTCTGGGCTTTGGAAATCATATGGGGGAAAAGTAGAAATTAATATAATTAAAAAGAAAAATATTTCTCCTGATAACTGTGTGCTAAAGAAGCAATGTCAAACATGGTGTATTTCTGTTTTTGCTGTTGGGACTGTTAAAAATTGGCAGTTATAAAACAGGATACTTTAAATCAAGTTAAATTTTAAGTAAATACGACCATCAAAGTTCTGCTACTTGAAATGTAGGTTCTTTAATTTCACAGAAAGATTTCTCTTGTGTGGAATCAAGCCCTGATATGTTTTAAGCTATCAAAATACTCAAACCACCACTTATTTTGTGTGAGAAAAAAAGCATATTTTTACTTGGAGCAAAAACTCCCAATGTTTCTGGGCCCTACTCAACGCAGAATCAAAAACTGACCTAACAGAACAGAACTAAGACAGTGATCACATAATTGCATAACATTATCATACAAAAATTCCCTGAATAAATGAGTATTTATGGAAAATTCTATTTACTTTTACTGAAATTCATGGGCAGCCGGGTCACTACCACTTCCAGGGCAGTGAAAATCCTCAGGTGGATCAAGTTTTGAATCACTGTGTACATTTAAAGCAAATAACACAACAGCAATGTCCTAACCCATTCTGCTGGATTTGGGGAGATAAAGACTACAAATCTATATTCTCCAGTATCTCTTTTTATCTCCAAGAGCAATTTGGTGATGAAACGAGGTGTCTTTACTGAACAAAAGGCATCTTTGTAGTATAGTGACCTGCTGAAATCTAGAGAGACATTTTGAGGCCTTGCTTGCACTGCTTTCACCCCTGACTGTTTCATCTCCTCTAATTGTTTTTTTTAATATATTCAAAGCCTGCTTTCTAGGCACTACAGAAGAAGAAACCTAAAAAGGACTACATTCATCAAAATCAGATATGAGAAAAATCTCCCCAAGGAGATCAAGTGGTGCTATGGCAGGTTAGTACTTCAGCTAGTGGCTTGCTGATATTAAGCTGTGGATCTTTGAAGCCTAGTGGACCTTGTCAACTTTCCACTAATACCACGGTATAGAAACATCTGGGTGAAATAGCACTGAGCTTACTCACTATGAAAACACACAGATGAGCACTCACATCCCCTCTTTCTTGTGTCCATGGCTGAAAGTTGAGCTGAAATGTGAAACAAATTAAGCAAGCTGCTGGTTTTGAACTGGGGAGCTGTTTTTCACTCTTCTGCAAGAAAAAAACAGGGGTTGACGATGACCTGTCTCTCCATTCATATTTAACATGATCATAAATGGTTTAATATCTTGTTTTTAAGGATGTTAATACTTTGTATTAAATAAACACTAGTACACAGAGAATGAGAGGAGCTTCTCTCCCTTCTTTTATTATGTCATAACTTGAATGTTCCTGAATAATCACTGCCTCACAGTATTAGGGAGACTACAGAGTTTTTACTGCGACAGAGTTTTTACTGTATATTTAGCTCCTTCATCTGTCTCCCACTCCTTTGCTCCCTGTTCTCTGTTCTGACATGGCTACTCATGATAGTGTTTATAGTAAAGGTATCTGTGATATCGTTAGCTGTTCCATGGATGCTGAACTAGACGCTTGTCTACATTACAAAATAATATATTCCTTCATAATCATTCTAATTAGCTAAGCAAGACCATCAGACATGACCAAAACTTAGTTTTGAATTACATCTGCTAATCATACATGAGGCATTTAATGCCTTTATTTTTCTGTTAAACGTTAATAGCATTAAAATGACTGCATACTTTTCTTCCAAATTGCTGCTCCATTATACCTTTTTATAAGTAATCTGTTTAATTGCTGGTAGAATCCTTATTTACTAAAGAAGACATTTTAGTTATTAATTGGCTTATTAATTTTTAAATATAAAATTTACACAATCTCAGCTACTAATTTTTATATAACCTGGCACTATCTTTCCAGTTATTCCCTGGAACTAGTGCTATCTCTTCAGTTTTAGAGCCTGTCTTGACCGGTTTTGACAAACGTGGTTTTGAGAAAAACTATGGTCCTCTTAAAATGCTGCCAGTTTCCTTCTGTTCACAGGAAAGTTTTTAAAGGTTTAATTTAGACTTTACATTAAAATGTATCAGCCTTACATGTATATAGAATGTCCTGCATTATGTTAACAAGAGATGCAATCAAATTACTCACATGAAAATATTTTAAGCCACAAAAACTGAATCAGAGTAGAAAAGCAAGAAATCATGGTAAACAGGGAAGAGGGCATATAGTTTTATCAAAAAGAGGAAAAGAAAATAGATCATCTACTCAACAAAACATTTGTTTAAAACAGATTGATACTGCTGAGATAATGTTTGCATGAATAATATTTGAACGGTGCAGGACACACGTTTTTATCTTACACTTTGAAACATGGAGTGATGAATACATCAGTTTAAGAATATCCTGCAGAAAAGATTTAGCATGATCATAGACACTATAACTTCTGCTTTCAGCTTCTATTAATGTCCATACATTCTTATGATGAAATAAGCTTGTTAATTTTATTTAGGTCCAAAGGTGTCAGGATAAGGGATTGTGTCTTTTTCTGTATCTGTATTGTGCCTGACATATGGTATTCTAGGAATCTACAGTAACATGTATTAGAAAAAATATAATACAGTTATTAATTAATTATCACATGTACCATACCAATGAATTACTTTTGCCAAGCACTAAGTTTTAAAATTTACTTTACTGAACTTGCTAAGATGCCGGTATTCGTCTACAATTTTGTCATGACTATTTTTGGAGATAAAGTTTGAATGCCGCAACACTGATTAAAAAGTTGCATTATTGAAATAATATATGCCTCTCTTTCTGCTTGTATAGCTTTCTTTTGCTTTATCCTGGTTTGTCCCTGACCTCCTTTTATTTCTGTTTCCAGCTTATAAAAATTTTCCTCTCCTCTTGGCAAGAGGAACAACCTTGCGGCCTAGAGACTTTAAAGCACATTGCTGTAGCCATGGATTTCACATACCCAGCCTGCTGTCTGCGCAGCACTGCAGCTGAAAAGCTATACTGGAGCAAATATTTCTGGAAATTTTTATGAGCTAAAAGAACTTCACAGCCATTTCTAATTGCCTGGCGCCGGTTCTGAAGGATGAAGGGGTGTCAGTAGGCAGGACACCCCGACGGCCCTAACACCTGCACGAGCTGCTGCAGAGATTAAAGAGCAGAGCAATGAAACGAAAGGAAGTGGGTCAGAGCCCTCCTCTGCTTTGCTTTACTGTCCTTCCTCCCTTCCTCTCCCCCCCGGCCTCCTTGGTTTTTGTAGACTGCCCTACAGGAAAATCCAATTGTGATGGCAAGCAGCCTGGAAAAAAGGTGCTTTTCTTTTCATTAAACAAACAAGGGAACGTGGATTTGTTGACCAAATGTTTCAGTTGTCCTCCCCAGGTTTCTTAACTCCTGTTCAGCTGTGCTCACAGCATGCCAGTGCTGTGCTACAGCAATTAATTACACAGCTACGCTTGCTCCACGTAAAGACTTCACGTATTGAAGCCCAAGTATAAGTGGTGAGTGTACTCTGCTCCCCACTGCACCCAAATACAGTTCCCTCTTGTCACCGTCTCTCACTTTTCACCCTTGCAACTGCTGTGATATTTTGACTTTCATCTAGATTTATGTTTGTTGAAGAACCATCATTCACCAAAGTCAATAGCTATTAAGGACAAATAGTATCATCCATTATTGGATCTAAAGTTCCACACTTTGGTAAGAGCAAGGAAGCCTACATTGGGATCATTGCAGTGATATCTACATCCCTACAGATCGAGTTCTGAATCACTATTTCATTGTGGCAGGGGATGGTACAGAAAGCAGCTGCCGGCAGTCTGGTTTGATATATAAGGTATGATTTTCCATTCTCGGATCTTGCGACACCATCTACACTTTAGAACCCCTAATTTTTTCCAACGAAACTGCCACAGGATGTCCAGTATAGTGCTTGTCATGGATCTAAGATCTTCAACCCAATCTCCCATATTACAGATGTATGAAGTCATCAAATTACTGTCTTGTTAATATTTATTGGGAGATTTCCTTCTTTTTTTCTTAGCAATCTAGATTTATTCATAATCTCAGTCACTGAAATTCACAACAGGACTCCTGTTCTGCAGTTTCTAAGCATTGTTTGTACTCACCATAAAAGATCTAGCTGCTTTGTACACTACATTAATAGTCTTGAGACTTTTTCAATGTGTCAGTAAGACAGGATTGTAGGGCAGGTGCCCGCAAATTTGAAAGTGTATGAATACTAATGCAGGGTGCTCCAGCTTTCTGTAGATTTTCTTGTCAATACTTCACACAATTGTTCAAAAATTGTGAAAGTGACATGTCAGTAATGAAAATCAATGCATGGCATTTTCCACAATATCAGGAATGGTTTTCAATCTACTTCCTCAGCTGTGCGGACTCGCAGGAGATAATAGCTGGTAACACTTCCAGCACATCACAAAATTTGCCTCCATATGCATTAATAATTTAGAAAACTTCAGATTTGTATTTGCTTAACATTTGTGATTATTTATAGCTATCTGTTAACAAACTCATCATGGGATGATGCTCGATTTCAGAAGTGTTATATCTTACTCCACATACCTCTGCAAACATGTTGAGGCTGTAGCATTCCAAATCAGACAAGTTTGTGTGTCTAGCACTTTGTCTGTTAGGATACCATTTTCTTTCAAAGCTAGAAGTTGCTATATTCTCACAAGACCCAGTGTTATGTGCCAGAGCTCAGGTGGCTACCACATGTACAGTCCATTCCCCTTGGTAAAATTTGAAGTTCATTGCCCTGGAGCTTCTTGTCTCACAACCTCTAGAACTGAACTTATAACATGACCAGTTGGGCTGGAATTTTCCCCTGGTAGCTACACCATCCTCTCTGCCACCACTCCCCAGCTGCATGAGCCATAGTGGTGTGTGGTAGATACTATAAGAGTGAGCCCTGTCCAGGAATGGAGATTCCCTTCTTCTATGAGGGAAGGCCACTTCTCTTCCAGGACCTCCTGCATCCCTACCAAATCTCTTCTTTGAAGATAAGACTAAATAGTAATCCTAAACTTTACCCATAGAATTCTGGATCTTTTGTCCATTCCTCAAAGTTGGGAATATTTACAGGGCACATGAACGACCTGCTGTCCTTGAATATTTGCACTGAACTTATTTCAAATTTAAAACCATATGTACCAGCAAGCACATGTGTCCTAAGGAAAAAGCATGTGAGGAAAAAAAAAGCTGTTTAAATTCATATCCAGCTTCCATTTCCACAAAAGGGAAAACAGAGGGAGTCTGTCCTGGAAGTTTTTAGAGGGATCAAAGAAAGGAAAATGGGAAAAGGGAATGCACTGTGTTAAAGCACTTCCTATAAACAAGCCCCTGACTTTCATTTAGAAAAAATGGCATATTGGTTTGAATAGAATTTTTCTGCTCAATGGATTTCAGTAGGAAAACCTGGATAGAATTTAGAGAAACGCAGGAAAAAAAGCCTGAATGGATTGTTTACAAGGGATATTTAAAGTATTAAATTATTTCAGCTTGGCTAAACAATGACACAATAACATTTTCAGTCCACAAGTATTTTTAAACTTTATTTTTAAATACTGTTTTTACAATGAGGCAGCTTGTAAGTGAAGTGAATATGTGGACCACTCCTTTTAATACAGTGTCTCCCTGGCAACCAGACCAGCAAAAACAGAAAAAAGGAGATTAGATGACCAATTGTTTCTTCCATCTTGCATGTCTTCGATTTCTTTGCTGGATGCTGATAAAGTGCTCGGACTCTGTGACTCCTCTGGGTGGGGGAAGCTCAATTCAGTATGTTTCCTTTGGCAAGAATCAGTACATGCAGTTAGATGGTATGCAGTGCTGATATCATATGGCTCTCTAAAGGAGAAAAAATCTCTTTGTAGTGCCAGAAGTAAAGGCTTGGCTATCACAAGAAGACCGAAATTTCAGTATTTCATTATGAGTATTCTGAAGCCCTAACTTACGGAAACATCAAGGAGATTTTGGGAAGATCAGAGAATTGGTTCAGGAACTATGGCTGGAAACAGTTCCCTGGAAAGGCATCCAGCGTGCCAGCCCAAAATGTGTTACTTGCAGGCAATGCAGAACTCAGAACAGATGATAAAAAATGCAGACATATTAACAAGCAAGATAAATGATGGATGCTTATATCTGAACTGAAATGTACTGTCTCCAAAATTATTCCAGATAGAAGAAAGGAATGCCTCATGCCAGGTATGTCCCTAGACAACCTTCTTTATACATACTCGGTGTCCTTACCCTTTTGCTCCGTGCCAGGCTGGCTGCCACCCACTCTTGAGGCCCCTCACAGCATGCAGCTGCCACACAGTGGGTCAGGCAGCTTGCTATGGGGCATCCCTCCGTAGGGAACCTATTAGTACTCTTGTACTTCTCTGCTTTCACTGGCTAGTCATTTGCTCTAGGAGCAACAGACAGTTTTAACCTTAAAAACCATAAGTGGTAATAATTACCTCTGAGAAGGCCTCTACACCTGTGGCACAAAGCAATGACAGAGATTATATAAAGTCCTTATGTGAAGAGGGTCTAATTTAATTGCGTTTCATTTATTTCCTTGTCTCGTATTCTCAAGAGTTTACAGTTTCTACTTCAGAGTTGTCCCAGTTCAAAACCTCTGGAACTGCTCATTCCCAGGACACACTGTCAGTTTTTGTTTATTCTCCCAAGTCTTTTTCTTTTTCAGTTATGGCTACAAAAGAATATGACAAAAGCATATTGGAAAATGAAATGAAAACTATAAAATATGTTTTCACTACTTATGGACAGATTATTCAGCACTTGGCAGAGTCCAATGAGGATATGGGAAACAGGCACAAAGGACAGCCCTAAATCATGCCATTTGGTAACACACTTACTTGGCAAGGTCAGGAACTGTCAATTAGCTGAATTAGGATCTCATTAGCCATACCCCTTTCTCCAGACATGTTCTGAAAAACAGCTACTCTTTAGAGAGGAAAAAACTTTAGAGAGGAAAGCCCACTCTGCTGAACTAACATTCTGATTGCAGAACACCCATTTTACCATCATTAGGTTCTTCAAATCTCCAGCCCCTTCCTGCTGTCACTCACACAGGTATTCTTATTTTCAAAAGCAACCAGAGGGGCAGCCACGTAAGAGCTGTTTCATCCAGGAAGAGCCAAAAACGCCCATACCTTGCACATGACATGTTCATGTGCTTCTTACTGAAGCTCTCGAAGTAAAGATTAGGTGATATGTTTCTCAAAGACCTTATTGGCTTTCTGCACCAAAATGAGTCTCACTGAATAAAGAGAATAAAGAAAGGAAAATTTTCCCAATTCTGTTTATCCATTATCATTAAATATAATAAAATGGATCCAAATTACATTCTCAGTCACGTCAATCTGGTAATTTCAGATAGAAAGCACAATTATACATTTAGGGTCAATAATTTTTAAAATTGAGAGAAATAAGCAAATAAAGTCCTTTGAGAGCAAATTTTAATGGCCTTTTCCTGACACCAATGTCATACCTTTGCTTTCCAATGTAGCAGAAATCAGCACTACAGAAAAGTGAGTTACTGAATTACTACACGTACTGCTGCCCTGAGCGGGAGCGGGCATCCATACCACAGTATGCAGCACCTACCCCCAAATTCCTTGTATAAAAACATCATTTTGGTGAGCTGCAGCACAGTCCTTGTGTGACTTCAAGCACTTTGTTCAGCCATTAAAAGCCAGTTAGTGTGTACAAGGAGTTTCTGCTCTAAAGAATGACAGCCCTGAGCAGCGAGGACGTGAGTTGTTCCTACCCTGCTGTTTGCACTCTTCGTAGCAGTATGGGTACCATCTTTGTGCTTCTTGGCTCTCTTTTCTAAGCATCACAGCCCTCAAGAAACCACAGCAAACACTTGCACCTGCACTCTTCTGACTACAAAGAACAAACACTCTCACTGTTCACTATAGTTTTTTAGATATTAGAACCAATTATAAATAAGAAAATAAACGTAGCGGCTTTCTTAGAAATCCAAAATTCCTCTTATGGTCCCCAAAATAACAAAGCCATATGTAGTAACTCCACCTGGTCACTTGGGCTAAGTATTCCCAGCAGGCTCTATAGCTGAAATAGCTCTGGAGGAAAGAAACCAATGGATTTTTTTTGGTGGAACATGCAGATTGGAATAAACCAGAACATTTTGTGAAATTCTTTTGAGCACATAGAATTGTGTGAGTCAAAAGTAATGAAGCAACTCCCCATAATTCTGACATTTTCTAAGTGGTGTTTCAATTTTAAATGAAATGCTATTTCATTGCAAAATTTTCTTCAATTGTACGCAAAAATATTTCTTAAGAAAACTATCATTTTTCCCATATATCTAATTTGACAAAACTGGTTTTTTTGAAGAGGCATGAGACATATCTCAAAAAAATGTAATCCAAATCACTGTCACTCGCACAACTCTTAAGTAGGTAACTCAACTCTTCTATAGGTAAAAGGATAATTCATTTTTAGTCTCAACTCAAAACCACAATCATGGTTAAGTCTGAGGGATTGATTCTGATAATGTTGCCATAATTACACCTTATATCCTACTTAAAATAGTGATACAGTTAATAGTGTTTATCACTGAACAAATCAGCTGCTTTCCTGGAATATCCATCTTTCAGCTGACACAGAATGTCTTTTGAAGAGAGAAATCATTGGGTTCAGACCATGCTGGTAGGAAAAATTCACTGGCCTGGTCTACTCAGCACGCCAGATCTTACTGATCTCCAGTGGCATATCTGCATCATCCCTATCATGACATACCCAACAGGATTACCAGTAAACTATCTCAGCATGAACAGATCTTTTCAGAAACAGATTGTCTTACTCACAGTGAACTTTGACAGTTTTCAAGTAGACTAGCCTTTTTTGGTTCAGATCTATTTTCTTTCTCAGAAAATTCCCAGTGGGGTACTCAGGGTATCTTCTGGGTGTTGATGCTGTCCACTTGGTCCTGCTGAAAAGGACATACCCATCAAAATATAGAATCTCTTCTAAGAACACAGTTCTGATGCCTGATGGGAACAGGCATCCTACTATGAATAGAAACACTGAGTCTCACTCCAAAGCTGTTGGGACCATTCACGAATTTGAATAGATCTTCATAGGAAACAATCTTCTCAATAGCTCGATGAGAAAAAACGCTGTCATCAAAGTACTGTCATTAGCATCTGAGTGTCATAGCTGTAGTTCAGGTGGCATTTTCAAAGTTAATTATATCATTCATCAGTATTCAAGCCCTAAATGTTGAGGAGGAACTCAAAAGCCCAGTTAAATGTTCAGGTCTGGATTAGGTCTTCTTGTAGCATGTAAGGAAATCAAGGAGGTAGAAGGCTAAAACCTCATGAAGTCAAACAGCAAGTTCCAAACTTCACAGTACTTACATAGACTAGTCATATAAGCAGAGGAAACAGTAGGAGAGTTCACTCGAATCTCAGAAAGAGCTCTTCTGAACCACAGTGACTGTGGTACATATCGAACTCAACAGAGCATGTTGAGTCAGGGAAGGTTGATTTGAATGGCTCAGGCTAGGTAAGAATGACCATCAGGATGACCCTAAATATTAGTTTAGGTTCACAGACATCCCAGACAATTCACACCTCAGAAATCTTCTTCCAGCATCTCTACCAGCTCAGATAGATAGGAGTGGGTTAGTTACAGCCATTTCAGCTGTAGCTGGAGAACCTCTTATGCTGCTCCCATACTTCGAGGGAGGAACTGATGCAGTTTGTTGTTACCAAGTCTGATGGCTTACTATGGCTATGTCCATGTAAATGAAAAGCTGACAACAGCACTGATATTATTAATTTACTGGGGTGTTCATATAATTTTTGTTTGTTCCATATTTAAATCATGTGCAACATTAACAGCTCCAAAAGATGTTAGGAGTTTACAGCTGTCATCTAGACTAAGGGCTAGCAAAAAATCCAAAATGACAATATCTATTTAAGAAAAGTATTGTGATTTGTAAGGTAGACTACCAGAGTGAGCATAAATTTATGAGGCAGTTCAGGGCAAGGGATGAATCATCCACCTTACACTTGTATCAGTAAAAAATGGCAAGACAAAAGAGCAGAAAGAGAAGGATGTGGCATTTATTATAATTTTATTTTCTAAAAATTGCATCACTTGTTATACACAAAGTATGGAAGAGAATTCTGTGGGGCTGCTTGTTGTGAAGCAGTGGCCTTCACAGAAGGCTGGAGAGGAGGTTGGCTTTAAACAGAGGGATCTTACAAAGAATGTGTGATTTTTTGTAATGCTTGCTGCATACCTAGACAGCTCTGGATAGGAACTGGATTAACAACTAGAAATCTACGAGGCGCTTTGATGGTAAAACACCCACCTAGTGGTGTAGAAGTACACCTGATGGGTAAAAGTGACACATTTAGGGTTACTAGCTCTATGAAGGTAAAGGTCTGAATAAAAATCATGCCCAGATCACCATACCAGAGATTTAACCCAAGACTTAAGGGATCCAGAGTGAGAAATCTTCAAAGGCTGAAACCACAAAGGCTGATATTGGTCCATGTATGAACCCATAACAGCTGCTGCTGCTCCTGCCTGTTGGTATACACTCTCTGCAGTTAAATACAAAGCTGCAACCCTTCTAGAAAGAAAAGGTATCTAGAAAGAAAAGATATCTAGAAAGCAGTTTCCGTCTTGACATTGCTTAAGTGCAGCATGAGGCACATTATTTGGCTTCCTCAAGAATTTGTAGCAATTTGAAGTTGAATTTTAAAGATATAGTTAGAGAACAGTCAGTGTTTGTTCTCTTCCACAGCCCCTAGTTAGCCTTTTAAATACCTACACAGGTTATGTCCCTAATTGTCATAAATCACAAATTACTGTTTTCCTCTTACTGGGTACCATAAAATCCCTTTCTTGCCTGCAACCCCAGTGCAGGAAAACCCTTAAGTATATTCTTAATCTTGGGACCCTTTTGCTGGACTCTGTTCCTGACCTCACACCTCTCAACACTGTTCTCTGACTATCTTCCTGCAGAGTGAAGAACAGAGGCTAATTTCTTTACATATTAGGAGGAATTAATCTTTGCAACAGCTAGAGCCAAGGTGGTGGCCCAAATATTAATTCACTTAAATATGGTTCTTTTAAAAAAGCAAACACAGAGGAACAAAAATATTTATTTGTACCTACTAATTTTATATCATGAATAAATGCTATTCATTGTCAGTGAAGCCAGCAAGAAACCCCCTCCACCTGATCATTATTTTATTCTGTGAGAACTAACAAAGAGTACTTTCATGCAATAAGAAAAGTATGTCACCCTTGAAACGTTGTAAAACAAGAACCGGTAAAAAGATTCACTGTTAGGAAGATGAAGCAGCATCCTAGAACTGGTAGTTCCAATGGTTACCAAACGATACATGCTTTGGAGGGAGGGAAATGTCCGGGCAAAGGTATTTGACCCCATTGTACTAAACTGCAGCATCACCTGATTTTAATAACTGGTATTTTATAAACAAACAGGGACTTAATACATTTATTAAGTGCATGTAAACCAGCTGGTTTTTTTCCAAATTAAGTACACTGGTAAATATTCTTTTCATTTCTTTGATTCTCTCTGCAGCTTTGCGTCATGAAACCTTTTTTATAGACCTGAAGATATTTTAAAGTGGTATGAAGTAATCTCATTGAAAGGGAAAGTAACTTTCAGTGGCTGTGAACAATTATTGGCACTGAGAACCTCATCAGATTCACATATGGAGAGACAGGCAAAACTAAATCTCATATGTGCTCCTCTGGTTTACAGTCCTGCTTCTGGGAAAACTACAGGATCAGCCTTCCTTCTCTTTGACAAATCTTTACACCGGGCCAAGACCATTGGTCATTCTGCTCACAAGCAAAGTACTGCAAAAAATGGCTTTGTGCTGGCTCCCCAAATCAGAAGCAAGAGGCAAAGAAGGAGAAAAAAAAAAAAAAAAGGAAGGATGTAAGGAAAGTGAAATTACTTATAAGGCACTGGATGACCGACATAATCCCCAAACCCATGCCCAAGCTGCTAATAAGGCTTGAACAACCCAATGTTCCCCTTGCCTAGTCCTGCTATTTGTGAATATGAAGGGCCAATATATGACCAATAAAGTCTACTTTGGCCAGAATGTCAGGTTTTTCCAGAAACCCACTGTTGCCATTCAGCATCAAGAAAGGAATGATGACTTCTATCCAAAACAAAACTTTTATCTGGTGATTTGTTTTTGTGCTGAGTATTTCTTTGGCTTAGAGCTACAGCAGCCTTGTAAATTCATGAGTATCGTTTGTGTCATGTCTTAAGTTTAAAAGGCATCTTGTTTTCAATAGTCTGTCTACAACTTTTGTTTATTTTTCAAATATTTTCTCTTTAACAAGCCACAACAGAATCCAGTGCATATTATCTGCCCCAGACAACCAGGGACAGAGAATATCCGTACACCAGCAAGACCCAAGAAGGCCTGCCTTGGGCAGAAGGCAATTCCTGACAAGTAAAACCCGTTAACAGATTTAGTCTCCCTTACACTTGGTCTAAATCTGTCCTGCACACACTAAAATAACTGCACAGCACAGAGCATTGGAGTTACTTCTCCAGAACATTCCTGAGGCCTGACATGTCGGCTCTGCATCTCCCACGGTTGCACAGGCCAAGCAAGAACTGGGGAGTCTGTTACCTGTCAGCTCATCACAGGAGCTTCATGGTGCTCCCTGTGCAAGTTCTGTGTCCTACCAGCTGATACACCCGCACCCCTCTGGTGACAAACAGTGTCCGTGACTTGAAACTGAAGAGTTTACTGAGGAGCACACATCATTAAAAACAGCATGGCCGGTTGTTGAGGGAGGTCATTCTCCTCCTCTAGTCTGCCCTGGTGAAGCCATATCTGGAGTGCTGTGTCCAGTTTCCCCCCTCCTCCCCCCCCCCAGTTCAAGATGCACTGGGAACTACTGGAGAGAGTCCATGGAAGAGCTACAAAGGTGATGAAAGGAATGGAATACTTCTCTTATGAGGAAAGCCTGGTCTAGGTCTAGAGAGACCTAGGTCCGTTTAGCCTGGAGAAGAAAAGACTGAGAGGGGATCTTATCGATGCTTATACATATCTGAAGGGCGGTGGCAAGAGGACGTGGTCAGGCTCTTCTCGGTGTTGACCGGTGTCAGGACAAGCAATAGGTACAAACTGGAACACTGTAATTTCCATCTCAACATGAGGAAAAACTTGACTTTGAGGGTGGCAGAGCACAGGTTGCCCAGAGGTGGTGGAGTCTCCTTCTCTGGAGACCTCCAAAACCCACCTGGGTTTTGTTCCAGCCTAGTCTGCTCTGGGTGACCCTGCTTTGACAGGGGGGATTGGAGTAGATGATCTCTGAAGGTCCCCCCCAACCCCTACCACTCTGTGATCACCACTCAGCCCCTCACCTTCACGGGGCCCATTTACAGCCTCCCAAACTCCCGCAAAGCTCACAAAGCCTCAGGCCAGGGCCAGAAGCAGCCCCAAGAGCTGCTTGCGTTTGGGGTGGCTGGGCCCAAACACCCATGTTGGCCATGCCAGAGCCCATGGTGTAGCCCCTCAACAGCGGACCGGGCCGTCGTGTTTCCCAACCGTTTCTAGCCGGTGTGGGAGCTGCCCGCAGGCAGGGCGGGGCAGGGGGGCCGTGGGGGCGGGTTGGGGGCGGTAGCCCCCGCCCGGGGCAGACCCTCGCCGCGGGGGAAGGGGACAGCTCTGCCCTCGGGGCTGCGGTCCCGTCTCCGTGTAACGCCCCCGGGGGAAAGGGCTCCCCCCTGTGCGGGCAGGGCCGTGCGGGCGCGCCGGGGCAGGTGGCGGGAGGAGCAGGGGGGAGCGGAGCGCCCGGCCCGGCTCCAGCTCCCCGCCTCCGGCCCGCGCTGCCCGCCGCGGGGGGAGCGGGGGTGGCGGTGGGGGGGTCCCCGACGGCCTCTATATAAACGGCTGCAATGGCTCTGCCGGCAGAGCCCAGCGGCGCGGCGGGGCGGCGGTGGCCGGGACCATGGCGACGGGCGGCGGGCAGGGCCTGCCCGCCCTGCTGCTCCTCCTCCTGCTCCGGCTGTGCCAGGCAAGTGCGGGGCGCCCGGCGGGGGCCGGCGGGGTGGGGGGAGCCGGCGGCCGGGCCGGCCCCGTGACCCGGCCTCTCGGGGGCCGCTTTGTCCCCGCAGGTGAGCGGTCGGGAGCCGGCGTGTCCCCGGCCCTGCGGCGGGCGCTGCCCGGCCGAGCCGCCGCGCTGCGCCCCGGGGGTGCCGGCCGTGCTGGACGGCTGCTCCTGCTGCCTGGTCTGCGCCCGGCAGCGCGGCGAGAGCTGCTCCCCGCTGCTGCCCTGCGACGAGAGCAGCGGACTCTACTGCGACCGCGGCCCCGAGGACGGCGGCGGGGCCACCGGCATCTGCATGGGTAGGTGGCGGCGCGGCGGTGGAGGGGCGGGAGACGTGGGGCACTGGGGGTCCGGCAGGGCCGGCGGCAGCCCTCCGCGGGGCGGAGGAGAGACCCTCCCGCCGCCGTGCCCGCTGGAGGGGGTCGATGACCCGCTGTTCCCCCACCTTCCTTCAGTGCCCTTGCCACAAAAGCGGCTGATGTCCTGAGCTGCGGTAGGCATAATATTGCCGGCAGGTCCAGGGAGGGGATCTTTCACCTCTGCTCAGCACTGGAGAGGCCACCCCTGGAGCACTGGGTCCAGTTCTGGGCTCCCCAGAACGAGAGGGATGTGGACAGACTGAGGAGAGCCCAGCGAGGGACCACCAGGATACTGAAGGATGGGAGCATCCCTCCTTTGGGAAAGGCTGAGGGAGCTGGGGCTGCTCACCCTGGAGCAGAGAAGGCTCGGAGGGACTGAATCCATGTGCATAAACACACACAGGGAGGGTGCCAGGAGGAAGGAGACAGGCTCTTCCAGTGGTGCCTAGTGCCAGGACCAAAACGGCACAAACTGGACCATGGAAGGTTCCCTCTGAACATCGGGAAACAGGCCAAGAGGTCTCTGGCTGCTGCCGGAGGGGTGTCCGGTGTGGCCAGCTCTGGGACTGGGAGCAAAAGCCACCACAGCATTGTGGGGGGTGGCCGGGTCCCCTCTGCCTCAGTGAAATTCATTCTCTTTTTCTGGCTAGTGCTGGAGGGAGACAACTGTGTGTTTGACGGGATGATTTACCGTAATGGGGAAACCTTCCAGCCCAGCTGCAAGTACCAGTGCACCTGCCGAGACGGCCAGATCGGCTGCCTGCCCCGCTGTAACCTGGACCTGCTGCTCCCCGGCCCTGACTGCCCCTTCCCCAGAAAGATCGAAGTCCCCGGAGAGTGCTGTGAGAAGTGGATCTGTGACCCTAAAGATGAAGTGACTTTGGGAGGTTTTGCTATGGCTGGTGAGGAAACTAAAACTAATTATTGCAGTCATTGTGAGGAGGAGGTGATATCATACTGGAAATATCCATGGGGTTGCCAAATCCAAGAGACATTGCTTTGTGTGATTGTTTTCTCTGCTCTTTTTTCTCATCTAGAGTCACTAGTAAGTATACCAGTGGTTATGAATAAAAGAGGAGTTCAGTCAATGAAAGAAAAGATATTCTGAGGATGAATGTGCATAGCAGTTTTCAAAGGTTGTTAGCTTGAGTTAGTTCCCAGTTCTGAAATTAGTTTATCTGGTACTGTGTAGTTCAGTGAGTGGAATAAAACAGGGGCAAGCTCATAATCCTCCAAACATTATTTCCACCCTCAGATCAAAGCTGCCATCTTGCTAGTTGCTCTACAAGACTATGTTGCATCATAAATACTATTCTAACAGCTTAGTCTACAAGAGACTTTTTTTCTTCTTAAATTCCCCTGTTATTACAAGCGGTCAGCATGGTAGCTAAAATGCCAAGAAATCCCTGCCTGTCTATGCTAGAGCTCTCATCATTATTGTTGGCATCAAAGCATTATGAAGTACTTGGGAGAACAAAGTGGTTATAAACACAGTGAGTGGATCTGAAAAAAAAAAAAATCCCATTCCAAAACACAGAACTCATGAACTACTTTTGTAATTGGGGGAAAATATTACGTAGCTTTATTTTTTCAATTTCTTACTGAATTATATCACCATCCCCTTTAAATTAGACTATTAATTCAAGATGAATTTTCATAAGCCACTTATACTGAGAGCTGAGGCCACAGTGTTCTCTTCCAGACACTGCTGTTTGTGGTCTGAAGCAGTTAGTTATGCTGAAACACAGCTAATCCATTTGAAAAACAAGTAAGAAAAGATCCAGGAAGAAAAGCTCTAATAACTTGTCAGAGTCCTATGAAGTGTCAGTTATAAGGCACATGAGTTATAAGACACATAAAAAGCTTGCCACCTTTCTACTATTTTTCCTTTGACTTGTTTGACAGTGACAGGCTAATGTGTGAAATGCCTACAGATGGTTTATCTGTATTCTGTCTAGCAGTGGACATCCCTCTCGGAAGGCCACCTTTATGGAGCTTTACCATCCAAAAGGCAAAAATGTTGTTGTCGAGGAGCTTAACAGCAGGAGCTGTGACTGACAGTTCTGTCGTGTTGCCTCAGTTTGTTTACTCCTGTGATAACCGCCAAACCTAACTATACAGTTAGCAATATTTGCATAATATAGCTTAAGACTGCCATGAGGGCAGGATGATGATCAGAGTTGGCTAAGTCTTTGAGGAGCTGTGATTACTCCCAGAAATTACTTACTTCCTCCCTCCCCACCATCACCCTGGCTGTAATCTGTCAATAATTGACAAGATTGGGTGACTTTATAACTCTTGGAGTAAAGGACTTTACTTGCATGCTGTTTATTAGTTTGGCTAAATCATTCAGCCTCTCTCAAATCATATCCAATATAAATATTTTTATGAAGTAGCTTTAGAACAGATTTCTGATGTATTTCCGTTGGAAAGACTGAGGAATAAAGAAATGTTAAGAGTTCTAAACTGGTTAAAAAATTAGGATTAATTCTTAGAGCTGTGGACTTGAGTGAACTGAATCTAAATGCTTTGCTGATTACACTGATATGCACCTTCTTTTATTTTAGATGCAGGAAGTTGTCATGTAGAGCTCCTAAAAAGGCAGCTTTTAAAATTCTTTAATCCTGTTGAAAGCATGGATTTTGGATTATTTTTTTTTGTCTCACATTTCTTCCCAGATGTGGTAGAGTTTAATTAGATACTGGGTTTTCACATGAGTTTTTCTTGTAACACAGTTCTGTGGGGTTTTGTCTCCAGCCTACAGACAAGAGGCCACACTTGGGATCGATGTGTCGGATTCAAGTGCCAATTGTATTGAGCAAACAACAGAATGGAGTGCTTGTTCCAAAAGCTGTGGAATGGGCTTTTCTACCCGTGTTACCAACAGAAATCAACAATGTGAAATGGTGAAGCAGACACGGCTTTGCATGATAAGACCTTGTGAAAATGAAGAGCCTTTGGATAAGGTACGCTCCAAAGAGTGGCAGGGGAGTAGGGTCTCTTCGGCTCTAATTCCAAAGTTGCAGTATTATGGTCTAGAATGCTCTAGATGCAAGTGTATATACAGCTTTTAGCCTGTGTACAGCAAGCCCAGCGCTTTTGGAAAGTTGTGTTCACTTAGTAGCTCTGTGCTGCACCTCCAGCAGGTCGAGACAGGTGATTTTGCTGTGCTGCACCCCTCTGATGAGTCCAGAGGAGAGCCATGAAGATGATCAAAGGGCTGGAACACTTCTCCTGTAAGGAAAGAGTTGGGGTTGTTCAGACTAGAGAACAGAAGGCTCCAGGGAGACCTTATTGCAGCCTTTCAGTACCTAAAGGGAGCTCATAGGAAAGATGGAGACAGACTTTTCAGCAGGACCTGTTGCGATAGGACATAGGATAATGGCTTTAAACTAAAAGAGGGTGGATTCAGACTAGATATAAGGAAGAAGTTTTTTATGATGAGGGTGGTGAAGCACTGGAACAGGTTGCCCAGAGAGGTGGTAGATGCCCCATCCCTGGAAACATTCAAGGTCAGGTTGGACAGGGCTCTGAGCCACCTGAGCTAGTCAAAGGTGTCCCTGATCATTGCAGGGGGGCATTGGACTAGATGGTCTTTAATGGTCCTTTCCAACCCAAACTATTCTGTGATAATTTGAGCTGTACCAAGCAGATCAGATACATTGCATGTGCAGATTTTGACAGCTCCTGCAGTCTAGCTTCTCCCACAAATGCAATTGTACCACCTTTATCTATACTTCAGAGTTCCTCCAGTCATGCAGAATGGATGTGTCAGATTTCTAGTCTGTTGAGCATCTGGAACTGCAGAGAAATCTAGGAAATCCTGCAAAAATTTTCTTGTGTAAACAGAACCCTATTTTAATCCTTATGATGCTCTTTCCAAAAGCAAATCCAATGTTCACTTGAACAAATCCAAAAGCAAATCCACTGTTCAATTGAACACTCCAGGTTCAATAAATGTGGTATCTAAGGGAAATTACTTTTTTTCTGCTTCTACACATTATACAAGTGTTACTGTCAGAGAGTATGTACCTAGGTAAGAGGACTATCACTTCATGTAATGTTCTGAATATTGTAGGAATGTTGGAATGTTGGAAAGCATTTCTAAGGCCTTTCCTGAATTCTCCATGCAGTTTTAAATACTGTGTTTTGAAAAGGATATGGAACAGTTAGGAAGAGTTGGAGACACTAGCAAGAATGATCAGAGGTCTAGAAAACATGTACTACTAAGGAAAAAATGATTGAACTGAACTTTTTCTGAATAGAAGACAACAGAGATGTGGTCTGTGTTCAGATATTGTAGCCTGTTATAAGTCCACGGGGCATACAACAAGAAATAGATTGTAGAAAAATTAAGTCATGAGTGAAATCCTTCCAGGCTGTAAGAATAATAAACAATGGGATTGTCTGGGGCAGATGTGGAGTCTGTCACTGAAAACTTCCAAGGACAAGTTAGGCAATCATCAGTTAGGAATAGCATGGATAAAGCTGGTTCTGCCTTGGGTCACAAAAATGGGCAATGACTTTTGAGGTTTGTTTTAGCCCTCTTTTTTTTTTGCCCTGAATTTAGTCCTGTAACTTGCTCATTTGGCTCCCTCATTCTCTGATACAACTACACTAGCCTAAGAAGTTTTCCAGTAGAGTATAGTTTCATAATCATGGTTTGGCTTGTCTCGGATGACCAGGGTGGGCATTATTTGTCATTTATTACTCGCCCAATAATGCACTGATGTCAGAGGGCAGATCTTGCAGGATTTACCTGTAAGTAAGTACTGAAGTAGCTGCAGACTCTTATTGCTGTTGAACAAGCAAAGACAACAGACTTAAGTTTTCAGAGTATGTCTGTATCCTCGCGTATCAGTTTTTAACTGCTTTCTGTCTTACAGAATGATGTGTCTAATGTAATTTCATATATTTCTTAGAAAGGGAAGAAATGCATCCGAACAAAGAAGTCCCTGAAAGCTGTTCGCTTTGAATACAAGAACTGCACAAGTGTGCAGACATACAAACCTCGTTACTGTGGCCTCTGCAGTGATGGGCGATGCTGTACCCCACACAACACCAAAACGATTCAAGTTGAGTTCCGCTGTCCTCAGGGGAAAGCCCTAAAAAAGCCGATGATGTTGATCAACACCTGTGTCTGTCATAATAACTGCCCTCAGAGTAACAATGCTTTCTTCCCTCTGTTAGATCCGATGTCCAGTGAAGCAAAAATATGAAAAGCATAAAATAAGTACTGCAAAAGGTATGAATAGTTTATACAAAACTTGACCCACAATCAGGTGAATGTAACAATTGCATATGTAAAGTATCTGAGATGTTTTTCAAAACAGTCTAGGCGCTTTCTTTTTTCCTGTAGTTTATTAAATACCTCATTTTACATTTTCCCCTTCCAAACGTCTTTTATTCACTGGAAGGAAATTTTGTACCTTGGACAGAGCTTTCTTGTTTTCTTGACGGTGGCATGAAGGGTACAGAGCAAACAGCTGCTCTTTCTCCTTGAGTTAAGTGGATCATGCCACGAGCTTCCGTAGCTGCAAGACTGGGCTCTTTAACAGTAAATGGATTCCTTGGGGAATACGTGATATGGTATCACATACGGTATCCACGTTCTTCACTTCACTTTGCGTAATGTGTATAAACAGTTAAGCAGTGTTCTTTTTCTATTCTAATGAAACTCTGTTTCTGATAACAGTAAGAATCTTACTGATGGAAGTGTTGCATTCTTGTGTCTTGTAAAATACCTTCTATCTGTACCTCCGAATTTCTCTGAGGATTAAGTTTGCACATAGCCCCTGAAATGACATAGCTAAGGTCTCCATCCTGAAGCATAGCAAGTTGGTAGCTGACAGCAATTAAATCTCTGTTTGGTAACTTCATTAGCAGTCTAATCCAAAACCCACTGAAGTCAACATCTTAGAACATTGTATCTGTAGATACAACTACTTGGATGCAAAAATAAAATTTCTGTAAATTCCTCTAAAAACCAAACTGTATCATATGGTTCTTCATTTCTTAGAAAGGTGTATATGTAAATAGAAGCTGTATATATTGTAATATAAATTTACTAAATAAATAAACTTAATATGATTCAAAATCTTTTTCTCTTGGAGTTGTTTTTCTTAAACTATCAATTTCTAACAGCTAAAAGCAATGGTAAGACAAAAGGATCTGCAGACTCCTTAACATCCAAAGACACTCTCTTGTGATGTTCTTAGCGTGCATCATCCTAATCACTGCCCTAACTGGTATGCAGTGTCTGGGATAACTGATTTGTGAGGCACACATTAGCAGGGAGGTTTGTTTCAGAGTAAGGTAGCCTGGGAGACAGGATGATGTAAATGAAGTTAGGTTTGGATGCGATGTGCCCTGAAGCACAGTGGTGGTGGGAAGGTGATCTGGAGGCTGGGTTTGGGTCTGAACTACTGATGAAGTGTTTAATCGTATCTTGCAGCATTTCTGTTTCATAAAAGCACACTGTGACCCTGCGTCTGCTAGATTGTATGGCAATATCTCCAAGGAATATATAGAGCCTGAGGGTGGCAGTTTCATATATGTTAAATCATGTATGTAAAAGGATTGTGCAAACAGCTCAGAAGTACAATTGTGCAGACATTCAGCTGCCCAGGCTGTGGGCCTAAGCTTCTCCCTCAGTGTGTGTCTCTCTTCTCCCTTTGTTAGAGATACCAGAGTAGTACTTATGCCACAACCGTTCTATGATCATGTGGTAGGATACGGCCCTTTCTAGAGAAAAAAAGGCAAAAGGCCAAATCTCAGTATATTTGGCCCAGTGTGCTATTTCTATGGAAAAGCCAGCAACCTTCAGTTTAGCAATTCCTAAGATACACAAAGGGTGGAATTCAGCTCTAGGGTAAGTCTCCTAAGTTTGGTTTTTACATGTAGACACCTAAATGCCCATTTTAGCCAATGGACCTCAAAATAAAGTTAACTGCGAGTGAGCGTCAACAGCTGAAGTTTTTTTAGTAACTACTAAGCCATCCTTAAAAGTATGAGGCACAGTGTTAAAGCCCATACTAGTTCACTTAAGGTAAGTTAGATCTTGGGTCCTCACCTGGACTCTAGCATGGTTTTCTCCATTAACTGGTAAGTTTCTTTGTAGTCATTGCTATTGTTGCCAACGCATCCCTGCCTTGTTTGTGCTGTTCAAACAGCTGGATCAAGACTAGTCCCTCATGTCTATGTGCACGCTCCCTGCCCTTGCACTGGTTAATTCCTAATTATAGGATCATAGAATAGTTTGGGTTGGAAGGGACCTTTAAAGACCATCTAGTCCAATGCCCCCCTGCAATGATCAGGGACACCTTTGACTAGCTCAGGTGGCTCAGAGCCCTGTCCAACCTGACCTTGAATGTTTCCAGGGATGGGGCATCTACCACCTCTCTGGGCAACCTGTTCCAGTGCTTCACCACCTTCATCATAAAAAACTTAGTCCTTATATCTAGTCTGAATCTGCCCTCTTTTAGTTTATAGCCATTATCCTATGTCCTATCGCAACAGGTCCTGCTGAAAAGTCTGTCTCCATCTTTCCTATGAGCTCCCTTTAGGTACTGAAAGGCTGCAATAAGGTCTCCCTGGAGCCTTCTTTTCTCTAGTCTGAACAACCCCAACTCTTTCAGCCTGTCCATATAGGAGAGGTGCTTCATCCCTCCATCCCTCTGATAATTTCTGTGGGCCTCCTCTGGACCCGCTCCAGCAGGTCTGTGTCTCTCTTATGTAGAGAGTTTGTATAGTTCTTCCCAGTTTTGCACCCCAGCACCATTATGTGCTAGGAAACGCCAGGTGCTGGAGAGCACAAAGCCAGGACTCCTCTAGGTGGCTGAGGAGTGGTTAAGAAGCACACCAGAATCTAGGAGAGGGGGAAGAACGATTATCTAAAACTGCTTTCACCCTACATCTCTATCTACCACCACTCCCCCTGCTTTGTTGTCTTGCTTTTCCTTTATCCCTCTGCTTTCCCTTCACATTAACTGGATTTCCACAGAATGCCTTATATTTACCTTTTATTGTATCTTACAACAAAGCACAGGTACCAGGAGGAAGCTCTTCAATAGATATCTTCCCTTTTGCAAGCAAGTTGAAGAGCTTATCTGGGATATGGACCTGCAACCCCTTGTACATTCCCCTCCAAAGGCAGGAGTTTAATTTCCAATATTTTCAAAGAGACATAAACCCAGCTTCCTGCTGAGACACTTCTTGTGGCTCGCCCATCACTTTGAAAAGAAGACTATGTGCACAATGGCATGTGAGTTCAATTCTAACTCTAGTAACCCCTTTTGTCTATAGACATTTCCCCAGCACTTTAAACTGTAGTCTCCACTTCAGCACATCCAGTCCCAATATGCCTCCAATAACCTTCATTAGTGCTGCTCGACATGATCTCCACGTCTTCAACCTATTTAGTGAGAAAGGAGTTGCATTGTTATGAGCACTACAACCTTCACAGAAAAAAAGTGCTACAGTGTTCAAAACCTGATTAGCTATTTTTATGAACAGCAGAACTCTTGCAATCTCAATGTCTTCTTACAACGTTGTAGCATTTCAGCAGGAAAAATATCTGTTGGAAAGGAACACAAATATTTCCTCTGGAAAAAAAGAAGCCAAAGTTCTCCACTGTCTTTTAGACTATACACATAACATAATTTAGTGGCTATTTTTACCTCAACTCAGTTGATACAGCTTTTCGACTGGTATCAGTTTTGTTGTATTCAGTTGTTTTACTTTAATATGGACAATTACTAGCTTAGACTTTGGGCCAATTTCAGGACGTTCCTGCAAAAGGTCATGACACCAATTTAATTAAAACACAACAGCAGTGTGACAAACCTGTGACTTTTCTATAAGTAAACTCCAATGATAAAATTCTGAACTTTCCTGGTTTAGGCCTGTGATTTTCCCAAACAAGCAAAGTTGAATTATTCAGATTGAGCAAAATTAAATTATTCAAATGTCAGCAATTCATTTTCAGATGTCCCAGGATTCCCAACTGAGCATTTCAGGGACTATCACTTGACATTCAACATACGGGTCCACAGTGGCTCAAAATATGCTGGTTGACTTGTTCATCCCATACTCTCTGAACAAATTTACCTTTCCTTTGGTAGTACCAATCAAGGACTGTCCTAAAAATAAGATGGTTAGAAACCTTTTACTTTAATTTATTTATTCACTTAATTTAACAGCTTTTGCTGTTAGCAACTGGTAGGATAAGTGCACCTTCAGTAAGTGATGTTGATGATACCTAGCGTTATCCCCTACAGTATGTATACCCAGAGAGACATTTTGCAGCTACTTCCAGGACTGTTTCATCACTAGGATTTCATTACAGCACTGTGCTTCTTATATTTAATCTGCTTTGAATTTGTCTAATGCAGCAGTCAAAGACATACTGCAAATATGCCTCTTTTTTGTCTCCTCTGACTATGTAAGGAGACCATCTGTCAGCCTCATCAGCTGGATGCCTGAGACTACAGGGAAAACCTCACAGTAAGTAAAATGCTAACAATTGATTTCATTAAGATCATGGCTTCATCCTTTCTGTTTTCCAGTATAATTCCAGGATTATTTACAATAAAAATTTCAGGGAAAAAAGAATGCCCCTATTTTTTTTCTTTCTAGTCTATAGAAAGGTGTAGACTTTGTCTTCACTCTGTTTGTTTGTTGTTTTTAATTTATAGGTGTGTGGGGAGGTGGACAGGAAGGAACTTAGTTACTATTTCTAGCCCTAATATTTATATCTTATGACAAACCTGAACTTAAAGAAATACGATTTTATTTCACAACTCTGAGTATTTACTACATTGGACTTTATTTTTATTTGTAACTTCTGAAGGAATAATACACAAATTTTTTTTATACCAAAGCCCTCTGTGTTAACAGAAGTTTCAAAAAGACACTCAAGTTATGTCTACCATGTAAATTTTGTAATATGAGCTCACTAGTGCAGGCATCAAATTTAGTGCGACCTGTGGGAAAATTCTGCTCTGAACACCTGTTCTATGACCAGAAGATACTACACTGTTATCAGTCAAGAGACCTACCATGCAGCTGTGAGAGGAAAAGTTTACGTTCAAATATCTAGTAAATATGGTTTGAATCCCTGCGATTAACACTGTGCAAAGCGCTAACTAAATGTGCAACGTTAGAGCTAACTGCCTGTTTCTCTACAGTTAAGCACATCTTTAAAATCTCATGTTTGCTCCACGGACTGTAGAGGGAGCCCAGATGATTGCCTCCCAGTGAGCTTGCTGAGATAACATAAAATTAGTCTCACACAAGGCCTCTCCACTCAGAGAAACAGTAGGGAACAGCCATTGATGATCTACTATTTTTAAGAATAGCAAGCAGGAAAAAAAAATAATCAAAACCTTATTTATATCCCAAGAAGCAGATTTATCTGCCCTGGACATGCAAAAAGTGACATTAAAATGAAATTAAAATTAATGAAAAAAAGTATCCCACTGACTTAAAATGCCTCAGTCTTCATGGATGATAACCTGGTTGTTGTTATTCTGAAAGCTATAATAAAACATTTTCCCCCAATGCTGCATTTCAGCTAATACAGGGAGCCTTGTATCTCTGGTCTCCTAGGCTGTCTTCTCCTCTTCTTTACCCTCTCATTCTGTCAGCATGTACTGAGTCTGCTTCCACCCTCTTCCATATTTCCTCCATGCCTTCCTCCAGGCATGAAGAAAACACTCTTTTTATCCCAGTTCTCAAAAACCACTCCATATTATTCACTTCTACAGTGCCCTCAAGTGGTAAATGAAACAGGCATAACCCTTTGCTGGAGGCCTTCCCCATGCACCCCATGCACCCTGAGCATCCTTCCTGCTCCTGTTCTCTGCAAGTCTTGCAGCCCTCAGGGTACACGTTTCATCAGAAATCTTTCAAGCTTACACATAATTTAATTTTGCTGACAGCCAGCCATTTGCAAGGATCTTTTAAAGAGGAAAAGATGTTTCAAGGGAAAAGATTCACTCTCCTGCACCACTGGGTCTGGCTCTTCAGAAGCCCAGGTTCAACACCTCAACTCCTCTGATTCAGAGATATTCAGAAAGAAAGAATCTATTCATTAGGCCAAAGAGAGACTTCAGCCTGCACGTAACCCAGGACTGTGCCCTGATAATCAGGACAAAAAAAAATAAGCCCAGCCCCTCTGGGAGGATTGCTAGTCTGAGTTGGTTTGCTTTTTTCTCCCTCTGTTTTTGATTAAAGAATTGCACTTATATAGAAAGCTGGAGAGGTTTTTTGTGGAAAAAAAAAAACAAAACAAAAAAAAACCAAAAAACAAAACAAATCCCAGAAATGCTTTCATAGATCGAGGCAGAATTAAATCTTCTGAACTGCAATTGTAAACAACCACAACCACTGAAATGCTTGAAGAGCTGAACTCTTGCCACTTTGCAAAAACTGTATCTTCAGACTGCAGCGTGTCAGGCTGGCCAATTCACAAACAAAAACCACCTCTTTGGGGTAAAGAATCAGACTTTCAACATTTTGAAAGTATATACCTCTAGCATGCCGCAGCTAATGTGGGATGTGAGTTTGTGATGGTACATTGAACTCTGTCATTCTCATGGCAGGACGACGCCAAGGGCCATGCTGAAGGCCGCCTTTGCCACCTCTGCATGGCTTAGAGGGAGGAAGGGAGAGCCCATCACTCAGGGCCAGAATTAGAAGCAGCATGTCATTTCAAATTTACAGTAAAAGATGGGTTTTAGTGGGATGCCCCCGTTCTCCTCCAAACCATGGGGAAGGGGGACACCTGGTGGCTACAGGCCATTTTCTCTTCTCGATGACAAATTTTGGGCCTGCCATAGGGATGCATCCAGAAAGATGAGGCCAAGTGGTGTTAGCTTTGACAGTCTGTCACTGGTTGACGGGACATTAACAGTGAGGCAGGGCAGAAGCCTGGAAAGCCATCCAATTTTCAAGTGCATGCACATTATTAGTAGCATTATGGCAGTCCCCAGCCCCATCAGGGACCTCCTTCAGCTTGCTGTAGATACATAATGCAGCAGAAAGTTTCTCTTCCCAGAGACTTTCCGGTTAAGTGGGAAAGACACAAAAGATGAGGGGAAGGAAAGGCTCTTTTCTCTGGTTAGCACACAAGGCATGGAAAGCTCAGAATATACGAGCAGCTTCTTTCTCCACCACACACAATTTCTGGTAAAACCAGAAAATGATCCCTTTTCTCTTCAGTCCCCATCTACAGCCTTAACTGCAAAGGCTGTCCTCCTCCTTTAAGCTTTAACCTTTCCTGCACTTCAGCAGATCATGTTGCAGAGGAAATGAAGAAATATGCTTTCTTTTTAGAGAAATGGAGGGGTCTCAGGCACCACAGAAGATCTTTACAGACTGGAAGGACGAACTCAAGGAAAAATGATGGTCTCAGGCATGGTGACTGTTCACTCTGTCAGTAAGAGGCGGCTCTCTGTGTATGATAGAGATGTACTTAAGACAGTCTTACTTCATTTGATTGCAAACCACCATGTTTGGGGCTACACATTGCCTGGTGGAATATGGCTTTGCATCTTTCTTCCTGCTGATGCTTGCAGAGGAAATGCTCATCTATCCCTTGCACTGACCATTATTCTGTGTGGCTGCTGAATCTTTCCTTTTCCAGGCTACAGTGAAAATTTTAGATTCCATATCAGCGTGGAAAAAACACCAGGTCTACGGGTCAGCATTTGAGCCCATGTACAGCAACAGAACAACAGCTCCAGAGAGAGACAAGGAAGACCAGGAGCTCCAGGGCTGGGGAGTGAATCTCTGTCCTTCTCCCTGGGTACTTGGCACACAAAAAAACGGGAAGTGGAGAAGTTTCTGCTGCAGCCTTCAGCCTGCCTGAAGTGGAAGGGGAGAGGGAAGGGCAAAAGAATAGTTTTGAAAGATGGAAAAAGCCTTAAGCCACTTGCAGCTGTTACATCGAGTTCTTTGAGGTATCTGTACTCTTTTATTTAAGCTGACTTGGGTTTTTGGTTCCTGGAAAGAGTCGATAAGTTCTTGCCTTTAATTTACATTTGTTTAGCATTTTAGAACCCGCACATAGACCTCCTCCAAAAAAAAAAAAAAAAGAAAAAGAAAATATCTGTTGAAATGCAAGTGTTGAGCTTTACACAGTTTTACAAAATTTCCATGAAAAGAGGTTTTTCAGATTTACCACGAGGGGGAGGCAGCTGAAAAATTATCAGACACTAATTCTTAGAACTCTGGGGTTTTTTGTGAAAAACGCTAGGACACCTGCAAATAGAGTGCAAGCAGACCTCTCTTCAGGCTTAGAGAAAATATTAACCTTTTCATGGATATTATCAATACATATACTTTTAAGCAAGGTTTATTTTTTTAATTGCAGTTAGAATAAAATTCAACATTTCCCAGAGGAAGGAAATCTGCTGATGGAAATGATATATATTCTCTTTCTAATGGAATATTCTACAAACTCTAAATCTGTTCCCCAACCTAATTAATTTTGCAGGATGTCTGTAACAGAATTTAGAGGACATAACTACAAAAACCTAAGAACATGAAAAATCTTAGAGCGATAACTAAGGTCACCAAAAACCTTCCAGTGCCTCAGCACCACCAGACAAGGCAGAGGAAAAAGCCAATGAGGCAGAGAGAGGTCAACTCCCTTCCCTGTGGTCTCCAGCAGATAATGGCAGATCCAAAAATACAAGGTACTAGCAAGGTATCTCTTGGATGGCATTTCTTTTCAAGTGATGAAAATAAAAGGAGGTTTTTCTCTCAGTATATGTCTCTGATGACTCTACTTCAACAAGCCATAAAGCGTTCAAAGTCCAAGGTCAATGTGAGTGTAGAGCTATGAAAAGCAGCTGGAGAACCCTTTGGGGACGCTAATTATGAGTGTATGAGAAACGGTCTTCTCTCCTGTGTGAGACACCACTCCATCAAAGATTGGCATTCAATAGCAAGCCTGCAGAATAGGTCACCTTTGAAAGCTATAATGAATAACCTCAAAAGAAACCCTTATAAAATCTTAAACATGCACAAGATACTAGCCAAGGGCTTAATAAAATACACAAGCCCCACACGCAAAAAAACCAGACAAAACAAACAGAAACCTATGGCAACTCCAAACATAACAAGATAGACCTCATAAGGAGGAATTAACAGTAAATCTCTCAATAACTTGCCTTTCGTGGCCAGAGGGCTGCTATCTCCCCAGGGTACAGAGCACAGAGAAACCAAATTAAACTGTGGTTATCTGATGTCTCTGGTGAGATTCACTTCGTTCCACGTCAGAGCTCAGTGGGTAGCTAAAGCCCAGGACCGGGAGTCAGAAAGTCTGCCTTCGGTTCCCAGCTCTGCCACAGGCTCTCTGTGTAGCACTGGTCGTCTTACTCGGCCTTTGTTTGCCTCAGTTTCCATGGTGTAAAAAATCATGGATTGCAACAGTGCCGTGGCACAGGATGATGCTGCAAAGCCCAAAGCAATGATGCTTGCACACCCACCAGGTCAAGGCGGGCAACCACCATCAAAAGTGCTAGTTTCTAGATGTTCACCATCATGTATTTTTGCATTCCTAGGACTCCTGGCAAGGAAGGATGGCTTTCAGACTAGCCTCATTCTATGGATGAAGTGATTGCTAGAAGATGTGGCACCGAGAGTGTGGTGAGGGGACACGGCACAGCAGGACCCCATCCCAGGAGCCTGAGGCCATGTTGCACAGCACAGGATTAGACAAGGGGCTGTGCTCCCTCAGCACCCTGCTGAGCTGCCTGGATCTGTTTTCCACCAATTAGTGACCATGAGTTGCTCAAGCTGCAGCTGTAGGAGCAGCCTGCTGAGCCACAGAGAACCGTGACTGTATCACATGGCAGCTATGATGGGGAACAACTGTGTAACCTCTGTAATATGTCACCACTGAAGAGATATCTTCAACTCCGCAGTTACATGACACAGTCCGCAGCAAAGCCAACCCCAGACAATGTGCATTTTATGCCCCCTGTGATCCATGCAGTTTACAGATGGTGTCTCACGGCCTGGGGTAAACTCAATTTCATATAAAAGAAACCTTGAAGAAATCCTCAGACCCTTGTGCAGATCTATAATATCACTTGGCAAGGTCTCGTCCCACTAGGCACAGTTGTTTCCCATATTACCATGACATGAAAATCCCGCATCCAGCCCAATTTCTGATGGGGGTAGACACAACCACACAGACAGGAATTTGCAGGAAGCCTATAGGGAAGAGGAGGATGCCAAGGGCAAAGGGCATGCAGGTGGCATGCAGGAACATGGGACAACAGTGAGCTAGATAGTGGCACAACAGTGGGGCTTTAACCAATTGAATGTTACTTCAAGTCACAGGGAGGAAAGCCAACAGAGCCTCTCCAATGCACAGGCTCATTGCAGTCAGCCTGCAAGAATAGCTGCACACAAGAAAGTATCTGTATTAAAAAAAAGTGAACAATAACATATAAAAGTGAACAAATTCAAGCCCTCCCATCTACGAATCACACCAATAAAGCTGCGATTCAAACAGCTTCCCTCATCAGTCTCACCCCTTACACGCTTCAAGAGTTGAATCTTGATGTTACAATCTCATTGCAGACAGTAATAAGGAATTCACATCTCACTTTGGATCCGTAGCCAAAGCAACTACTGTGAAACCCAAAAGCCTCTCTCTGAAGATATTGGTTGTAGTTTTATTGCATTTCAATAGCCAAAATTACTTGCAGTGATTGACAATCATTAAAATAGGCAGTGGTTATATGGATCATAATCTGTCACAGGAAGTACTTTCCTATACTGGTAATGGCAGTCAGATCTTAACACCTATGATCCCTCAGAGCTTCTTTTTACATTCTTGGTTTTTTTGACATGAGCTCTTCATTGGGTCTGCCTGGGGCCTTTGCTTTTATAAGGTCATTTTCAGATGTTTCTACATTTTGGATTAAGAACTCATTTACGTTTCACTTTTAGGAATACAACAGGGCAGCATAAGACAAGAACAGGAGGCTGGGAAGCTAGAAGTGATAGAGATGCATTAACAAGGCATCTGGGTCATCACACAGTAAAAGGGATCCCAAGGACCACAGGAATCTTCACAAATTTTCCTGTATGCACAGAGGAGCTCTGCACAGGAGGTACTTCCTGTAAATGACGTCAGCAGCTGAGATGCAAGTAGTGAGGACCAGTTCTCCAGCCTTCGGAGCTCTCTCTGTTGAGTGCCATTTGCAGATCTGTTTTTCACTGTTTGATTTCATGGTTTTGAAGTTGTTTGATATTTGCATTCAGAAAATCATTACCAGAGAACTGTATCAAGATGTGTTTTAATACACTTTATTTTTTCCAGGCAGCCCTTCTATCCACCTCCAAAGTCCCAGAATCATATTGCATATATAAATAAGAAACAAGGTTGTGAAATCACCTCTGACATGATGCAATCCAGGCCCAGCCTCTAAAGTCTGTGTTCTTCAGTTTGACTGACACCAAAAGGCAATGTAAAACTTGATTTGTGAAGCCCACACAGTGCTGTGGGTAACGAGCCAGCCTGAGCACAGTCCCCTCACTGCGTCTTATGATCTCTCTGCAGAGCAGCACTGTTTTGATCTGCTTCTTATAGGTCTCAAGAGCTCTGAATAAAAGCCAGTTGTACAAAAAAACCTGCATTTGTTTCTTCATAGAACAAGTCGGTATTTTGATTGTGGTGGAGATAAAGATAACAGCATGGGGAAAAAAAAAAACAAAATCCACCCAACAAAATTCTGTTCTGTTAAAATATACCTGTAAGGTTTAGCCAAAATAAAGATCCGTAGCATCTCACAGAATGAAGTTGTCACCAGAAGAAAATTAACCCTAACATGACCGTGTTGTAGATACTTCTAAACTTTGAGCCATTTTGGCTTTGAGTTTCACTGTTTCAGCTTCCAGTTTTACTATTTCTTTTATGAGTTTTACCATTTCAGCCCCTTCTGTCAAGAAGCAGTATCAGGCAGCACACACAGAGCAGGTGCTTACCTGAAACAAAAATTGTAAGACTCACACTTTCTGACTAAGAGAGAGATGAAAATCTCACCATAAACTTTCTCTAGGTATTTTTCAAATATTTATCTCACCACTCGGAAACACACCTAATTACTTGTGCTTAGCATGATGGTGCTTGTACTTATGGATCTGATGCAATATAGGCTGTGATAAACTATAATAATAAGAGATGAAATGTAGAATTAACCACCACATAAACACCTGGAGCTCTTGTAACTGAAATCATCCGACCTCTGTGAGTTTAAAAGTTGCAAAGCCATTTGGATCCAGCAAGAAAACCACTGTGTTTTGACCAACCCTTCATCTTCCTGGTGAACCAAAAAGCATTCTGGTTTGGGCCAAATTAAACCGGGATATTGGTCTACACAGGGAGTCCCTATAAACTGATTTTATACTTTGGGGATGCTTCACCATCCCTAAATGCTAACATTGTTAGGACACATCACTCTCTACCGCAGTAAGGTGCAGGTGGTCGGTGCCTCTGACCCTGGCTCAGCCTGGATGGTAGTTTGGAGGAAGAAGCCCCGATCAGCTGATGGGAACAGGAAAGGGAGACTTGGATGAACCCTGAGGCTGGAGGAGCAGGATGAAATGTATGGAATATAATCCAAAGCTGTTCACTTTGAATGTCTGACAGAAAACAAGGGGCCATGATTTGAGAACATCAGAGGAGAAAAAACTGATATGTACCCTAGCTGCCACGGTGAGGCAGCCAGGGATGTGTCATGGCATACACAAGGACAGATATTTCTGTGAACAGAATATACCTGACATTCCAGGTTTTGCCTGGAACAGGTAAAGGATTTTTTGCAAGGAACAGTATTTGATATGTTGGATTTTTTTAAATACACATTTTCAATAAAGGTGAATTTAAGTTACAGTAGCCAGGGAGAAAATAGAGGAGGGGAATGTCTGCCTTACAAAAGACTGTTAGAACAGTTTGGGTTAGCCTGAAGCAAGCACTCATGGAGAAAAGCTGTGATTACTCTCTATAAACACAATAAAGCAGACCAAAACCAGAGAAGGAACAGAGCTAATAAAGTAAACTAGAAAAGCTCATCCAAGAACACACAGGCACACAGTGGCAGTGAAGAAGTTTACGCTGGAAATTTAAAAGAACTCCTATCGGAGAAAGCAGTATATTCCAGTAGGAAGGTGAAAAACACAACCCCCAACTTATTTCTAGGACAGTGCTTGTTAAATTCCTTTCAACCATCTGTTTTACTGCAGTGGCAAGACTTGAGTCTGAGGTTGGGTTACTCCACAGAGATATTGCACAGTCCTGGCTATGCACAGTCTTACCAGAGGAAGCAGCTGGGCTTTTCACTGATACCTGAACTTAGCTGAGGTACCAAAATTGGTCTTTTACTCCTCCTAAACGAGTTCAGACATTCAGGCTGAGGTACCAGCCTTGCTCTGTGATCATCAGCCAGCAGTATCAGCCAACTATACACAAAATTCTGTATTCTTTGAGGTGACAACAGCAGGGGTGCTGATCTCCCGCGTGTTACATCTTAGCAGTGAAAATATTTGTCTGGGAAATGGGATACATGGACCTGGTGGGAACTCACTCTGACCCACATTCAGCAGGGGATAAGGACTGCATGGCTCAGCAAGACAGAGAAG
The DNA here is from genome assembly GCA_004320125.1 of Scolopax mira. NCBI lineage: Eukaryota > Metazoa > Chordata > Aves > Charadriiformes > Scolopacidae > Scolopax > Scolopax mira. The sequence continues at coordinate 40,714 of BJBW01001245.1, read as the reverse complement.
GCAAGAGGAGGTCAGAAGCCTGTGGGCAGAAGGAACCGTAGGTTCTGTCCCTGCTCCCAGGAGTCACTCTGTAATGTTACCAGACTTTGGATAAGATATGAAAACAGCTCTGGAGCAGAGAGGAGAAGCCAGGCCACTTCCTTCCCAGCTAAAAGTTCTTTGCCCTGAACTAAAAGGTCATGTTTGTATTCTTCCTCTCCTCCAATGCATCCTGAATTCTTCCCTGTAGTTTCCCCAAGAGCAATGCAGCTTTCCCAGTAATCTGGAACTGGTGACTAAGAGGCTACTGTTTGAGGGGAGCCATGGTTTTGTATGATGGACAGCTGTTGTAACCACCAAAAGCAGGCATGGATACAGTCCGTTCCCTCCTTCCTTTATCAGTAGATCTACGCCGTGAGGCACCTGATGCAGTCAGACCATGTCCTGCAGCATCTCTGCAGTCTTTGTGAGAGTCTCTAAGATAAGGACCACAAATGAACTGGAAAGATTTTCCAGGATAATCCTCATGGAAGAGTGGGATTTTTGACATGCCCCTGTCTTCAGCACATCCTACTGTTTGCCACAGATGGAGTGTACTCATCTGAAGTGACACTGCTCCATGAGACTGAAAGTCACCATTCCTTGGAGCATACAGGGAACTCTACAGGACTTTCAGCTGCGGTAACATTCGGAAACCCAACGTGAAAGGGCCAAGCGACGAGGCAGTCTGTCCCACCTAAATCCAGCTCTGCTAGCTAAAGCATGGCACAGCTGTCTTGTCCATAATGCTCCTGTGGTGCTCCTGGAGCCTGGCACCAGGTATGGGAGGGGAACTGCCCTTTATATAGCCTTGGGCTGCTCCTACTTGCTAGGTGACAAATCTGTAAACAGCTTTCTTTAAAACCTGTAAACCTCTAGCCAGAGCTTATAAAGATCAAACAAACCTTATGAACAGACTCTTTCCTTTGCCTAATCCTAAACATCCAGCTTAAACTGAGGTACTTTCCCTTTTAGAGAACTTCCTAGTTTTTAACCTAATGAAGCAAGAAGAAGACCAACAGAACTTCCCAAAGAAAATAAAATTAATCCCCTTATTTACTCATCTCAGCTCAATCTTCAGGAACAGACTGCAATGACTGTCTCTCCAAAGTCTCTCTGCTACTCAGGTCTATCTCCCCCACCCCTTTTCCCCCAACTGTCTAACTTCTACTTCAGTGAATGAAACATGAAAAACACCCCTTGTTTTCTTCCCACAACATTGCAAGCTTTTTGGGCAAATATTTCTGATACATGACTACAATAAAATACATAAAATGCTGAGCTAAATAAATCATAAACTGGAAACTAAGCATTATTTGTCATTACTTCATGATATTTTTGTTTTTAAAACTGAGAAGCAGAGCAGGCCATGCAGCTCCTAACACAGGAAAGGAAAGGGCATGCTGTAACATTTAACTTCAAACAACAACACAAATAGACTGTTGATTTGCATGGTGTTTAAGCCAGCATTTCCAAACTTCTAGGGTAATGGGACCACCATTAATGCTAGGATCCTCTCATGTATCCTATAACATCACACTTTTAATTGAAAACACAACCGAAAGCTGCTCAGTTTGGTTCTGTAGCCCAGCTGTGGACCACTTACCATAAGCTCATGGACCACCAGTGGTCTGCAAACCACAATTTGGTAACTATTGGTCCAAATGACTCAAGGCTAGAAATGTGCCAGAAAAAGCAATGCTGGGATACTAATATAATTACAGAGATATTACACATAACTAGCCATATGGATACAGAGCTCTTTATACCACCCGCAGCTTTCCACATGGGAACACAATTCCAGCTCCTGATTGTCTTCTTGCTAATGCCTCCCATACAGTGTATTTTTTGCAGCACATCCTGGGACTTGTTTATACGCATGAGCTTTGTGCCACAGCCAGTAGCTACAATTAAGGCATAATTATATGTGGTAGGGCAGGGAGGAAAACTTGGCTACCAGTAAATTTCACAACTGACGGTTCTCCTATGTCTAATAAAATAGTTTAATTGGTCTCCTTCTCGTTTGCCTCATTCTTTAACTAGTTACAGGCCTGAGCTGTTTTTTCAAAGTTCCTGAGTCTTGGATCTGTATTTTAAGGCCTGGTTCTGCTCCTCACATGGAGGAGGTGGAGCAGCACAAACCAGAGATCCCTAGCCACAAATGACTACTTCGAGTCTTGCCCAAATACAGTTTTCTTATATGTTTTGGACATTCTTGAATTTTTGGTTTATGTTTTTAGGTCCATCCAAACTGTAAATACACATTGATCTTTGAATAGCAGATACTTGTTTAACCTGCTGTAATATACATGTATACACATACACAGAGGGTTTATCTACAGGACAGTGAGGTGCTGTGCAGAAATGTCTTAACTATCTCTAAATGACCTTGCTGAGGACTGCACAGCACTGCATAGAGCTGTGCTCAGAAGCCCAGAGAACCTCAAAGGCCAGCCTTTTCATTTATGGTCAGTTGATACCACAAAGTAGAGAAGCCCAAGTTGTCTTTAAGCAAGCTTACTCAGATTCTACAAATAGTGTAGCCACAACCTTGTGGAGCAGTGAAGGTATATTGTAAATGGTGTATTCTTTACAACTAACATGCTTACAGACTTCCATAGTGCCTTTGGAGAGGAAAATTCACATACAATCCTCACTCTCTCATGGAGAGGTAAATAAGCACCTGGTATTTAAGAAGTAAAATGAAGCTGTGAAGTCCCCATGTAGCAACAGGCTTGTTGGACACAAAGTAAGTCCAAGAAAACACAAAGGGACAATTTCGAGCTGCAGGAAGGGATGAGTGAGCCTCTTAAGACCTCCTTGACCGTTCCGAAGGTAAACCCTTACAAACACATTTTAAGGATTAGAAGATATTTTTATGCATAATTCATCTTTGGCACTTTCTGATTTGGACACGGTAAGGTTTTTCGGACAGTGTTTATGGCTGCTTGGGAAGCAAATGGCATGTTACCATTTGGATACAGAAAAGCTGGGTCAGTTGCTCTAAAATGCACAGCAAAGCAGTGGCAGGGCCAAAAACCAAGGCGAGGAGAGCTGATTACATGTTCTGTTCTCTTGACCCTGCGCCTGCATCTCACTGCTGCAAAAGGCGTCTCTCTTAGGCAAACACAGGAGAGGGAGTGAGTAAAAGAAGAGTAAGATTAAAAATCTGCAAAAGAGATTGCAGAGAGGAAGACATTGCATATCACCCCTGAAAAGCTGTTTGTCACATGGAAACAGCAGCAGCTGTCCCAGGCCAAGCCTGTGGAGACACATTTATCTCTTGTGCAACATCAGTGAAGGAAAGAGACAAACTTACTTCAAGAATGGACTTAAGCCAGTAAACCAACTCATTTTCGTTTGGTTGTAACAGAAACTTGCCTTATTCTTGTTTATCCCCAACCTTTTATTGTGAAAAAAATGAACAGAGCTGGGCAAAGCTGTGCTCTGGGAAAACAGGCATCAGCAGCACATGGCTTCATGAGATGGAAGAGCCACAGAGATTTGTTTTTCTTATACAAGGAAGATCATGCAGATATACTTGGTTTACACAAACACTATGCTGATGCTAATGCTTGCCATTGCCCATAGCACCCCAACCATGATGTGCTGTTCCAACACTGCTCAGCTTCCATGACTGAGAAATTAATATGACATCTAATAAAGCAATCTTAAGTCCCTCTGGGAGAAAAAAAAAAAAAAAAAAAGATTATATTTTCTCTTCTTAGGCTTCCAGTGCAAGCACATGTGAACCTGTGGTGCTCAGAGGCATGCAAAAGCCCCACTTCCCATGCTGGGAGCCAGCTTGTGGCAAGCTGCTCGTGCAGGTGAGGAGCTGTGGTAGGACATGGGATGGTACAGCAGGATATGCCTCGCTGCTCACCAGCTCCCACATGCTGGGCTAGCACATCTCTACCAGGGAGCCAAAGGCAAGGCAGCTCAGCCTTCAGGGAGGCAATGGCTCTGTCTCCTTCTGCAGGTTTGCAGCTCTCCAGGAGGAGACAGCCAGCTCTTTGCTTCCTGGTGGGGATATACATGTGAACTAGCATTTATATTTTTATTTTTTTTCATGTTTTTCACAGGCCGTTTTTGGAATCTGGGAGGTTGTGAGTCTGAAATAACCTGAGGTCTGTTTTTCTCATGATACCTCAGATCCTGCTTGAAGGAAGCATGGCAAGAAGACCAGACCTAATCTCATCTTATTTCATCCTGGAAGCTCCTTAAGGAATTTGAAAAGCCTGTGAAAAACCAAAAACAAACAGCAAGAGAAAAGAGGAGAAATCCACAGACAAATAAATTCAGCTTTATTTGGGTTTCCCTTAAACACATGTTTTCCAACTGCATGGCAGTGCTCACTGAGATGGTATTTCCTTAGATGTCTTATGATTTACAGAGCTATGTTTGCCATTCATTAGGGCACCAAGTGGTGCATATTTAGTGCATCTCTACCCCTTTGCATTCTTCTCCTAAATTACTTTTCTCAACTGCCTGACCAGTAACTCCTTCCATCTCTGACTATGCCTATCATGATCTTTCAGGATAAGGAGATTTAAAAACTAGTTTTTTGCTCTGTGAGTTATCTCCCTGTTTCAGAGCAGGTTTTGGATGCAAATGTTCACTCTGTTTTCCAAAAGAAAGTATAAGCTTCCATTCCCTTATTTTGCAAATGACCAATGTACAAGGTACTGATATTCTTGACAATGTAAAGCAAATGTTGTTTCCATCCTTCAATAAGCCTGTTATGGCTACCTACTTTCTAATGCAAACTTCTCATGTTGCAGTGCATTTAATGGGCATATCTGAAGCTGCATTACTAGTGCAATAGAAAGTCATATGTCCATAAGATAGCAGCGGCATCGCCCAGGCACAGCACACCTGGAGGTTCAGCTGCTGAAAAGGGGACTATTTAGAGGGAGCCAGATTAAGAAGTGGTCTGCAAATCCAGATGCTTTCACAGGAAAAAAAGAGGGTTTTTCCTCCAACCCATCCCAGCAGCTGATTTAGTGTCCAGTGGGTTCTCCTCCCACTTTCTCCCCCATGAAGAGTGCCTCTGTGTACTGCCACAAATTTTCATAGTAGTTTTCTCTTGAATTAATTTTAGTCCAGGAAAAAAAGATAGCAGTTTCAGGAGAAGACAGGGATTGAACTCCCAAGGTGCAGTTAGTTTTCACTTCACACTGGAGCTAAAAAAACCCCTCTTCTTTTTAGAGTCCCTCTGTGGCACTTATCTGTTCCCATCAGTGTAGACTTCAGATACACATCCTGCCCCTAACACTAGAACAAAGAGATTCTTTGTTGGGGGCGGGGGGGGGGACGGACGGGACAGACAGACAGCATATCATCCTGAGTCCCCCTGAGTCCCCATCTCTCTCTTCTCCCTGTGCCACAGTATGCCTGTGACATAGGGAAACACTGATCCCCACTCCACAGGACAACTGAAAAGCAAGGGGTATCTTTGAGACTCCTTATAGAAGTCTCCCATCTCAGCAGAGACTTATGTACTTAAGTCCAAAATCACAATTTAAGTAACTCCTTGAGTTACTTAAGTAAAGTCCTGGCTTTCCTGTTTGGTGGGGGATCTGCACAGGCTCTGACTCTTGGCACCTCAGAGCCCTGCTCACTAAACACCAAATCACCAAGCTCCTACATAAATCCTACAGGGAACCAAAAATCACACTCACCCGGGTGTGACAGCTCTTTCTGAGGCCCCTTCAGAGCCATCTGGGCTCCAATGCACACCAGCAGAATTAGGCCTTTCACAAAATGCTACAAACACTTTTTCTGAAGAAGTAGCTGGAGCATGGGGTGCAACCACAAGCCATCTTCTCTGTCTAGAGCACGAGGCATGTGTCCAGGAAGCAGGAACTGAGGCTGGAGACCTTCCTCAGTCTGAAGTGATGCAAACCAAGAGCTCCTACTGAAAAGCAGTCACCTCAACATAAAAAATAAAACCAAAACAAAACTAAGGCAACTTGGAATGGACAGAAAGACCAGCCTTGCAAGTCTCAGTTCAGGAGATAGTCCTCATCCAGAGGTCATCCCTGACACCTCATCCAGGTGTCAGACCTGGAATAGTTCTCTGCTCTTCAAGGGCTGGCTAAGGCTGCTCCCCACTCCATGCACTGTTTGGACTGAGCTCCTGAGGTGATTCGATATCTCCCTCCACTGACGAAGGAGCTTGAACACCCATCTGGTTTTCTCTCACCAGTCTTGGGCAAGTTGTTTGGCCTGGTCATGGCTTGCTGTAACCTCAGTAGATGTGCTGAGGGTCACACATGATACCTGTGGAAGAGCAGGAGGCTGAAGTCAAGGTGCAATGTCATTGTCTTCCTCAAGCTACAGCCCTCACACTCAGTCCTCTGAAGTGCGATGGCATGCAGTGACTTCTCTCTCTAGAGACCAGACCAGAACATATTAACATGTGTTATCAAGTATGGAAGGCTATCACATGCTGTATGGGCCAGTCACCTGGCTCGGAGAAGTGAAGCATCACCAGTCCATTTAAATGACTTGGAGCTGAGGGCAGTCTGTTCTTTGCTGGATCTGAACCAGTGACCTAAAGTGAAAGGCTCTTTTTCCCATGCTAAAACTACTAATTTTTTCCCATCCCTGAGTTTTCATATTGGCTCCAGATCAACCACTGCTTCAAAGAAACAACATTTTGTTTGAATATTTTGAGATTTAGAGAGGAGGGTTTTGGCTAAATGCACTAAAAAATTAAAGCCTAAAACAATTAATCCCTGAGAAATAGCAGGAAGCTGATTTTTTTTTCTAGCAAAAAAGGAAAGAATCCCAAGGATGATAGAATAAAAAAAAATTCACTACTGTCTTGCCATTTCTCTTGTGAAAACAAGTTACGGTAAATATGACAGTCTGATAGGACAATAATTAAAGAGAAATGGCGCAAACTGTAATGTACAGACATGTAAAGTCAAGAAATGCCTAGTCCAAGGAATGTTTTGACATCTGGAATCAGTTTTCTGTCAATATTATTTAAAAAAAATAGTCAATATTTATGTGGAAAAAAAAATTTAAAAAGTCATTCTGGAACCATAAGGTATTTCTTTTCAACAAAATTACCTTACTTCTTTTGATTAATAATGGCATACCACATTTTAAATACCTGGTATCAATGTTAAAGCAGTCTTTTTTTAAAAATTTGAAACATTTCCTTTCAAGAAGCTCAAGCAATACATGTCAAGCTTTATCTAAATGACTAATTTATATTTCCCCAAAGCAAAACTTTTTCAATATGGTCACATTCTCAGGGAACACTTTTGATTTTGAAATTTGGAAAAATGATAGAGGTCTTTTGTTGGAAAGGTTAATCCACTCTCCAGATTTACTTAAGGCAGACTGAAGCACACCACCCATACAAAGCAGCCAAGAAAAGCTACTGAGGTGAAAACATTTCACTGCAAGTACTGCTTAGGCCTTACTTACACTTACTTCCTTCTGTGTGTTAAATTGCATCAATACTCTTCAGTCCCTGTGTCCGGGAGAGATGCTGCAACCGGGGAGTTGACATCTCTCAGGCTGGGCCCACCAAATAAAGCCATGGGCAGCAGCTCCAGAACAGGTTACCCCCGTGCTTCCCTCATTGCCCCATTGTCTTGTATTTGTCCTCACCTTGCATCTTACCTTGGGTCTGTGGCAGCCCAAGGCAGCAGAGGAGGACTCTGGGCACAAACAAGGACTCTTCCATGCCTTCTTCAGAAATAGCAGTGGTGGCCTGCTTCACTGGGCCAGGCAGAAGAGTTCAGCAGCTCCTGCTACTGCCATGGTGGCTTGGTGGCTGGTCAGGGACTCAAAAGTAAAGATTCAGCCCCTGCAGCTGCTGTGGTTAAACCATCTTCTTAATTACGCAGGAAAATGTACTTGAAACCACAATTTACATTGGTTCAGGTCACCCCTGCCTGAAACCAGAGTAAACTGGTCAAGAGGAAATCACAGCTCGTAGCAGATTTTGCCTATCTGCACCAGCCTTATCAGGACATGGGGACATGTGGTGACTGGGAAACAAAAGCTTTTTCTGAAACAGAGACAGCCATAACTGAGATGTTTCTTAAACCACACAGATATTTTTTGTTTCCTTTTATCATGGTTTGTATTTGCTGTTCCTTCTTTAACCAATTCTCTAAAAGGCTACTGACACTGATATTTGTGTTTAGCAAGCACTGAAGGTTTCCCCAACATGTGCTCAAATGATTATTTATATATTTTTACTTGTCATAGGCAGCTATGTCCAGAAACTCGAAACCAAGAACAAACTCTGAGACAGATCAACTTGCAACTATTACGACAGTTGCCCTGTGTAATGATGTTTAAACCATACAAATTCATCTTTGCAAATGTAGGATAGGTTGCTTCAGCAGATGTGCTTTTAAAGACATTGTAGACTTCTTACTCCAAGCAGACTGAAAATTACTTTCATCATACAGTTTGGAAAAAATAGCCAAACCTCAGGGATTACTAATGGTGGGTAAATAAACCAAAGTTAGCATTCTGGGGAAGGAGTAAACAGTGGCAGTGCTTGAGATCCAACATGGTGACCCAGGCAATGACACTGATCAATGCCTTCCCCAAGGAGAAAAAAATTAGAGAGTGTGGAATTAGAGACACCATTCGGTTTAAAATGAATAGAGCCTTAAGCAAAACAGAAGAGAACAACCTTATAATGTCGTAAAAGGGTTTTTTGTTCATCCTGTACCATACCTCCTTTCATTGTGAGATGTGTTATCATCTTTTATTAGCAGCCCTTTTGGCATAAAATTTTTCTCCCATGAAAGAGGCAGATTTTTATGGACCAAATTAGGACCATTAAATTAAAATTCTGGATGCTTGGCAATGAAATATGGCTGAAGAGAGAAGTTTTAAAGCACACAAGAAACAATCAAATCACTTGGCAAAAAGAATACACAAATAAATACTTTGTGGCTGGATAAATGTTATGTTGTGTTAGACTTCAGGAACATCCAGGGACATAAGCCCAAGATGGGCATGGGACAGCCAATTTAAATTCCCTTCTAATTCAGAGGCAACCACATGTTGCTCTGGAACGGGGTCTCATCTTTTCTTTAAAAACATGTCAATTTATTTTACTGCATATTCACAATGTCTGGAACCCACATAACCACAACTACTAAACTGAGGAATGACTGCTGCTTCCTCTCGTTGCAGGAATCCTGTAGGATTACCTGCAGTGGGAGCCAACATCAGTAGGAGCACAGGGAACATCCCAGAGTGGTCTGCCCATACCACAAAGACCAGTTTATGTACCTGGAGAGAGGCACCTATACAGAGGAGGTACAGACCTCCTTGAGTGGAAGAGTGAACTGAATGTGGGTCCTCACAACTTCTACAGGTGTCCCCACCGCCAATCCATGAAGACAGGCTCCCACACTGACCCATTTCCTGCCTCATGTGGGGTGTGTCCTTCCAAGACCACACTTTCTGTGGTTTCTTTTTGTGACAGATGTGGGGAGAAGCTTCAGCCCCCAAATCAAACTGGGTTAGTGGATTAAAGAATAATGATAATAATCACTTCGGTGACTGGAGCATGTCCAGAGGAGCATATCCCTCACCAAGCTGGTGAGGGATCTAGAGAACAAGTCATATGAGGAGATGCTTAGGGAACTGGGCATGTTTAGTTTGGAGAAGAGGAGGCTGAGGCGAGACCTCATTGCCCTCTACAACTACTTGAAAAGAGGTTGTAGCGAGGTGGGTGTTGGCCTCTTCTCCCAAGTGGATAACGACAGGACCAGAGGAAATGATCTGAAGTTGTGGCAGGGGAGGTTTAGACTAGATATTACGGAGAATTACTTTACTGAAAGAGTGGTCAGTCACTGGATTCGCCTGCTCAGGGAGGTGGTGGAGTCACCATCCCTGGAGTTATTTAAGAAAGATGTAGATGTGGCACTTCAGGGCATGCTATAGTGGCTGAGATTGTCAGGGGTTTTTTGTGTGTGTAAGGTTGGACTCAGTGATCTCAGAGGTCCTTTCCAACCATGACCATTCTGTGATTCTGTGACTCTCATGGCAGGTCCTACTCTCCTGCAGCAAAGGCCTGTGCAAAACTGGAGCTCCTCTCATGAAAAACAGTTAGTCACAAATTCACAATTCCTCTTCTACTTTGATCACAGTAAGGCAAGGAGAAAAATTAATTTGGCTTTTATCCACTCTTCTCCCAGTACTCCTTACCAGCAGTGGAGAAAAAGCAAGAGGAAAGGTATTTCTTACCCACTTGATCCTGGTAGAGAACATCAAGAAACACTTCCAGCTTGAGAAGGAAGAAGGGGAATCTCCAAGGACAGGGATTTAAATACATTGTGGAAGACTAGAGAGCACACAGATTTTACAGGAATGGAAATGTAACAACCCCTACAGAAATTCTTATATTGAACTATGGCACTTAACTGGAGGTAGTGCTAGTATTAGACTTGTCTTGACAGTTACAAAGAAATGAATCGGAGAGGCTGGTTTACATTAATTGCATGCAACCAGAATGAAATCCAAACCAGCAGTTCCATATACTTAGTTCTTTCAAGAAGTTGAATTACACAAAGATGAAAACAATTATGAACCAAATTATTTCAGAGAAAGAATTTAAACAGGAAAAATGTGAGTGATAATTGGGAACTATTTAAATACAATTTACTAAGTGCCCCAAAAGGCACATTCTCACATTGCACAAAAGAGGTCAAGTGGAGCTAAAAACAAAAACAAAACAAAACAAAAGCACAAGCTGGTTTAGAGAGGAAATTAAATCATCTTTTGTAAAAACCTCCACAAACAATCCCCCTCACCATTCTTCCAGCAACAAAATATTAAACAAACCAAAACCACATATATCATAATGAATAAGGAAGGAACTGCTGATAACAACTGTATATCAGACACCACCAAAGGTAGATGACAGGAACGGGAAGCAACGGGACACAAAGAGGCGTGTATGGCCATTGGAATGACAGTGGGAAGGGACTTTTTCTCTGAAGTATGTCAGAGGAAAAAGGCCACCTAAGAGCACTGATTGTTCCCTGTTAGATGGTAAAAGTGGAAGAGCTATGAATCATAGTTTTCAGGATTTTTTTTTCCATTTGCAGGGAAAAAAAATCTTGGTTTAGCTCTGTGCTGTGCTGACTGGGGCGCTTGTGAAATGCAATAAGGTTATGAAAAATAGATGTTAGTAAAGTGACAAGCTCACATCACCTTCAATCAAGTGTCTCACCCATGAGTTAAATTTCTAATTAGTGATTTCCAGTTTGTTAAAGTATCAAGAAACATATAGGACAGTAAGAAGGTTCAAGTTTGGCCAATTTTCAGAGGAGGTGACCAAGAGCAACAGAAGCGATTACAGACTTATCTGCCTGGCACTGAGCATGGGCAAAATAACAGAACAGCCGTGATGAAGCTGAGTTATTGAAGAACTGGCAGTGAAGGGGAAGCAGAAAAAGCAGTTGGTGGCAATAGATATAGAGAAATAGACCTTATCAAGCAAACACACATCTTTCTGTTGAGGTTACAAATGTTGTTGATAGAGGTCATACTGTTGTCACTATGTACTTAAATCTCCATAAGGAGATTTCAATGTAGAACTGAAGAACAGGGGAAAAGCAATGCAACAGCTTTTTTGGTGTACATTAAATGTGTTCAAAAATGCCTACCCAAAGTAGCACTGTTCAGTGCCTCTGAGACAGGCAGCAGGATCCAGGGAACAGTGCATGGCAGGGAAGGTGTAACAGACCTTTTGCAGTTGCATGCACAACAACAGAACCTGAGTCAGGCATTCAGTGCCCTTGGGGTCTCAGAGGATGTATGTTAGGAGGAAAAGGCCCCACTACTCAGTTTTGCAAGCTGATGGAGGTGTTCTGCAGGAGATGCCTCTCCCATGCTCAGATTTGTCTACCTTTATGCACCATACCCACAGCAGCACAGACTGTGTGATTAGTTACAAAGCTGGTCTCTGAATACCTCAGGAGCCTGAAAAGCAGCCTAAGTATGATCTACCCAAGGCCTTACATGTTGAACACTGAATCCAGGCCTCTGCATGCCAATGGCTGGTCCCCACAGCCCGTAGCAGCAGATTGGGCAGAGGTGGGCAGCAGAAGTGGAGCCAGCACGAAGCCTCCTTTGTTTTCCATGTCCAGCTCCCACAGTCTCCAACTTGGCAGGGCCAGGGACCTTACACAGGCACATGATCTCTTGGGGTTTGTAGGCTTTCTGCCAGTTCTTTTAGCCCGTAATGCAGCCTGACACCCCACCCTTGAAAGATTATTGACGTCAGTGCTAGTGCTCACTGGAAATATGATCATCTGCCCTACAAGAGGCATCCTTAAAGTGACTACAAAGTCGACTCCTGTGCTAACTTGATCCATGGCATTTACGATGAATTCCAAGAAGTCAGGCCATGAGAACAGTGGTTTTAAGTTGCTGTGGCAGATGGTATGTGTTTTGCTCACAGCTGGTTGTATGTGAATACGTTGCATTCTTTTGAAAGGATTTGGCTGAGGAACAGAGAAAAAGGCTACCAGTCAGCCCTGTCCTGGCTGCTGCGCTGCAGAGTCATCCATGGGGAAGGGAGATGGTGTCTTCCCTGAAATCCTGGGAGGGGGAGAAAACTGTCAGATGGGAAGATGTGGTGGGCACAGGGAATGTCCCTCCTTTGGCAAAGGGCAAGCCTTTTGATGGAGGCACTTGTCTCAGTTGCCTGTCAGGGACTGGGAGGGCTGGATGCAATTGGAGAAGCCAGTATGATGTGGCAGGACTGAGTCCAGGCTTGAAGGAAGGGATCTTTCTGTAAGGACACAATAAGCAGGAATGAGATCTGTTTACAAACCTTTTTAATTTAATCCTAAATTTCCTTGAAGCTTTCTTGTCTTAATTTCTCTTCCAGTAAAGCCTGGACATGAAGTTCATAAACTGCTCCAGTGTCCAGGAATGCTCACTCACAGGAAAAGGAACAGAATCTCCCAAGTGCTTGGTATCACCTGCTCTTCTCAGAGCCCAGACTCAAACCCAGACTGAGGGCTTTTAGCCCATTGCCACAATTCCAGCCTCTCCAGACAAGCTGTTTTTTGCATTGAATATCAGTCAAAAGAGAAAAAAAAAGTATCAGAAAATAAGTATTGCCTACTTCTTTGAGGAGTTTTAAAATAATACTTTTGTGACCCATCCTCCTCAGGAACAGAAAAAAAAAAAAAAAAAAAAAAAAAAAGATGAACAACTGAAGGAGTTTTGAGATAATTGCTCTCCAGAAGAGGAAGAAATGCAACCACCATCATGTTTCTACAAAACAGGACTTTGTTGCTTGTTTCTCTCACATTTAAGGGACAGCACAGAGAGGAAAGAGCTACTGGGAAATAACCAGTACGTTGGACTTGATGGTCTTAAAGGTTTCTTCCAACCTAAATAATTCTATGATTCTATGACCCCACAATGACATGCTGAGGCTGCAGCTGGCTGGAGCCAATGCCCTGGCTTTTCACCACAGAAATGCCCTTAGTCATTGCCAGCCAGGAGCTGAGAATTTCTTACAGGTCAGATGAGATGGGATTCCCAAACTGTGGTGCAAGTACCCATAGAAATGAACTGCAGCACATGATGTGAGCATGGCTTGATCTGCCTCCTCCTTGTCTTGGTTCCCAGCTGGTCTGTGAGCAAGGGCTGCTCCCACTGTTCCCCCCACCAGTGGGGACCCTCAAAGGGCAGTGGGGCAAACTACCTGAGAGGCACAGAAGCCCTGGAAGCAGGGTTCTGACCAGAAATATAACCCTATTACTATATATTTCTACACAGAAATAGAGATGGGAGAAAAAGCTCACTGAGCTTTTATTTGCAAACACTGTGTTGCTTCAAGGAGTGATGCTGCTGGTGGGGTCCATCGCAAGGACTTCCTTTGCCTCTCAGGATTTTCTTCCCTTCTTAGATTGTTTGATGACTGGTCTCTTCTATGAGCTCTCTCTTGTCACAGAAGAGGGTTGCAACAGCATTTCCCAGAGAAAGACAATGAGATGGGGAGCAAAGTAGTTGGGCACCTCTTTGGAAACTGTTCAGACATGCTCCCAGATCTAAGTCCTATTTAGGCATACAATTATCTCTTACCCTAGCAGTTATTTCAAGAAATGTTGCTCAATGAAAATTCACTACCTCAAATTATGTCACACATTGCTTAAGAAAATTTTAGCTGAGAGACTTGCTTTACTAAATGAATCTCTCTTTCAGAACAGATTTTTGTGTTCTGAATTAATCTTTTAACCTGCAGAAAGAAAATGGCCTTGATTTGAGCCTCTCCACTAAGACTAAAGCTCCATGAGCTGCTGCTTAATTTTTTATGTTTTGAGGGCATCTTGTTTTCTTAACACATGAGCTTTAGTGATATATTTGTTCAGATTTGTTCAGGTCAAAACCAGACTGAGCTGTTACACAGGGATATATGAAAAGATGCTAGCTCGATATTTATATCTTTGGCCTGCATACAACTTTAATACCTCTCACACACGTGTTTTGTATTTTACCTCATTGTACTTAGACATTTTAATTTAACATTTTAAAATTATTTAAGAACTATTTTGAGTGTTAAGTGCTTATAAACCTTCCACGACTCAACATTTAAAATTTCATCCATACTGAGAACAAATCAGTTGAGATGAATGCAATATTTAAAAAATACAGGGAGAAAAAACATATTTTGAAAGTCATTTGCAAGTGTAGTGTGTGTTTTTAGAAGAGTTAAAGAGATTATTAAGCTTTGAAATTTGTGCACTAAACCAGTACCAGCACAATCACTACAGGGTAGTCAACAGCCCATATCAAGATAGACGTCAAAATGCCAAAATCTATTTTGTTTTTCCCTTCTCCCTCCCCACCCCCAAACTTTGCAGAAACACTTTTCTCAACTTCCTGGACAACCTCAGGTCAAGGCAATTTATCTAACCAAAATAAATGGCAATTTTTACCTCATTCAATAATTTATAATACCAAACATCAACAGACAAAGATTGGTTTTTAATGAAAGCACACTACCTTGTAGGCCATGAAATAGTACACACTAATTGGTCTTCTAATCACTGCTGTTTTGCAGACACTCTTAAAGATACATAATTATTTTTTCATTTCCTTTTATATGCTATTTTGCATAACCAATTAATGTAAGAATTAACTGCAGCTCGGCATACTTAAAGAACAACAAAATGAACAAACAAGGACCCTTCCAATACCATGCATTTTGGAATAAACTCGAACTAATGGAGCAAACAATTACTATTCCAGCATGTAGAAGATAATGGGCAAGTAAATTTATATATATAAATTGTAGATGACAGACATAATACTTACTTATAAAGATCAAGCTTGTTTTCAACCATACATTACCATTTCTGGAAAATCAATCTACAATATTTTTAGTACAGGTTAGGAACTGGAGTAATGATTGAGTGATTTGCCAAGGACATGGTTAGACAGACTTGGAAAACTGGAAACTGTGATTTCTTTCCAAAGAGAACACGTATCATAGTCACAGCTGGTATCACTATGTAGAAGAGTTCAGTCCTATAATTCATGGTGTGAGAGACCAAACACATTTTAATACAGAGCCTCCTATTGCCACGGTAACAGGAATCGTACTTGAGCAAGCCTTAGTCAATTCTGGGCCTCCAGCAGGACATAGCAGTCTACACTCAGTGCAGCACTGTGCAATCCTCACAACGCTCTAGCAAATGCACGTAAGATTTTTACTCTGTTTTGCATAGGGGAAGGCAGATGCAGCAAAGCCAAAAGATATGAAAGAATTTGCAATTTATAAATATTTTTTTTCTGACACCCAATGTGCTTCTCCCCCAAAGCAAAACCCAATTCAGAAAAACACTTTACAGCTTTAAAAACATGCTCAAGCACACTCAAAAATCAAAGGTATTTACGTACACAGATGTGAGCTAAGCGCACACTTACATATCCTGCCAGATTACACACTGACAGATTTGATAGATTGAGCAAATCCATAGTCTAGTAACAGTCGTGTGTTTAAAGCCAAGCCAGTTGCATGGTACAAAACATCCATTGTACAATACCCCAGAATTTCACCCAGGGGTTGTTCTGCAAAGGGGAAGGTGTCTATACAGAAGAGCTAGGAAAGGGTAGAGACACTGAGAAGAGTTTTCTCCTTTGCTAGCGTCCACTTTATCTAGAACCCCCCAACTTTCTAATTTCAGTTTAATCAGTTACCTTAAGGCCATGTTTCCTGCAGAGTTGCTTCTATTTCCAGCTGGGAAGTTCATTCAGGCAGCTTCCATACTGAAGAGTTGGTTACTGCTGCCTCTCAGTCATGGCTTTCAGAGGCTCTGATGCAGCTCTGGTCTGAGCAGATGGTAGAGGTGCCGGGCTCGTCCTGTGCGTCTGATCCCTGGGATGTGCTGGGGTTCTGCACTGATGGCTTTGGCATGTCCAGAGCAGCCAGGAGTCCCGGGCAGGCTCTGGGTGTGCCATAGACTGTCCCTCACTGCACCCATCTTCCTGAATCCCAGGCTACATTGCAGGAGACTTCCCAGGAAATAAACAGAGGAACAACATCACTGGTTCTTTCTCTTCATTTAACCAGCTTTTGAGACTCCAGAGTTCTGAATAACTGGCCAGGCCAGAAAGAAGCAACTGTCATTTAACATGGTTTGATCTAATTTGATCTAACACTCAGTGTTCATCTGTCTACCCAAAATTTCTATTGGGTAGGATAAAATATTCATCTTTCCTAGAAAGATCTGGAGCTTTTGGTTGGAAAGGAAGTTCTTGGAAGTGTTTTACACTTCTAAATTTACAAATTTGTACAACTTGGGTGACCAGGAGAATCCCAAGTTTTAACCACATGTAGGACCCAATGTAAAACTAATCTCCTTGATCCCTCAATAAATGTGGTTACTAAATGTCTTGGCAATGATCTACCTGGCCAGGGAGGACAAAAACGTAATTCACAGTGGAGAGTCAGTCGTGATCTAAAGATAATTCAGTGTAAGACCATGGTGAAAAGCAGAAAGAGATCAAGCACCTTTCAGAGGGAAATACTGCTCTTTACATTGCAAATAAAAGGTATCAAAGAAGTCATGATTCATCAGATAATAATAGGGGCTTTTTCATTCAAATGTTAAGCACACTTTGAGGAAGGGGTCCTGCATAGGCTTGGAGTGAAGTGCTATAAAAATGGCTTCTGCTTTTCTTTCAGCATTGCAAATGTACCCACTGAAAAGATAAACAAGTGAGCAGGAAAAAAATTGTGTTGCCTAAAAGGGGCTTGAGAGGGTTCAGTGAGAGGATCTTCAGCTGGAAGCAAGGTGTGAAACACACAAAGAAAATGTTGGGTACAGGAAAAAATTCCCAACAAGGAGGCCTGTGTGGAGGGGCAACAGACTGCCAGTGAAGTGGTTAAAACCTCAGCTTTGGGTCATTTGAAGTAAAACAAGAACATGTTGCAGGGAACAGCTGCACGGGCAAGAATAACATAATTTAATGGGGATTTTCCAGGAATATTATCCTGGAAGGAGTATATTCCTGGTACATTGAAGCAGGCTGAAATTGCACCCTATCAGACCCATCTCTCCTCAGGGCTGGTTGGTCGCTTTCAGTAAAGTGGCATCTACAGGACATACAACAATGTATAAATGCCAAAACATACCCCCAGTGTTTGCATTTTCTGCTTCCCCCTGACCAGCAGGTTTTGTGATCCACTGTTTTATGCATGTTAATTTGCAAAAATCCTCTCCCAAGGAGAGCATCGGGCAGACCATCACTAATATTTGTGGCACCTGTTGAACCCAGGTTTTTCAGACCTCTACCCAATGGTTATGTGGGTTGAATAGGTCCACAAAGACAAAGGTTGCTGAAGGGAGGAGATCACACAAATGGCGTGATCACACCACTGGGCAAGAAATGCCTGGCGCTCCAGACAGGAGTTTATCTACATATGTAGATAAAGGACTTAGGCAGCTCCTGAAATGCTTTGCTGAATGGAGAGCTCAGCAAAGTCAGGGCCCTATTTTCAGGACTTAGGAAGAAGAAAAGGCAGTTTGGCAACTACCTTATTTTACCTACTGTAAAATAACAATCTCAGCACATGCAAAGTCCTCGTGTTTTGGATGAAGCTCTCTTAAGCAAAAGATAGTTAGGAGAGAGCATAGGAAAAAAAAAAAAAAACAACCAAGAACTTGCTTACCTCTGCTGTGCTGCAGTTAAGGACATGCTCTTTGGTACATGGATGTGCTCTACAGACATTTTACTTTTCATGAACAGGGGTAGTGGTTTACTTTGTTAACACGTGACAGGCCCATAGCAGAGCTCCCAGTTACTGCTTTTGAGAGCAGTCCTAGGATGACATGCCAGGAGGTGGGCTGAGCTGAGAGCAGGCAGAAGCTTAAGGTGAGTAAGGCCATTCTTTTGAGTAGTGATGGGTTGTTTAACAGGCTCAGATGCCTTGTAGCTCTACAGGACAAGCCTGAACCAACACAAGTAACTGGATTTGTTTGAGCCATTAGTAATAACCAGGCTGCTTTGGGTCTGGAGCAGACAAGGGCTGTGAAGAATCATCTTTCCTAATTCCAGCTGTCTCAGATGAAAATATCTATGGTCCCCACTAGATCAACTCAACTCGTTCACTCCATTACCAATTATGATCCTTTTTAGTTTCCTAGCCAGGTATATCCTTGCCCACATCCATATGGGCATAACTCATACATAAGTCATACAAAGCTTCCCAACCCATTTCCAAGTTGACATGAGCCACGTGGGTAGATCTCTGGCTTTTAAACTGTTCAGTGAAATAATCTGTTACTCCAACTGGAGTGGGTTAGTGGAGAGTAATTCTGCAGGCACTGAGGAAACAATAATCCTTGCAAGGAGAAGAGGCAATAATTTCTTCAGCCAACTCAGCACATCTGAAAGTGTGTGTCCAAAGCCCGGGAACATCACACGATCCGATTCTGCAATGCCAAAAAATTTAACCTTCTGGTGGAGGTGGTGACTTGTTAAACCATTCCAGAAAGTCCCACAAGAATATATCCTTAGGCAAAAACCAACACTAAATTACGTGGGGATGTACAAAGTGGCTGCTGGAAAATTATTATCTTTGTGCAAGCTTTATGGTATACATTCAATTATGTGAATGGGAAATATACTCCTCTCTATGACATCCATATTGTAAAACTAGAATTAAGCAAAGGTACCCAGGGCATAAAATGTAGACATGTACTCCCATAAATTTGAATCCATAAAATAAATACAAAATTTAAATGAGCCTCTTTTCCAGGAATCGGTTGCAACAGTTTCTTTTCTTATTCAGAAGAAATGTGCTTGCAGCTTGAAAAAAAATATAGATTTGGGGAAGGAGTGGGTGGATTATTTAAATACCAGAGAGGAAGGCAAGCTTTTTAAGATAAGAACGATGTTAACACAAAAGGGATAAAAAGATATAAACTGACCATGGTCACATTTAGGCTTGGTTTGTCATTTTTTTATCATTACAGTTCTGGATCTAGCTTCCAGTTAGAGCAGTGAGGCCAAGAGCTTAACTCCACCCGACCTACAGCTTGTTGCAGTTCCCACTAGCAGTTTCCTAAACCATTTGCCTTTGGTGTCAAGTTGGGATGCAGTGGTCTGAAAAAGTCTCACTTCTGAAAATATGCAGTCTTTTGAGTGAAATTCAGAAGTAAACTCTGAAGACTGTGGAGTTTTGGATACTTGCTTCTCTGTCAGGTAATGCTTATGATATAAGCAAAACTCCAAACTCTGTCCCATCCCAGGCCAGCCTTGTGAGACCTACTCAATTCAAACTTGATGCTGAAATTTTGGGTGGGATTTTTCATGCTCTGCCATATCTTCAAATGTTGTAACAATCATACAGGATCAAAGCTTCAAACCTTTCCCAAGCCCTTATGGTGTGTGCTGCATTATGTTACAAATGACAAGCCTTAGAAGTATGTACTCTCCTGAATCTGCCTTTACATATTCCAGGGCAGAGAGGGTACTTGGAAGAGCCAAGGATCTCAGACCTTCTCTGCTACTCTGTGCAGTGAATCCAACATCTCCAATGGACCATCCTGGGATCTGCGATGTAGACCGCAAACAGCCCTGATGTCACAGGTGTTAGATAGCACAACTGTGTGCCTGTTCCCCTCTTTAGAATCATAGAATCATCTAGGTTGAAAGGAACCTTCAAAATCATCTAGTGCAACCATCAACCTAACTCTGACGAAAAAAACCCATCACTAAACCATGTCACCGAGCACCATGTCAACCGACTTTTGAACACCTCCAGGGATGGTGCCACAATCACTTCCCCAGGCAGCCCATTCCAATGCTTGATAACTCTTTCAGTGTGATCCTTTAATTGTACAGCAGCGTAGAACATAAAGCATCAACCCCATTAAAGGGAAAAGCAAAGGAGCCTATTGTTTCTCTTGGCCTTCTTCATTTTAACTTCACTCTTTCCTCCTCCCTCATAAACCTGCTCCAGATAAGTGACATTTTTGCTTCTTGTGCACTTTGAAACACTGTTAAAAAGCAAACAACTGTCCGTCTGGAAACAGAATTTTCCTGGGAGGCTAGATAAAGACCACAAAATGAACTCCCTGAGGAAACATAAAACCTTTTCTCAAACTTCAGCACAACATTAAAATTAAGCACACCAAAGCTCTCTAAATCACATACTTCTCCAACTTGGAAGACAGGGAGACAATAAACACAGAATTTATGGTAATTACATTATTTAATGCACAACTGGAAGGTCCTTGAACAGATTGGTGGTGAGAACCTGGCTAGATCGGAGTAGAACAGCAAAAACCTACAAAGAACAGTAAACAGGAAGGAGGACTATGGAGGGGAGAAGGAAGAAGTAATAGGCAGGTTGCTAGGCAATCCCCCAACCTTGGGAAAGAGATGTGTACAGCATCATATATGGCTAAAGGGAGTGAAATGTAATGTCACCCCCCCCAAAGACCCAGGAAACTATCTAAACTTTTTTTTAATTGGTTGAAACTTTTCATAATGAATACTCCAACAATAATGTTATAGACTGGATTAGCTACATCATATTTGGGGTAACAACCAGAAGAATAGCTCATGATTTTGACCACAGGAGGGCTCCCAGGTTTCATGAATGCACATGGAAACGTCTTGTAAAAAAATTTAGAAATAGATTGTGAGACATGGAAGATGTAAGGCATGGACTTGCACCCTTAGTTCAGACTGAGCCCCTGCTGGGCCTGCTCAGCAAGCTACATATACTGGCTTTTGTCTTCAACAAAATAGAGATGTAAAAGGAAGTCGTCTTCTGCAAACTTCTTTTTCCCTACCGCCATAAAAGAATCATTAGAAAATGTCAGGTGCTAAAGGCTTGAAGCAATGCTGTTTCTCCTGATGTTATCTGTAAGGAGAACTTCGAAATTAAAGGGTTTTTTCCTGCTAGTTAATAGTTTGGGGATTCAGTTTTTCTCACATGGGAAAAGACTGTCAACATCTGCAGCCCACACAGATTAGATACAGCCCACCAGAATGTAACACATCATCTATCATCTGCTTCCTACTGTCTTTTTCACTAGGCTCTGCAGATGAGACAAGTAATTGTACTATAGACCCCAAGTTCAGTCAGAAACACTCAGACATGGAGAGGCAATGGTGATCAATGAGGTAGACGAGCATCTGATTAAGTGAAATGGGTAAGGGCAACTGTGAAATGTGGCTGTACAATGGAGGAGAAAGAGAAGTTTGAAGTTGCTGTTGACCCAGAGCACCATGCCCATGCACCCCACAATACATCCCAACAGCCAGCTAGAAACATAGAAAAGACTAGAAGTACAAATTACAATGTGCATCAGGAAAAGAGCAGGTGAAACTACAGACATCACCAACTTCCTAGGGACTTTGTTAGATGAAAAGGGTCAGATGAGAGAAGATGCTCCTTGGTTCCCACTGAAGTCAATGCTGAGACAGATCCTGACTTCCCATGTGTCTGGGTTGGGTCTCGACTTCCCAGTCCAGAGGAGAAAATATTGACATTATTAATAGTTAATTCTCTCAGTTTGTAATCATCCAGTCAATCATGGGCTGTGTGGAGAATTTCTGGTTCATACTTCAGATCTTTGACGTCCTACCCTCAATGACTTGAAATGCCTCCATACAAATCCACACATATAGCTAAAGGTCACTACCTTAAATATTCTGAAGAGGGTTTTCACCTGCAAAAACTGGTCCTGGGGTTTTAATGATACTAGAGAATAAACTGGGAATACATCAGGATCTTCCTAGTTCTCTCTTCTGCAAAGGAGAGTGTAAGTCCTGACAGAGCTAAGAGCAGGTAGCAGTGCATGCTGTAGAGATATGCATGTGCACAGAAATTGCACTGGCTGGGATGATGCTAGAGCTAGTTGAAGATCATGGACAAATCAAAGCTTGAAAAAAAAACAGGGAGTCAGAAAAAAAAAAAAAAGGCAGAAATAAAGAGGTAAGAGAGGAAGTTTTCCACTTCAGGAGATAGAAGAGGCTGAACAGGTTGGAAGTCCAGGAGATGCTGCCAGAAGGGAATTGAAGCTGGAGATTGATTTCGCAGGCTTAGGAAATCCATGTTCCCCATCATTCAGCCTCTTCCAATAGATCATTCCTTCACATACAACAAATGAAATAGCTCTCTCCTTTCTGTATACAGCCAGAAGCAGAAAACTTCTCAGGAAAATATCCTCTGAAAAGGATTTAATCCTTTTCTATCAAGGTTTATGATGACAAATAATCCCACCTCTTTTCTAGTAAATTCTAGTTTTAGGGTCAATCAGTTACAGGTGTGCTAATCCACAATTACTAACTTTGCCTGCTGATCTCTCCCTGGTGAAAATTGCAGATGAAACCAGGGTGACCTCCATCTGCCTTTCCTTACCATATTTATGAAACAGCAGGTAAGGCAGAACAATTGTGCCCATACTGCAGATGCTATAGCAGGGCAGAGATTTCATTTTGTGAGGGCAGGTCTGAATAGGTTACATCCCAAACTTTTGACTTGTAAAGGCAAAGAAATCTGTGGTTTTGTTTACCACAGTTGACTGCAGCAATGCTGCTTTTTATGTCAACATACATTTTAGTAAATGTTAGCTTGTACTCTGTAGTGATGGGCTGTTTGCAGTAACCTTGGGAAAACTGCTCTTATCTTATATTTACACAACAAGTGCAAAGAAAGGAGATTAGGTATTTTTCCACAATGTTTCAAATGCCTTTTTTTCTCCTGTCTTGAACAAGGGCTGAACTTTAAACATTTCAAACACATATGGCCCCACTTGGAAGATGTACAGTTAACACGGTACTAATCATTTGCTGGCAGGTCTATCCTGATCAGAGTATACTTGCATTGCCATGACTGTGCTGTGTATCTTGGGTCAAGTGCAACGGCTGCCTGGGACTGCAGCAAGGGAACTGGAAACTAAGGTCACAAACCCGAGCTGGACTGGAACTACAGACAGGATGGACAGACTCGTAGCACTCCTCTGGAAACAGGGGAGGATTCTGGTGAGGAACCACGACTATCAAAAGCATTTTGATGGATGGGACTGATAGAAAACTAATTCAGTATAATTTATAGTTCCCAAAAGAAAGTTTTGCTCTTCTTCTCTAGACCTGTATTCAAATTTTAATTCAGCCACATGATTCTGAGGCTTCTGTTTTACAAAACTTACACTGTGTTCTCCCACCAGTGGTAACACTACCGAAAGCATTTTTAAAATGCCGCTTATCAAACCCCATGCAGGAGTGCTGTGACCAGCTTTAGGGGGCTTACCATACACATGCCCTTAAACGTATTATTCAACCTCCACATGCACAGAAGTTTCATCCACTTCTGTGAGAAGAACCGCTTCCCAGGAGGGCTGTGAAGTTTTGTTTGCCCTTTGTTGTTGTTGGAACAGGAGGGTGGCAGGTCTGCAGCACCCACACTCTCCCCTGCGCTGCCACAGCCTGGGTTTCTCCCATCTCTCTCCCAGGGCAGAATAAGAGCATTTGCCTCCCTGTGGGGAGGGGGTTTGCAGTTTAAAAAGAAAAAAAAAAAAAAAAAGTATTAAAAAATGGAATTTTTTCATGCTGCTTAGCCCCACCAGCAACGTCTCCTGTCTCCCGCAGAGAGCAGCTGAGTGAAGCTGCACAGCTCTGTAATAAGAATTTAAAGTTAAAGATGTTTGGGGTGGAGGTGAGAGTGAAGGGGAGGACTGCTGGAATGTCAGCTCCAGCTGCTACAAATTTCTATCTCTCAGGTCAGACCCTGCACTCTGTCCTCTCTGCACAGGCCCGGACGGTTCTGGAGCTCATGTGCTGCTCCTGTGACCAGCAACACCTTCAGAGGGCGGCACCTTCAAGTTTCCCAAGAAGTTTTCTGTTTCACAGCTGTGTGCAGAGAACAGGGAGCTATTTCATCTGTTGTACGTGAAGGATTGATCTATTAGAAGAAGCCGGATGCAGGGGGAACATGGACTTTGTAAATCTGCCAAATAAATCTTCTCCAGCCCCGGTTCCCTTCTGGCAGTATCTCCTAGACCTTCAACCTGTTCAGCCTCTTCTGTCTGTCTCTTGAAGGGGGAAACTTCCTCTCTTATCGCTTTATCACTGCTTTTGTTTTCTGGCCTCTCCTCCAAGAAGTGCATGTTTTCATTTGTTAAAATCTTCACACAATCCATTGACTGACGATTTGCATACAAAGCATGGAGAAGCAGGGGACCTTGGCAGGATCGTTTTGGAGGTGCCTCCAGGCACACAGCAAGATCGGCCTAATTAAACACAGGTATTTAAATTTACTGACATCATATTGCTGTGAATAATGGAAAGCCATCACAAGATGGCACAGATCTGATGATTATATTTTTTAATTTTCTATTTCAACTTGAAAACCATCACAGGATGGCACAGATCTGATGATTATATTTTTTAATTTTCTATTTCACCTGGAGCTGAAAGTGCTTCATGACACTATACAAACCAGTCCACTATTAACCAAAACACTGCCAATGTCTGAGGGAGAGCAGAGTATGCAGAATGATGCACATGACACCATGAAGGGACTAAAGGCTGGACATGATGAACAGGGAAGCAGCAGCAAGCAGAAAGTACCAATCTAATCAAGCTCTAAACTGACCAGGACAGAATATAATCAGTGGTAATTAAGTACGTCAGTATTGACAATATAGGATGGTGCCTTTTGCTATAATTTTACCCTTATAACCATGCTGTTGGTCAGGTTACTTGACCTGCTTTCAGTGCTTATCTATTAAGGACTTTGTTCTGGTATGTGGCTGTGAAAAAGGGGTTAAAAAAAGTAACAGTTTCCTGTAGCAGGGATGTTCCAGTTGCATAACTACCTCTGGAGGTTTTTTCCCAGAGAAATAGGACTTTGTTAGTTGTGCAGGGCACCTACGGCTTTTGTTGCCTTGCACGTTGCTCAACTGAATCGCCTCTAACTCATTAAACATCCCTCAAATTTACATCACCAATTGCAAACAGTAATTACTTAAACCCTCAAAACTGCAGTTTGCTTGACAGAAAAAGGCAGCACTTGTTCTCCTCAATGGACCCCTTGCAGAAGCCGGAGTAGTATCAAGAAAAGGAAACATGTCACAGAAGCAAGTGGTATTTAATGTTTTCAAAATGGTCAAACAGGAATGGAAAGCAGAGGGGTTCCTTGCTACACGCTGCCCTAAGCTAACATTCACCCTGATGAATACCAAAGGGAAATTACAAGTTTCCTTAAAAATGTCTGCTGTTCCTGCAGAGCTCATGTTGCTTAGAGGGATTTACAAGGCTTTAGTTTTGCACTGGAGCTTTTGTGTTGATAAGGCATCTTTCAACAGGGAAAAGAAAATCCCAGCAATTCACAGAAGTCACCACAAACATTCCCCAGCACAGCTACTCCTGCCAGCACGGTAAAACAAAACAGCAATACCACACAAGAACACAGGGCCAAGGGATGAAGAGAAGTAAGTAGAACAGAAGTAAATAACTAAGATTTAGCCTCACAATAAGCAACTGAGTAAAAAAATAAATAAATAATCACATTTCCCTACACACTAATCATCATTTTCTAGTGAAACTGAGATAGAGTTAAGCTGTTTCTCTCAACAATCATCACTAATTGTATTTTAAAAGCAAACTTCTCTGAACACAAGAGTATCTTTCAGAGCTTCAATGTTCCTTTGGTATAAATGTCATTTTACTTTGGGAGAAAAATAAAAGAATTACATCATTTGCTAGATTTAATTCAAACAAACAAAGCGGTAGATGGATGTGAAAGCAGCACAGTCGTGGTGGTCTTTGGTTTAGTTTATGAACAACCACATTACATCATTGCTAAAGACAGTGTTAGAGAAATCAGGTCTTAACTAAAAACTATTTTAAATCCAGAGGAAATACCCTTTTGTAGCACATATAAGAACATCAAGTTTATCATGGCAGGAAGCCCTGCCAAAAGCTTACAGAAAATGGTTTCTGTGCTACCAGACAACCACAAGAGACAATTTTTAAGTTGCAAGAATAGGATGTTTCCCAGAGCTTTGTGCAGTTATTAGAATTTCCATCTTAACATTTTGGGGGGATTCTATAGCATTCAAGTTTTGTGCTCTTCTAATTGCAACAGAATTTGGCACCTCGAATAATAAAATTTCATCTACCAGTCACAAGAATTTTATCTTAAGTGATAACATGATTAATTCCAGTTTGCTGCTTTCTTGTAGAGAGATGCTACACGGATGTAAGGTGCTAAAATTGTGCCAGATTAATTTTACTTAGGAGACCTGTGTTTGTCTATGTTCATGGTTGAGATGCTTTCCAGCCCTTCCCACTTCCCTCCAGCATTTGCAACCCTCAAAGAGAAAATAGATACAAACCACTTTGGTAGAGAGAAGAAAATTCATAACCCCAACTGATGGTTTTGTACTAATGCCACTAGTGGGTTCAGCCTCAAAAGTCATTCTAAACAATAATTTATCTTTTACATCATCTAACTACATTAAGGCTAATGCTCCATATCATATGCCTTCTATAAAAGCTGTCCAAGTCAAATCAGACTGTTGTCTATATACCCACTTGACCAGGTAGGTGATGATTGTCAATCATCACGTGCACTGTATGGGGTTCACCAGAAGTTACGTACGTGCAACTAGGCCAAGGGGCTTTCTTGGAAAATGAGGACTGGCATTAAGCCCTCAGACACAGATGGTGGGAAAACTCCACAAATTCACGGAATCACAGAATCTTCATGGTTAGAAGGGACCTTCAAGATCATTGAGTTCAACAAAAAAAAAAACAAAACACCAAAACCCAACACATAACAACAAAACAAAAACAACAACACCCCATCACCACAACAATCACCACACCTAACAATCTCGGGCACCAGAGCATGCCCTGAAGTACCACAGCTACACCTTTCTTAAATACCTCCAGGGATGGTGACTCTACAGCCTCCCTGGGCAGGATGTTCCAGTGCCTGACCACCCTCTCAGTAAAGTAATTCTTCCTCATATCTAATCTAAACCTCCCCTGCTGCAACTTCATACCATTTCCTCTAGTCCTGTCATAATTCACTTGTGAGAAGAGGCCAATTATGGCCATTATGACAAAGCAATGCCATGTCCCTCAACACCTGCCTTATCTCAGCATCCCTCAACATCAAAGCAAAACATGATGGAACAGGTATTCCCAGGAACCAAACCAGAGCAGCAGTGGTGGAGAAGGGATGCGACACAGCCTGACTGGTGACAGCAGATGTTGTCACCTCACATCCTCTCCATGGCTCCAGAGCAGGACCAAGTGGTCTCAAGGGTGTGGTACCCCTGGTATCTTATGACACCAACCAACCAACCTCCTCTGCCAGTTCTGCCCCTATGGCAAAACCTATGCAGCAGTGACTACTCTGGGTGTCTGATTTATGGTCTCACTGCTGAGTACCTGGGCAGGGCTCCTGAGATCCTGACATTCCTCTTACCAGAAAACCTAAACTCTTGAGAAGGGTTCTGCCCGGTGAATGAGAGAGATCTGGCAGCACTCAGCTGCCCACAAGTCCCTCTGAATGTCCCTGTGAAAGGAAATCAAAACACATTATAAAAACTGAATGTGTGGTTTATTATACTTAAGATGCTATTTGTCTATAGGGTTTAAATATGTCTGTCACATAGTTAACAGTAAATGAATGTAATTTTACATGTTCAGTATTTTGATACACAGTACAGGACTACAAGTGTGGTAAAGGAGCATGGGAAACTAATATTTCCTTGATGCACGTATCAAATCCTGCAGCACCACTTAAAAGCTCAGAGTAAGGACTCAAACTGCAGTATTACAAGCGCTACTAAATAAACCAAGAGACATATCTAAGTTAAACATTAGAGAAACAAAACAAATGACACAGGGGTTTAATATTTAAGATTTGATACAGGATTAAAATACTAATATTTTTAATGTCCTGGTTTCAAATTAATAAATATAAAAACAATATAAAAAATATACACCAGATGATAAAAGGATGCACTGAGTAAGGTTAGGAAGCTAAATTTCACTTTCAAACGTATGCAGGTATGTCTTTAGGGAGAGGATTTCTGTGTAGCTGCGACTGGTCTTTCGGAAGAAGTCCAAGCTTGTGAGCTGTTCGATGTCACGCACACGTGCAGTGTGCATCTTAAGAAGATCTTCAACCCACTTTGATTCATCCTCCAAGCTCTGAAATATTAAAAAAAAAAAAAGGTAAAAAAAAGTTTTATACCATGCAATGTCAAAAATCTGCTCTGAAAGCAAACGCAACTTTTCTAAACTTTGGGTCCATTTGAAGAATATCTCTGCTCAACAATAAGCGAGCTGCAAGAAAATAGATTTGAAACTTAACATGTTTTATTTTGTGACCCATTTTAGGATGGGATTGAGACAATGACCACAGTCATGTAGGAAAAGTTGTCCCCACATTGCAGGTGTTTCAGAAGAACAGCCATACACTTTCAGAAGACCCCTTGGTCACCACATATTGTTTTGTCTTACAGAATGAGCTCCACATTAATCAGCTGTGTATTACCAAAGCCCAGACTGTACACTGTTTAGTTTTGAACCCTACGCCTACACATTGTTGTCATCATGAGGTGTGTTAGCACCTCATCTAACACAATATTATCTTAATCTCTCCAGTTTACTGTTAGGAAAACATTACAATTCATTACACAGTTGGGACTATGGTTTGTGTTAGTACCTGTGAAATCCTGTTATTAGAACATACATATTATTCATCGGTAGAAAAAATTTTCCCTAAGCATTTCCCAATATGGGAATAAATAAAACAAATCAGGAAGATGCTGCTGCTAGAGTGATTGTGGTTGGGTTTCATGGCTGTAATCTCTCTTAGGGGACTGCTCCTGCTGCATGCCTTGTGCCAGTTCTGGCACTTGTTGGAGCCATCCACAAACTGATGTAATTCACTAACACAACATAAAATCAGCCCTGCAAAACACTGCAGTCCCTGGCTGCTTGAGTGCGTGCACCAGCTCAGTGACATGTCCCATGAGCATTGCAGCCAGCCCTGCAGGGAGCAGACATGGGAAAAGGACAGAGCAAACAGGACTTTCCCCCCTTTGGCCTCTCCAGCTGGTACGTCTACACTGCTGTTGGCGAAGCAAGTTAGGAATTGAGGGTTGTGCCTCCAGGCATTTGGACTCCATGCATGTGACTTAGAAATCTTGCTGATAAAAATTTATTTCTGGGCTTGCTCCTAAAAACAAACTCTTCCTCTAACTGTCTCATCAAGATCCTCTCACCAGTCGAGACTAAGCTTCAGCAATGCCAGAAGCCTACCCAATGCAGTAGATGTGCCACAGGTAGCGCGGGTCACCAGCTGCTCTAAAGCAAACGTCCATGACCCAGTTAGCACTTGTTTGTTTTGAAGCTTTTCAGCTCTAGAACCACTTTCCTCTTCACGTCACTAGTAACATGAGGTCCAAAATCAGGTCTGGAGCATGGAAAAAGAGGTACAGCTTAAGAGGGGAAAGAAGAGTTCATGCTCGCCTTGCCCCCTTTTTCCTGTGGTGCCTGCAGGAAGCCTCTTGTTCAGCCTTCAGCCTGGCCATCAGATTGCTAGTCTGTAAACGGGCCTCAACAGGGTTACTACTGTGAAATGCGACCACTGTCACATTTTTTTTTTTGTTCTTCAAGCTTTCCTTCTGAGCAGGAAATCTGCATTTTACAGGGCTCCAAGAAATGTCCCATTACTACACAAAGCTCGCCTTTTTGAATACAAGGAGGACTCCTAAGAGGGAGTCTGTGAGGGATCTGCGATATGAATATATCACAGGACTGTGAGGTTGGTTTTAAACTATGTCCAACAAGACAGCACGTGCACGAGCCCAGAAAGTCAATCAACTGATCTACATTTTAGTTTTTCCATTCCACAACTGGCTCATGAAACCTCAGGTCCAGCAGCAAGGACTTTAAACAAAGTGATCAGCCAACACGTGATTATATTATATGGCAGAGCAACGAATGAAGTGTACACTATCATTTAAAATGATAGTTTAATCCATCTGTGCTGGTTAGTTTCACCTCAACAGTACAGTGAGTCTTAGAAGAAGAAAATAACAATCAAAACCTCACAGGTAGTCAAAAATAGACAATCAGTTAAGAGACTAATGTAAAATGCACTGGAGAAGATATCAGATATTTTGGACAAAAGAATCTCTCTGGATGTTAAATTATTATCTGGAAAGCTGAATGCAATCAGAGTATAGACAGGTCGGTGAGGAACTCACTTATTAAAAGAGAAATTTAAATGTTTTGCTGAAAGGGAAAATAAAAGCTTAAAGGAAGTTTCTAGTAGGGTTCCTCCAACTTTGGTCTTGGAAAGGATTTTGTGTAATGTTTTCATACACGATTTTTGTGCCAAGGTCATTAGTGTGCTAGTAAAAAAAAATCCAAACAATTGGAGGCTCCCGTCAATGCAAAGGAAGACTGGAATAGCATATTGAAGGATGCAGATAGAGGAGTCCCTGGAGTAGTATGAAACTGGGCACATTGACATGTGAAACCCCACACTGACATCAGAAATTTCTGGGAGCTTCTCAGGTGAAACAGCAGATAAAAGAGAAGGATCTGGGTGTACTGATTGTACATGATTGTGACCCACCATTATAAAAACACTATGGAAAAAGCCAATCCTACATAGTATCAGAGGAATTGCGTCCAGCATAAAGAAAATTTTCATTCTGAAATCTCAGCTGGAATATTTTATCTCATTCATGTACCAGGAAAAAAAAAAAAAAAAAAGTCAGTCTGGAACAGATGCATAGGAAGGCTACTAAAATGCTCATCCTCTCGTACAAGAAGTGGGTCTCCCATGAATAGAGAGAAGTATACACATTGAGAATTATCATAAATCATCACTAAGGTAAATCCCAAAGAAGCCCAGTGAATGGCTATTTAAGCCATAGAAAAATGTTGACACAAGAATAAATGGGTATAACCTCACCATGAATAAACAGTTTGGAAATGGAACAAATTCAAATTAGAAGAGTACTGGTGTTCTCCAACGGCCATGTGAAGAGAGAGAAAGTGTGTGCAAAAAGAGCAGAGTGGGAAAGCTAATATTTCTTCAGATCTTCAGATCTTAAAAGAAAGCTGTGGAGATGTTAAGGAAAAGTTCCTATATTATCCTATGCATTTCATCCATGAAGTATGTGAGGTTTTACACAATGACTTCTTTGAACAAAGAGGATGGAACACAATGTGCAAAAGTAAGACAGTGTATTTGAAGGGCAAAATTTTGCTTAACTGCATTTTCATTCAAAAGCTACATTTAAATATTTTTGGAATGGTTCTTTGCTATGTAAAAAGCATAAACCAATATCAACTAACGACCTGAATTTCACCCCAGAACTGTAAATACATACACCGCAAGTAGTATGACTTACAGAAAAAAGAAGTCTGGGTTGGAATATAAGAAATCAAAGAGTAGAAGAGGCTGTTATTCTAAATAGTTAAAAAAAAATTCAGCAGTTTAAGAAGACTATGATATTCAATATAGGGAGAAAAAAAATTGACTTTGTCATAAAATTACATATGGGCAGAGATACAAGGACAGAGGCACTAATAACTGCCAGATCAGTAACTTCCAGATCACCAACTGGATTTTGATTCCAAGCAAAGTGGTCCAGAAAGAAAACCACAATGAAATATATATGTATGACTTTCTGAGACTTCTGGTGGAAGTCATCTCTGCCCAAAGCAGTTAAGAGGCTAAACAGGGGGAAGCCAGACCTGCTCTAGAGAGCGGGATACTGTCCAAAAGCATGGTTTTAAAAAGAGGGACCTGAAAGCAGGCGATGTTTGATGAATGAGAAAGAGACAGTGTTCCAGGTGAATTGTGTACAGAGTTGGAATGACTATTTCTGCCTGTAGCTGGAATAGGAATCTTAACTTTTTGTGCCAATACAAAATTCGTAACATTAATGCGTTCATTCAGGAAACGGTCTCCTGGCAGCCTATAGTGAAGCGTCTGTGTGCAGGAATCCGCACAGCTGTGTAATGGGAGAACAAGTTCAGGCGGAAGGACAAGTCTAAATACAGCTGCCTGGGAGGACGGCTGTCCTTGCGGAGGCTGGAGCCCATGGGGACCCGGCTGCTCTCCTGCTGCACGATCAGCTGCCGGGTGTGCGTGTTACTTTTTGCACTAACCAGACTGAAGCCTTTATACTTCACCAAGATTCTTAAGCTACAGGATCTTGCACCTTAAAGGAAGATAGGAAAGCAAACAGGAAGGTGTCTGGGCATCTCTGGCAATGAGAATCCAAACTTTTCCCTTGAACCAAGGCATGTTCTGGAAGCAGAAAGAGCTGTCACTCTCCCCTCAGCAGGTTTTAGCGTATAGTTTTAATACTGTGTGGGTTGGATGTAATCATGCTGTCTGATGCACTCAGACTGCCATAACAGACAGACTAGATTGTCCCTGCATATGGAAACAGACCTCAATAAAAACAGCAAGCTGGCTGCCAGCACAATACGTCTACACACACAGCCTCCCCCCAATCTGCTTTGAGGTTTCAGTGACAGTCTCTGCCAAAACAGAGAAGTCCACAGGTTGTTTACTGCCAACCTGCTATACGTCACCTCTTTCAGACAATTTTAGATGCAGTACCAGTTCCATATTTTCTCTGATATGATGGAGGAGTGCTTTTGTCTAATGAGTTGAACATGACGCTTGATAGACTCCTACCCTGTGCTTTCATTCAAGACATCAGTGGGCACTTGTATCTAACTGCAATGGGGTTTCACATGTCCCAGGGACATATTTACCATGGGGCTACAGTAGTGCAGCAGAACTTACGTTGCAGCTCTCATCATTGTCAGGCCGGTGGGGAAGGATGTATGAGAGAACGGAGAGTGGTCCATCGCACTTGTCGGCTGGCTGAGTGAAATCTAAGCAGCTGGTTATGATGGCATAGTAATGAGTGGGAACGGGGATGGCACTGCCTTCCACAAACCTGGGGGAATAAAGCAAACATTTATCCACAAAGAATAAACCTGTTTGGAAGAAAGTTCCACAAAGAGCATGGTCTTTCCTCTCCTACATGTGAGGACACATGTACATTGTTGACATGTGTTTGATTCCTAGACACGGTCTGAAAATGAGCACTTAATTAGTTCTTGTTTTGACACTGGGTATATAGAAATACCACCCACCAGCATTGAAAGGCTTCTTCAGTTCAGGAACATGGAGAGAAAGCATTACTGAATTAACAAAACACTTGAGTATCTATAACCAAATAACACTTCTATCCAGTTGTCAACTTTTAAGTTCTGGAGAGTTTTAGAGAAAACAGAGTATTTGAAACATAGTTCAGCTTCATCTCAAGGATAAATGAACCCTTAATTTCAAAGTCAAGGTGAACTTGCTGAATTGCCATTTTCTTATTTTTACCACTGCCCAACCTACAGGGACATTCAGTCCTGCTGAGCAATAATTTTAGAAAGAGCTAGAAAATTACATCTCCACCCAAAAATTGAGTAAAGTGCAGGTAATTAATTAAGGTAATGCCACCACTAAGAGAAGCAACACCAAGTCAAATTCTTACTGTTTTATTTTGTCAGGTGTGTCATGTAAACCATCATAGTCATAGTCGAAGATTGGTCCACTTATAACATTGACTCCATTTCGTTCAGTAGCGTATCTCTTCACCAAAACCCTTTGGAAATAGTTCCATACCTCTATGAGGGGAAAAAAAAAAATACACACCAAAATTTGCATAAGCTAAAATATATCAGGATTATAAACAATGTTTTTTTTCCTGAAAATAAAAATCGAGTGGACATCATTTACACAGTGGCAGGGGAAATCAAAGACTAAGCATTACAGATTTACTGCAGCTTCATTCAGTTTGGTCAATAAAGCCTATTCAGACTTCTTTGTTCTCTGTTGATTTTTCTCCCCAACCAGTGATAGAGGAAATGCTCGGTACCACTCCCAGGCTGGCATTGCCATAGACATTGCACAGAGAGCTTGCTGTTCCTTCAGCAGCAGTAGAAACAACCATTCACATGCTTTTGATGTCCCTGTAAACACTTCCTTTATCTTTCTTATCTAGTTACAGGGAATGGTGCTGCATTGGTGTGGTTTTGATTTTTGTTAATTCTAGAAAGGAAAAAGCACCATAAGTAAAAGCAAAATGCAAACATTTTAAAAGAAAGGGAAGTACGAAGGTCTTTATTCCAGTTAAATTCTCCTTGGATACAAAATGTCTACCTTTTAAATTATGTGCATCAAGAATGACCAAATTATAGGATGGCATCTCATTACAGCATCTCATTGGGAAAAGCATCACATTTTCCCACCACACCCACCTCAAACTTAAGGAGTTAAGATGCTTGCAGAGATGGGAAACACACATCATTCTTTTACTTTTAACACTAACAGAAGTGTGTGTAAACAAAGCATCTCAGACTTGTAAAAGTTTAACTTTTGATGGGGAAGCCAGCCCAGCACACCTTGTCCTGACTGCTCAGTGCTATCTGAACTCTCTGCTCCGCCTCATGCAGAGGGTCCCACAAGCAATGGTCTAACAAGAACCTCAGCTGTGGTAGCCACTTGGCAGTACCACTCCTCCAATACATTAGCCTTAACAATAAAAGTAGCCCAAAAAGGAAAGCTCCCCCCCCTGCTCTGAATTTTCCAGCTGAACCAGTTCCCCACTTGGGTTCCCACTGCAGCCACACGGATAGAAATACCAGTGCGATGGGGGACAGACCAGGGGCATCATCTCGCAGCTCCAGCAAAGTGGGAGCTGCTTAAGCCAGACTCACTACAGAAAAGATGGATACAGAATTACTGCCTGGGAGGATGGGATGGGACACTGAATTAAAAAAAAATAAAACCAAAGCAGAGGAGGGGCCATCTGCAGCCAGCACTGCCACCAAAGCCAGCATAGCATAAAGCTGTCACTTTGTATTTTCCCTCCTGTGGAAAAAGCTCCATAAAATGACCTTACTGAAAAAAATCAGCTTTCTGCACTGCAATCTGCACATATGTATTAGTTCATATCTCCCCAGGAATTATACTAGTTCCTGCATTTATTCTCAGGGAATCCTTCACCCCCTTGTGATGAACACAAAGGCTACAAGAGAAAATGAGCTGCTGGTGGTTTGTTGTTTTCCTGTGATTAGCATGTCAGCTAATTTGCTTAGACTAACATTAGCATAAAAGGCATTTTTATGAAGTGATTTGAGAGTGGGAAATCCCCAATAATTTTGCACTCTGTAATCAGTTAAGTGCCTTTGCTCAAATTTCCAGCAAACAGCACCACTTGTTCCTACTCAGAGGTTTTTCAGTTAAAAACACTCCTTTCTGGTTAAGAAGAAAAAGCCTCCCATAGGCTTTGATGTTTATCCAAACCTCTCTGGCCTAAAATCTGAATTGGAAATCTCACAAGAACAGGCTCTTGAGATTCTTCCAAGGCTTCTCAATTCCTGCCAAGCCAAAAATGCCACCAGAATAGTCTGATGGTTTTCCTACCTCTTGGCAAAACTAGAGAGAAAAGAGATGTACAGACAAAAGAAAAGCTAATACTATATTCCTGCAGCTCTGAAAGTTTCAGCCAGGTTTAAGTTATTCCTCATTTTCCATAATTTGTTTCCTCTTCCTTTTTGTTTACAGGCAATAAGTATGTTTGGTCTCCCTCTCATGGATACAAATAGAAAATAATAAATAATCACTTGTCCCTGAACTACAACAACATGCAAAGTGCATACTCCCAGGCTTGTGTTGAGAAGTAAAAACAAGTTGCCTAAGTACGTTCTGCACTAACTTGGGCTACAGACAAGAAAATCTGGACAGTCTTGCACAAACTGAATTACTGTGGCATGAAGCAAAGTTGCTGAATGACAGCACATCTGTGCTTATATCTTAGCCCAGCACCAAGGAAAATAAACCGTTCCTAAAGCTTAAACCTTTCTTGTATTTTGCCTGCCCATACCTAGAACTATACAGGTGCACACATGTATTATCTGCTGGCTACAGGTAACTGAACTTTATATTCTAAACTTCTTCCATCAATTCATTCCATTGTCCAACATACACATAATTTTAAAAAATTAAAATGTTGGGAAGGAGAATAAAGCCATGGAAAGAACACTTACTTTTGAAAGCAGGATACATTGGAATGATGTTTGTTATTAGAAAAGCATCATATTTTGCTTCTGCAGAGGAACTTAATTCTAAAAATGATAAAACAGAAAAATATTAATAAAATGAAATATCAGAAATTCAAGGGAGATAATTTTTTTTTCAAAAATAGCTTGACAGTAATCAAAAAGAATACTGTCATGCAAACAGCAATCTGCACAAGGGCACATTATATGCATAACATTTATGTCACTTCAATGTGGCAGCTGAACATGGAAGGTAAGGGTGTTATCTTTGCTTCAACCATCAACCATTTCAAAATATTTTTATAGTTCATCTATTTTTGCACTGTCAAAAGTCAGAGAGCTCCTCTGCAGGCTTTTACAAAACAAGCACATGATTTTTGGGGAGCAGACTGCAGGATTATCTTCTAGTTCTGAGCAAACCTCTGCACCAGTAATTCTGTACCAGAAATCCACCATAAAATATTTCAGCCACTGAGTGAGGCAGACAGAGCAATGAAGTTCACAGCTTTGAGACACTTGTGTCCCTTGAACATTTACTAAGCCCAGATCATTGCTCCAAGACTGAACCAACGTAACTGCCCCAGGAGAACCCAGGACACTCATTTACACTGGTTTTATACTAGCACTGTTTCTATAGGATGGCAGGAATTTTCATAGCATGCAAGAGTCTAAATGGAGTTATAAATTAAATGCATGTTTACCTTTCTGCTGTTGGAATTAAAAATTAAAACTCTGACTAGATTCTTAGTTCATATAAGCCGGTACCTGGCTTTAAAAGGCCAGCTTTTGGAGATTGCCTTCTAGTTTATAATCCTACTCTGTGCAATTCTTTGTTCACTTTTATTTTTATTAAATAAACTGAGACACTTCACTGCTTTGGTGCATGAAGGTAGGCACAGCTTTGGAGCATCATTTGAGAAGCTGAGGGACTACAGCCATGACGGCAACTTGTAGCATTGGGCCCTTGGTCTTCATCAAGTGCAGCAAGAAGAGTGTATCCATCCCACTTAGACACTGATGCAGAAGCAGCTCCTCTGACAAGAGGAAGAAATCACCCCAGAGCAGAGAAAAATTAAACCATTCCTACCTATCTTCTTTCCCAAAACTCACCAAAAAACCCTGAGTCTGTTTATATGTGGTGGGAAGTATTTTTCATACTTCAGGTTTTCCCTAACAAAAAAGAAAATGACAAAACCTCTAGGTATTGATAAGCTCTCTGAACTTACGAGGAGGGAAGAGGAAGCCATAGGAGAGCTGTTTGTCGCCTCTGTAGGCTGCGCAGCTCTGGCTGTTTCCTGGGGAAATGCGGAGGTCGGGCCTCACACAGCTGGCCAGGTGCTCGGGGACACCTGATACCTCAGCCTGCATTGAGGAACATACACAGACGTGACCAGAAAGGTAATCACAGCCTTTATAGACAAAAGAAAACAATTTCATACAGTTGACAGATTAGATGGAAAGAAGGCCTTCTGTGGAATAAAATAAACTAGTGAACAGTACGACCCAGCCCTGTTGCTGCACCTGCTGCAGAGCCCCTCCTTCAGGCAGCAGAAGTCACCGTGGGAAATAATTCAAATTAGAAGTCACTGATTATGCTATCATAATAAAACAAACACCATTGAGCAAAATTTAGAAAAAAAGAAATGATCACGGAAAGAGAAATATATAGCCCTTCTGCCTTAATACTCTTCTCTCCTGAAGGAAGAAAAGGAAACTCTACTCAGGCAAGGGGAATTTTCAGACTAAAGGAATACAGGTACTGAACAGACTTCCCCAGGATTTTTTTAAGCACTTTCCCAGAGCAAAGACAGCACTGACCTGTTTGGAAATAGTGTAGGATGTCCAGAGAGGCATCAGGAATGTTTCACTGTAGCCACTTTCAAAATCATGGTGGTGCAAGATATTGTATTTTGTGCGGTACAGTACTGCGGGGCGCCCATATAGTAGATGCTTCTCTAAAGATTAGAAGAAATTATATTTACATTTATTACTGACAGTCTTAAAGACAAAAAAAAAAAAAAGAAAAAGGGGTGAAGGGGTGTTGGATTTTCAACACATTCTGGTTTTATAGTGATCCTTAATGGGATACTGACCCTGCACTGCTAAGGAAATCTTGTAACAGGGAGAGCAGCAGCTCTTTGATATTTTTGGTTGGGATCCTGTTCCAGACTCACAAGCCACTTTGAGGTTAAAAATTCCTTCTGCACTTGAAAGTTTGTTGGGGTCATAGCATGGAGAGAGGGTCTTTCTCCAAACGTATGAGGTGACAAGCATTTTTTTTGTAGCTTTAAAACAGCCCCTACCCTATCACTCCAGCCACTTTTCCGCAGACTTTCTCTCCTTCCTATGGTTTTTGTAAAGTCCCTTGCTTGAGTGAGATGAAAGGGCTCGCTCACTAAAAGAGTATTTTTTTCCTCTTGCCTGATAGAGATGATGCTCTAAAGACTGACGTGCTATTTTCTGTTAGTAATATCAAAGAAAAGAAACAAACGAACAAAACCTTTTCCTGTCTTTGGCTACAAAAAGACACCTCTGACTCTTCAAAACTTGCTTTTCTTCCGTCTTGGTGATACGTTGTGGTTAAATGTCATTAGATACCACTGACAAGTTTGCTTATGAAAAGACAAAAACATAATTGAAAGAGATAAAAGGAAAATAAATTTCCTGGCTGATCGTGTGCTGCACCATTCATTGATTTTGATAACCATTTGGGAAACAGGCTTGGCTTGCTCGAGGAAATCAAAACATAGAAACAAGGAAAGTGTTCACAGATAGGCTTTTAACCAAAAAGAAAAGGGCATGTTTTATTAGCGTTTCAGTCCAAATAGTGGATGTTTTTATAGGATACAAGAAAGAAAAGTAGGAAAAGCCTTGTCTAAGGACAAAGATGATAAACTTGCTTTATTAAAGAGAAGCTGAAGGAATCTTTTTCTTTTGCATGTGAATAACAACACCAGGCAGGAGGAAGGGAATTACCAACTAAATTCAGGAAAATCCATAAGAAGGTGCTAAAGCATGTCATAAAATACAACAAAATTACTTGCACATAGCAGAACTGCTTGTTGCTTAAATAAGGACAACTTCATTCCGCTTAAAAATTTACAAGCAAGTGAAATTGGCTTACATGCTTATATCTTAAAATAGATCAAAAATACTATTTCTATACTACTTAAGTGAAAAAGCATCAAAACCTTAAACTGCAATAAAGATATTGAGTTATCTAGGAGCACAATCGTGCGAGTGTTTTTTCCTGATGCCAGAAATTGCCACAGTAGGGAGTAGCTCTTCACTAATTGGAAAAGTTCAACAAGACAAAAGCTGCAGAGAGGTAATTTACCTCAAAGAAAAGGAGTAAGTTCACCTCTAGAATCTAAATGGTGGGCTGCATCTCCTGTTCACAAAAGAAAACCCAAAGAAGTAGCTTCACAAGGAAATTTTAAAAAATAAAAATCTCCTTAGTCATCTGAGCAACAGGATTTGAAGTATCTCAGAAGTCCATAATTTGGCAATTGTTATGGTGGAATGCAGCTGTGAGAAGGAAAGCTCTGCTTTGATGTGCCCTCCAGTCAGTATCACTGCTCAGAGAAGCAGATCCCATCCCCTCCCCTTCTCTCCCTTCTGTCCCCATCACTACCTTTTAACCTGGACCACAGCCCTGCTGCAGCTGGGAGCGCAGCCACACAAAAGTCAGTGCTGGAATACAGCAGGGAGGGTGCGGGAAGTACTGCCCAGGAGAGCAGCAGATGCCTTCTCCTGGGAGTAACATTGACTTGAGCACTGACGAGGGACAGAATTGTGCTGGGACCTCTGAACCCCCACAGCATTTCAGTGCTTGTTTCAGTAGATAACCTGCACCCTAAAAACCAGGCATTAACAACCCAGTCAGGGATTGTCAAAGCAGCTGTACCATCCTCTCTAACACTGACCTAGTGAAACCTAAGCCTGAACAATCAATCACAACATGGAGATGTGGTCTATGTTTTTTACCGCATCTATTGCAGCCCAGAAGGCCAATCACATCCTGGGCTGCATC